>CAUYUJ010005506.1:57500-60790 GCA_963575745.1 Prorocentrum cordatum | reverse complement strand
CTGTGGCGGCCCAGACCGCTTTGCGAGCAAGGGCACTAGGCAGTTTCCCAGAGTCTGCCCGAGCCACGAAAATCTGCCCGAGCCACGAAAGTCTTCCCGAACCACGAACAAGCGACCTTGAACCAGACTCTTCAGACGCCCTCCTTTGGATCATAGGAGGACCCAACGTCTAACACGCGTTGCCGTTCTGAGGGGTCAGACAATCGGCTTTGCACCAGGTGAGGTGCGAGAGGGATGAGATGGATTGGAGGCCTGGAAATCCCACCAGCCCTTTGGGCGTGAGTGGTTTAGCGAGCTCTCTCTGTTCTCAACCCCCCTTCTTCCCCTTCGGGGAGGGGTTTACCCCTCCCCCTATCCCCTCCCCCTGGACCTGGAGAGGGGGTTTCGCGGGTCGTTGGAGGGGTCTTTGTCGACTCCTGGGAGGGCTAAAATTCGACACCCCTCACGAGGATTCTGGCCCCGACGGGGGGGAGGAGAAAAGTGCTCGCCCCATCTGTGATCGATCGCCCGAAAGATGGCCCCAAGATACCTCCCAGACCCCTCCCAAAGAGCCCCAAGAGGGCCCAAGAGGCCTCCAAGAGGCCCCCAAGATGCCCCCAAGAGGCCCCCAAGAAGGCCCCCCGAGGCACCCAAGACGCTCCTGGAAGCCCCTGGGGCCGCCAAGAGGCCCCCAAGACGCCCCAAACGGCCTCCAAGAGGCTCCCAAGAGGCCCGAAGAGGCTCCCCCAAGGCACCCAAGACGCTCCTAGAAGCCCCTGGGCCGCCAAGAGGCCCCCAAGGACGCCCCAAAAAGGCCTCCAAGAGCCTCCGGGCCGAACGACTCACCCCAGGACGAGGCGCCCGAACGACTCACACCACGAGGAGCCCGAACGACTCACACCACGACGAGGGCCCCGAACGACTCACACCACGAGGAGCCCGAACGAGTCACACCAGGAGAGGGGCCCGAACGACTCACACCAGGACGAGGGGCCCGAACGACTCACACCACGAGGAGCCCGAACGACTCACACCAGGACGAAGAGCCCGAACGACTCACACCACGAAGAGCCCGAACGACTCACACCAGGAAGAAGGGCCCGAACGACTCACACCAGGACGAGGAACCCCAAACGACTCAAACCACGAGGAGCGCATTCTCTCCCTCCTCCTCCGCCTCGTCCTTCTCCCGCTCCCACCACAAGGAGGATGTACAAGGAGGCGGGAGGAAGGAGGAACAGGGGAGATATGCGGGGGCAGGCGGAAACACGCCTGAAAAACACGACTGTCGGCATGCTCTGCAAGAGTTGCTGTTTTGAGATGGGCTGGTGGGGATACGCGAAGCGTGAAGAATTTGCACCAACACCAACACAGGGGGTTGCCTCCACAGGGGGAAGACGATCCTAGATTTCGGTGGTGGTGGTAACATTTCGGCCACCTTGGAAGCCAGAATATTACCACCATCACCGAGATCGGGATCGTCTTCCCTCGGTGGAGGCACACTGCCGATCTTGGTGCTGGTGTCAATCTCTAGGCATGCCAATGGAGCACGGGATGGAACGGGGACTCTGCATTCCGTTCGGGGGCTGCTGCAGGTGCCCCTGGCCCAGGGTGCCCCCAGCTTTTTCCGCTCCATGTTGGCGCCCCTGGGGCACTCTGGGCCTCATGAGGGGGTGCTCTGGAGGCCGCGGGGGCCCTCCTCCTCCTGCCACCTTCTCTTCCTCCTCCTCCTCCTCCTCCTCCTCCTCCTCCTCCTCCTCCTCCTCCTCCTCCTCCTCCTCCTCCTCCCCCTCCTTGGAAATCCTGGCGGCACCGTGGGCCAGAGGCACTGTCTAGCAATACCCCGATCTGCGCGGAACTCACGGGACTTCCGGGAAAGAAAAGGGGAGAAGAGCGGGCACGGGCGGGCAAGATCAGGGCCGTGGGCCAGGCCGCCCCGAAGACTGCCGCCCGGGCCCACCCCGCCGGAGTCAACTCTACACTCCTCGTCCTCCTCGCGCTCCTCCTCGTCCTCCTCCTCGTCCTCTTCTCCTCCTCCTCTTCCTCCTCCTCCTCCTCCTCCTCCTCCTGCTCCTCCTCCTCCGCCTCATCATCCCTCTCCTCTTCCTCCTCATCAAAGCGCGTGCTCACTCTTCCTTCTCATCCGCATCCCTCCTCCTCAGCAAGTCCCGCCTTCTCCCCCTCCTCCCCTCCTTCTCCGTCTCCTCGTTCCTCCATTCACCCCCATCTTACGCATCTTTGTCATCCTCCTCATACAAGTCCTCCTAAAATGTCCCATGAAACTGATCCTCCCTTCCTCGCCTGCCTTCATCATCACATCAAATTTCCTCATAAGATTCCCCTGCCTCCTCATTGACATCCTCCTCCTCCTCCTCCTCCTCCTCCTCCTCCTCCTCCTCCTCCTCCTCATCATCATCATCATCATCATCATCATCATCATCATCATCATCATCATCATCACCATCACCATCACCATCACCATCACCATTACCATCATCATCATCATCATCATCAGCATCATCATCATTCATCATCATCATCCATCATCATCACAATCATCATCCATCATCATCCATCATCATCAATCATCATCATCATCTCATCATCATCGCATCATCAGCATCAGCCATCATCATCATCATTCATCATCATCATCATCATCATCATCGTCGTCGTCGTCGTCGTCCTCATCATCATCAGGCACCACCATCAGCAGGCATCATCAGCAGCATCCAGCAATCAACTTGAGGATCATCATCATCATCATCATCATCATCATCATCATCATAGCATCATCATCATCATCATCATCATCATCATCATCATCATCATCATCATCATCATCATCATCATCATCATCATCGTGATCATCATCATCATCATCAGCAGCAACAGCAGCATCATCATCATCATCATTAGCATCATCATCATCATCATCGGCAGCATCATCATCGTCATCATCGTCAGTATCATCATCATCATCAGCAGCATCAGCATCATCATCATCATCAAGATCATCATCATCATCATCAGCATCATCATCAGCAACATCAGCATCATCAGCATCAACAGCATCTTCATCAGCATCATCATCATCATCAGCATCGTCATCATCATCATTATCATCATCATCAGCATCATCATCATCACTCATCATCAGCATCATCAGCAACAACATCATAAGCATCATCATCATCATCATCATCATCATCATCATCATCAGCAGCATCATCATCAGCATCATCATCATCAGCACCATCATCAGCACCATCATCGTCGTCATCATCCGCCTCCTCCTCCTTGCCATTCTC
>CAUYUJ010005506.1:0-52500 GCA_963575745.1 Prorocentrum cordatum | reverse complement strand
GGCTAGGATCGGGATAAATCGCTCCAGAGCGTTCCGGAGCGCTCTCAGAGCGTTCCGGAACGCTCTGGAGCGGCCGCGGCGCCCAATACCTCCTCCAAACCCGCCGATTCTCAGAGATTTCGAGTTATCCGGATCCGATTTTGTCCCGATCTTCGCGTCGTTTTACATGGGCCCCGAGGGCGGCGGGTCCCAGACCGAGGCCTCCCCCCAGGACTGGCCCGGCCCCCCCAGACCCCCCCCCCCTGGCCGCCCTCGGGCCCGGGGACGGCCCCGAGCGGCCGAGCACAGCGAGCCCAAACTCAGGGCACGCTCACCTCGTACTCGGCGGCACGCACGAGGGGGCAGGGAGCAACGACAACAACGATGAGCGATACAAATAACGATCACGATCGCGATAACGTCATCGTTGTGCTCGCTGTTGCCGTCATCGTTATCAGTGTCGTTATCCTTGGGGGAAGGCTTCTCAGAGGCAGGCTGCTTCTTAGAAGGCGCCGGCCCTGCATCTGCGGGCAAGGCCCGCGCTTTCCGTGAGGCAGGGGTGTGTCTGAGAAGGCTTCCCCCCTCCCCCCGTACCCTTAAGTCGGGCCTGTCCCCCTACGGGGGGATTTTCGACGAAAGATCAAAGATACCCCATTATTATTTTTGGGGGTGTATTTTTGCGGTATTTTTGTATTTTTCGTCGAAAATCCCCCTGTAGGGGGACACGCCCGACATAACCGTACCCCCGCTGCGCGTGGCCGACACGCGCGGCACGGTGCACCCTCGTCTTGCGGCCCCGAGGGCCGAAGTGAGCTGTGCACCGTGCCGCTCCACACGGGGCCCGGGCAGGTGGCCCAGGAGGGGGGGGAGGAAGGAGGGGCTGGAGGGAGGGCCAGGGGGGTGCAGGTGGTGGTGGTGGTGGAATGTTGACCTCGCGCCCCTGAGAACAGCAAGCAGAGGAGAATCGCATGTAGGATGTGGGATGTCCCGGCAAGTCGCATGTACCGAAGCACGGATGACGAGGAAAGAAGACGTCGTCCTCGTCGTCGTCGTCGTCGTCATCGCCGCCGCCGCCGCCGCCGTCGGTAGAGGGAAACAATTACTGAACACTCCCCCTCCCCCCCAAACTCAATGTTGGCACGCGCGGGGGACACTGCGGTCCAAGTGCATCTCATCAGACCCACCGCCAACACTGAACATTGGGGGGAGGAGGAGGCGTTGACGGATGAATGTGGCATGAGTGTTCGCTAATTTGTTCCGAGGCCTGGTCGTCGTCGTCGTCCTCGTCGTCCTCGTCGTCCTCGTCCACGTCGTCCTCGTCGTCCTCGTCCTCGTCGTCGTCGTCGTCGTCGTCGTCCAAGGTCGACGGTCGACGGCGCCTCGGGGAACGCCAACGCGGCGCGGCGCCTCGGGGAACGCCTCGGGAGCCGTCCCTTTGGACCTCGGGGCCCGCCTGCTCCACGTGGCGCCCTCGGCGCGCACTGCGGGGGCACGGCGTGCCCCGCCGTGGCCTGCCGGTGGCTGCCCCCAGGAGGAGGAGGAGGAGGAGGAGGAGGAGGAGGAGGAGGAGGAGGAGGAGGGGGAGGAGAAGAATGACGAGGATGATGGGGGAGGAGGAGGAGGAGGAGGAGGAGGAGGAGGAGGAGGAGGATCAGATCAGACTCCTATCGGGGCATAGATCCAGATGGTGACAGCATCAGAGAGCCCTAGGACCGACTTACCAGCCGCGATGTTCGGACCACCGTCCGCCCTGAGTTTCCAGGGTATCAGAACCCTAAACACGCTACAAAACTTACCCATGGAAACCTAACAAGCGAGCCGCAGCTCCAGAAAGAGATTCGCCGAATCCAGAGTCCCGAAAACTTCGAATTGTAGCACCTCTAGCACGCTTGGTAGGAGGAGGGAAAGGAGTCGGAGACGAGGGCTCGGAGGGAGACAGAGGACGAGGGGGGGAAACCACGGCCTGGCAGGCAGCACGGGGGCGGGCCTCAAGACAGGTCGTAGCTGTCCTCGCGGCCATCGTCCGAGACGCGCCAGTCGCGGTCGACACACTCGTAGTCGATAAACTCGCACTCTGGGTCTCCACACTTCGTGAAGTTCGAATTCGCAACGAAATCGTCGACGGTGATGACTCATGATAATTCTCATCAACAGGATCTGGCACCCACATGTCATCTGACACCGCCATTCTGTCATTAATCCCAACATCACCGTCAGCACTGTGTTCATTTAGATATCCATGTCCTCGCCTGCCATGAACGTCTGCAGGATTCTCTCCAGGTGGCCCATTGGGGCGACTCCCTCTCTCACCAGTGCCCCGAGCTGCTCGCAACAGGCGATCAATGGTTTGACGTCTTCGATCCTCGGCATCATCACTTTGGCCTCCCCCTCTTTGAAGGCCGTCGCTATTTTCACAAAGGGATACTTGGCCACGACCTCTGGTAGTGACAACTTGTTGTTCGTTTCCTTCCATTCGTTTAGGCGCTGCAGGTTCATCTGGCCCACAGCAACACCGACCTTCTCGCATCCCTCCGCTATCCCTACTAGACACGCCACCGAGATGGACCCCAGCTTGGACACCTCCGCCTCTTTCCCCCTCGACCTCAAGTCCTGAGCCGCCTCCACCCACGCCTTCACTCTCCCTCGTCCCTGCAGGATGGGTTCTGTGTTCTCGGCCATCGTCATCGTGATCAAAGTAATAGCCTCTACCTGTCTTGTACGCATGGTCACGTTCATCATCAATTTCATGAGCACTGGCACGATCTTTTTTATTTGATTTACGTCGTACTCTTCTAGCTCCGCAATCTCCTCTTTCGACACCGTCCGATTGGATTTTGTCTGTGTTCCCTTCTTCGTCCGTCCGCCTCCTCCTCCTCCTTCGACCTTGCGCCTCACGGCTGGGGCCGCCGACGCGGCAGCTGGGGCTGCCACAGGGAGCGCCGACCACATGCCAGACAAACTCTGGAAGAGGGATGGGAAGATGATCGCGTAGGTGAAACTGAAGCTCCCCAAAAGACCGAAAAGGCTGCAGGCATACTGGGCATGACCTATCCTCAGGATCTTGCACGGGTGGGTTGAACTTCGACGAGTCAACCCTGCACCGACCAAACCGATAAGAATTCACAAGATGTCTGACCGCCGTATCACGGCATCTGAACGTCGACAGGCAAGCAACACATTGGTTGGTGAGAACTAGCTTGGATATGGTGGACGGGATTCCATGTTGACCACCAGTTGCTTGCCTCTGGTGGACTAGCAGGGCACGCCTAGATATAAAACGTCGGCCACATTCAAGGCCATCATCATCAAGATACGTACAACAATATTCACCTTCGGCAACCTCTCCTGGTTCGGGGGACACGTCCGTGGGCGGCAGCGGTCTCATCAGCCATTCAGCCCGAAACTGCTGCATATCGATCTTCTGAAACGCGTCATAGGCCTCGGAGTTCCCGCGAAAGATCCCCAAGTAGTCTATGACACTGGCCTCGTCCCTAAGTAACTCCAAGACGTCCCTCCCCTCCTCCGTACATTCCATATACTTAAGATCTTGCACAAACTGTTTGGCCCATGGGTTGTCTCTCGAGGTATCCTTGGGGCTCGAGCACGCACTGGGGTACCAGGAGAAGGACGACGGAACCGCTTCTTCGACCTCCAAGATCCCGAAGACCGCCGTCAGCTGTTGAACATGGTATACCGGACTACGAGCTATTTTCTGCCACTCTTTCAACCTCTGGACCCTCAACTCTAAGTCAATCGGAACAAGTCCCGCTTGGCGCCATAGAACATGTGCGGGGGGGGTCCTGATGACCGTAGTCTTGGAACCGCCAGGGTTGACAACCTCGATCCTGGTAGCAACACCACCTAGGAGCACACGTAGATATCGTAGACAAATAGACTCAATACGGGCAACTTGGGAGGCCGAGAGGACCAGAGCAGTGAGCCCCGAGATCGCAGCGCCTATCACGTTGCTTCTGAACGCCATTTTTTTCGAACGCCATGAGGAACAGACAGACCAGAAGCGCTTCATGTGAGCCCAGCCTCGAACAGCAGCAGCTCGCCTAGCTTCAACCTCTGACGCCCACGATCCCGACGTCGAGAAGAGGGTCCCGAGAAAAGGAACAACAGGTAAAACTTGTCCAGGGAGATCATGAGCACCATACGAGAAGGCCATCTTTGTGGCCCAATGCGCCCCAGGACCACTGAAGTGAGGGACCACCTGTTTCTTACCCGCGCTCTGGAAGACACCGCGTTCGCGTAGCGATCCATCCAGTAGACGATCTGAGTGCATTACGATAGCTCTTGCATCGGCCAGGTCCCGAACAATATGTGTTTTGTTCAGGTCATCTGCAAAGACGCGCAGGCTCAAGTCGCACTTCTCGCCTGTCACAGCGCAAGTGCCCAGTAGACGATTCTGAAACTTCTGATGGTGGCCAATCTGCCACTCATTCACTGGCGGCGCGAACGCTTCCTGAAACACAGTGGCAGCATTGGCATCCCCCATGTAGTTCCCCTCCGTGTTGCGAAAAACTTTGTAGCCGCCATCGGCCGTGACCCGAAAACACGCCCTTCGATGCCTCTGCTTCAGGATGTGAGCGTCCGTAGCATCATACAGCCTATCCACGGCCTCGTCCAGAGACTGGTGCTTCACGGACCCGAACGCGTTCCGCATATCGTGTTTCGCATCGACCGTAGACACCCTGCCCCGAGACACCCTCCAGGAAAGCGCCGCGGTAGTTCGAATCGCCCCCGTTCTCGAACGTCGTGGTAAGTAGCCGTAATCGCAGCACGGCATCGCCCTCGCCTTCCTCCTCGCCACCTTCACCCACATTTTGCCGAACGAGCAGAGACCGTGAAGCAATCTTGTACTCTGTGTGCGTGTCTTATCGTTATCCTTCGACAACTGATAAGTAAAAGAAACGTTCCAATGTGCAACAAGCCTAGCATGCTGACGAACTTTGGTCAGAATACACTTCACCCACTTACTGATCATCTGTCCGATGCCCTCTGGGGGCCCAACTCCAAGTCCTGCCGATCGCACCTTCTCAGACTGGCGCGACGAAAGCAGCAACGACCAAATCTCATTCGGCACGCTCCACGGCACTGCAGCACGCCTTCGGCGTGCTGTGCGAAAACCTTTGGCAATGCGTTCAAAGTCGTGCTCAGCCTGTGACACGTCATCGATTGAGGGAAACTCGTCATCGTCGAACCTCGAGGCGCTCGTGATGAAATCGGCCTCGCTGATCTCGGTCGCACTCATTCCACCCTTGCTCGACGGCATCGCAAGATCCTCCACCCACTCCTCCATGCTCGGTGTGTAAGACGCAATATGTCCATACTTCCTCCTCCTAGGTCCCACACCAGCCCCCGCCATAAGTCTACATATCCTCCACTCCTCCGAAGCGAGTCCCTTCGATTGTGCCTCCAACAGTTCCTCCGACAGTTGGGCCTCACGGAGCTCACGAAGTTGCCGACGGAACAACCTGCACTTCTTAGTTATTCGGGTTAAAGCCAAAGTAGACTCCAAAGAGCCAGTACACCTTTCACGCGTCTTTCCCCTCTCCCGCAGAAGCCGCACACGTTCCCGAGACATCTGTGAGTACTCAGCTGGCATAGCCTTGGGATTGGCCTCAAAGATCTCAAGCCCCTTCTCCTGGATGAGCTCCATCAGGGTCTTCCAGGCATCCTCGAGGTTCTCAGATTGGACAAGCTCCTCCAGGGACCCCACACCTCTCTGCTCAAGTAGAGACTCAACGGCATGTTCAACACTCTTGCGAAACACTTGTGCGTGATGCTCACTACGTAGTGCAAGTCCCAGCCCCACGAAATCCCAGCGTTTCCGAGGAGGTTCCGCACGATAGCAGGGTCTCAGCTCCAGTTGGAAGACAAAGGGGATGTGGTCCCTGGGACGACTGTCTGGTATGATCTGGAGCCGCTTCGCAGCCCTCATTGCTTGCGTAAACCTTTGGATCCTATGCACATGGCATTCAGGAACAAATACATGATCAATATACGACGCATGCTGCTTCTTGGTGCCCTTCTGGGTGCTCTGGAAGCTCGGGGTAGCCGACGTTATCCTTGCCTCGACAGGGACAACACCGTAGTAGCTTGGACCACACTGGAAGAACGTATTTGCGGCCGCAAGCGAGTACGTCTCCGCGAAGCCTCTCATCAGTCCTCCTGCCAGGTGCTCCTCTCCGCGTCCGTGTTCACCCAGCGCTGACGACACAATGTTAGAGAGTCCGTGGGGTCCATGACAGCGACCAAGCCCATCGTTGAGATCCATAGCAACGATCGGCGTGGTCCTGCTCGGTAGACATGACATCACGTGATGTGCAAAGTCGTGAACCTTGTTCACCGTGGTAGTCAGTCGGTTCTGCTCCCTGGGGTCACGACTCCTTGGTGGAAAGTAGAGCGCCATGCACGTCACATCCCCATAGTACGATTTGACTCGAATAGCTCCTCCCCGTCCACGAATGTCTTTGGGTGCCACCCAAATCCTCACCACATCTCTCGCACGTACAGTATTTTTGTTAATATAAAAGGAGACACCGCACGAACAGTTAGAATGCGCACTCTTGGGATCGTATCCCATGTGTACAGCTTTGAAGTTAGGTAGATCTTCCACCACATACGAAGAAGAAAACGCACGTCTCTGTGTCACAACTAAAACCACAATATCCACTTTGGCAAACTCATACTGCAACTCGAGTTCTCGATCTCTATCGGAAATAGACAGAGGGTTCCAACATACTATTCTCATCAGACACTTCGAATCATTCACGAGACCCAGGCACCAGCATGCAATCAACAAGAGTATGTACAGTGGGCACGTACAGTAGCGGGGCGCCGGTGGTCGCGCCTTGCAGTCGGTCTGGCGGGGGGCGCGCCTGCTTCCGTGCAGCCGCGGCATGTGGAACGCCTGGGCCGCGCGGCTAGGAGGAGGAGGAGGAGGAGGAGGCGGAGGAGGGGGAGGAGGAGGAGGAGGAGGAGGACCCCCCCGCGCCGGAGGACCCCCCCGCGCCGGCCCCTCGCTCGAAGACGAAGCCGGGACGAGGACGACGTCGGGTGAGGACGGATCGGCGGCGAGCGGCGGGGGAGAGGCGAGAAGGGGCGGGCCTGGCGAGAAGGCTCGGAGTCCCCTGGCCTTCTGAGAATGAAGGGGCCCCAGGACACACAAATAAATACACACAAATAAAGATACTCCCCATATTTTCCCATATTTTCTGGGTTTCTGTCTTCCCCCCCACTTCCCATGTTTTTCCATGCCTTCTGGAGAATCGACGATTCATTGTGTCTGTGTGTTTCTTTTCCTCCTGAGAGAAGTTCTTTTTTTCTGATCCTTCCCCGAAGACACGAAAGTCGCTCGCCGCCGAGATGGATCGAGAGTCTCTGAGCATCGGCGGGTGCTTGGAAAATGCATCGGGCGCCGCGGCATACCCGGAGCGTTCCGGAGCACCTTCTGAGAGAGGTCTGGAACGCTCTGGAGCGGGTTCATCCTCGTCCCAGCCTTGGGTCGGGCATGTCCTCCTACAGGCGGATTTTGGAAGAAAAAGGAGAAACAGTCTAAAAACATTCAAAAATAGTCAAAAGTAGCCGAGAAGTCGTCAACATATGTTTAAGAATCTATTCTTGAGCATTCCTCCAGTAGAAGGACATGCCCGACTTAATCCTAGCCCCGTCTGGCCTGCCGGCATTCTCGGAGCGTGCCGGAACGCTCTGGAGCAGGTTTTTATCCTCGTCCTTGCCCCGTCCGACTCGGCCCTCTCCCGCCAGAGCCCCGGCACCGCCCCGCGGGCGGTCCTGCTTGACCTCCGCCGGCACCGACGCGTAGGGCGAGTAGAGCTCCAGGGTGCTCGCCTGGCGGCCGGTGTTTGCGTGTGCGTGTTTGTTTGTGAGTGCGCCTGTGTTTGTGTATGTTTGGGTGTGTGTTGGTGTGTGTGTGTGCTTGTGTGTATTTGTGTGTGTGTGTGTTTGTGTGTGTGTTTGTGTGTTTGTGTGTGAGTTTGTGTGTTTGTGCTTGTGTGTGTGTGTCTGTTTGTGCGCTTGGGCGGGAAGGAGAGCCCAGGCCTCTCCGCATCCTCGAGACCTTCGAGGCTCGTCACGAGCGGGGAAGATACCGCCAACCAGCATCATAAGGATGCGCACGGTGAGGATGCCAGGGCCTTGGAGGCCCATGTGAACGTTCTTCGAGCGAGGCTGGCCAACGAAAGTCCCTGAGGATGGGCCGAAGGGGCAAGGATGCAAGGGTGCCCTTGGGCTGCAACGACTCCTAGCTGCAAGGACTCGTGCAGGTACGACGGCTGCAACAGAGACCGCGGCTACACCAGCTGCGAGTGCTGCAACGACTAGCGCGCACAGCTAGAACAGGGAGACTTGGCCACCAAGGTGGGGCTGAGCGTTCCCAGGGGCCAGCGGACTGTGAGGCCAGGTCAAGTTCTGCCTCAGCCTCCTGCGGAGATGGGGGCAGGCATTACACTGAGGCACACGACACACTGCAGCACCAGCTTGGCCTGGTCCCTGGGATGCATTCGAGAGCCTGGATGCTCCACTCCAGTGACTCGTGACGTCTGGCGGACCTCCTGTTCCCGATCCTCCTTTCGATCCTGATTATGCTGCTGCTGCTGCTACGGAGCAAACACATGTGAACCCTAACCCAGCATGTCAGATTTCTGAAACGCCTGCTGGGGTTCAGAATTCGGAGGATGTATAGAGTCAAATGAAGCCCAGCAGGGATGTCCGACACCCCACCATCGACTGGACACGCAGGGGTAAGGTTCGAAATTGGACGCAGAGCAACGCACTGCAGCTGCTTGTGCTCCTCCTCCTCCTCTCCTCCTCCTCCTCATCATCATCACCATCAGCAGCAGCATCATCATCAGCATCATCACCACCACCACCACCATCACCATCATCACCATCATCATCATCATCATCATCATCATCATCATCATCATCATCATCATCATCAAAATCAGCATCAGCATCAGCATCATCATCATCATCATCATCATCATCATCAACATCATCAGCATCATCGTTACCATCATCATAATAATCGGCATCAACAGCAACAGCATCAGCAACATCGGAATCATCATCATCAGTATCATCATCAGCATCAGCATCATCAGCAACATCAGCATCATCAGCATATAAAGCAGCATGGTCATCATCTGTATCCTCATCCTCAGCCACATCAACATCCTCGTCCTCATCCTCGTCCTCATCCTCATCCTCCTCCCATCTGCATCATCATCATCATTACAACCACCCCCATCACCACCACCATCATCATCACCACCACCATCGTCACAATCATCCTAATCATCAGCATCATCGTCATCAGCATGCTTAGCATCGGCACCATCATCAGCATCATCATCGTCTTCATCATCGACATCGTCATCATCATCATCATCAGCAGCAGCATCATCATCATGATCATTACCAGCATCATCATTATCAGCATCATCAGCATCATCAGCATCATCAGCATCATCATCATCACCACACTCGTCATCATCAGCATCATCGTCACCACCACCACCACCATCATCACCATCATGACCCATGGGCACAGGCTTGCCGACGCCTAGGCTCATCCTCCAAGCGGGAAGGGGGTGCAACAGTGCTGCGGTTGGGCAGCGTTGCACCCCAACGCCCAGTCCGCTCTCTCTGACGCTGGGAGGCGATCGTGGCCTCCGCTCGGCAGCGTAAGGGGAGGCAGATCCAGGAGCATAGGCTCTCGCCGACGCTCGGGTTCATCGTCCGAGCGGCAAGGGGGTGCAACAGGGTACTCTAACAGGGGATATGTCGACCCCTATCCCAGGCTTCGTGAGGTTCAGAACGAACCAGAAGTTTGGGGCCCAACCCTGGGATATACGACGGGTGGGGGGGCGTCCGAATGGCCCCCCTTGGGCTGCATCCCAGAGTTTCCCCCCTTTTCTGAGCTGCTTCACTTTTCGTCGAAAGGTCGAGGGCTGGGGAAGAAAAATCGCCTGTGATATTCGGCTGCGTTGCATCCCAAGGCCGCTCGCAATGTATAGCATGCGCGCTGTGCCCGCCTCTGGCGAGGTCCCCCGCTCTCCGGGGCCCCATGCAGCGGGAAGCCCCTGAGCCGGAGTGGAGCCATGAGCGTCAGTGTGCTGACACTCAGAATCGGCCTCCGAGCAGCGAAGGGCAATGTTCCCTTAGGCTGGGTAGTCGAAGCCAATCTGGCGCCAATCTGGCAGGCCCAATCTGGCAAACGGGAGCAATCTGGCGAGGGAGCCAGCGCGAATCCAGTCTGGCGAATCACCCAAATCGTCCAGCTTGGCCGGGCCAGATTGGCCCTTGGGGCCCAATCCAATCTGACAGTCTGGCCTTCGACTACCCAGTGACACTCAGAATCGGCCTCCGAGCAGCGGAGGGCAATGTTCCCTTGAGTGTTGTGCCGTCGGCTGCCGCATTCCGGCAGCGAGGAGGAGGAGGAGGAGGAGGAGGAGGAGGAGGAGGAGGATGGCTCGCGCGAGACGTCTCTTTCACGCGGCGGCGATTGGCCGCCGCCGATGGGCGAGTGCCTTTGGGCACGACCCGACGCTGCGGGCGAGGCGCCGAAGGAAGCGTGTGGGCTCGGCCGGCATTCGACCTCGGGCTCCTGATCGTCTCAGATGCAGTGGAGCATCCTCATCCTCATCCTCCTCCTCCTCCTCCTCCTCCTCCTCCTCCTCCTCATCATCATCATCATCATCATCACCATCATCAGCATCATCGTCATCATCAGCAGCAACAGCAGCACTAGCATCATCATCAGCATCAGCGTCAGCATCGGCATCAGCATCAGCATTAGCATCGGCATCATCATCACCATAACAATCACGGCCACCATCATCATCACACCCATCATCATCACCATCACTATCACTATCACCAGAATAAATCATCATCATCATCATCATCATCATCATCATCATCATCATCATCATCATCATCACCACCATCACCATCATCATCATCATCATCATCAGCAGCATCACCATCATTACCATCATCATCACCATCATCATCGTCGTCGTAATCGTCAGCATAAGTATCAGCTTCATCATCATCAGCAGCATCGTTATCATCGTCAACGTCATCATCATCATCATCATCAGCATCATCAGCACCACCATCATCATCATCATCATCATCATCATCATCAGCATCATCATCATCATCATCATCATCATCATCATCATCATCATCGTCGTCATCATCATCATGATCTCTATGAGCATCATCATCATCATCATCATCATCATCGTCATCATCAGCAGAAGTATCGTCACAATCGTCAGCAACATCGTCATCATCGCCGCCATCATCCGCATCATCATCTGCATTATCAGCATCATCAGCAGCAGAATCATCAGCATCTGCATCATCATTATCGTCGCCATCTTCGTCGGCATGGTAATCATCGTCATCGTTATCATCAGCAGCATCATCAGCATCATCATCAGCAGCCGCGTTAGCATCATGGACATCATTATCGTCGTCTTCAGCACCACCACCTCCACCATCATCATCATCAGCAGCACTGTCATCATCATAACCAGCTACATGCATTGATATAAATGGCACTTTCGTCGTCATCATCATCAGTATTGTCATAATCGTCAGCATCATCGTCATAATCATCAACAGTATCATGATCATCACTGTCATTGTCTTCAGCGCCATCATCATCAGCACCAGCATCATGGTCACCATCACCACCATCATCATCATCATCATCATCACCATCATCATCATCATCATCATCATCATCATCATCATCATCGCAATCATCATCAACATCATCAGCATCAGCATCATCAACATCGTCATCATCAGCATCTCAATCCGAACCACCATCATCGTCATCATCAGCATCATCATCATCTTCATCAGCAGAATCATCAGCATCATCACCATCATCATCATCATCATCATCATCATCAGTATCATCAGCATCATCATTATCATCATCATCGTCATCATCATCATCAGAAGCAGCAGCAGTCACACAAAAACAACAAGCAAACAAAAACACAACAAATAAAAAAACACAAACCATCAAACAAAAAAACAGCACACATCCTCCTCCCATCCCTCCTCCTCATATCTCCCCTCCCCCGTCTCCGTCTTCCGTGTTTCTAGTCAAGTGCCCCCTCCTCCTCCCTCCCTCCGCCTCCTCCTCCTCCTCAGTCTTCCCGTCTCATCTTCCTCCTCCTCCTCCTCCTCCTCCTTCTTCCTCCTCCTCCTCCTCCTCCTCCTTCTCCTCCTCCCTCACCCAACTCATCCTCCTCCTCCTCCTCCTCCTCCTCCTCCTCCTCCTCCTCCTCCTCGTCCCCTCCTCCTCCTCCCTCCTCCTCCTCCATCCACTCCCTCCTCCTCCTCCAAGGCCCCTTTTTCCTCCTCCTCCTCCTCCTCCTTTCCCAACCCTCCCCCCCTCCTCCCTCATTAACTATCCCTCTTCTCATCCATCCTCCTCCTCTCCTCATCCCTCCTACCTCCCTCAGTCCTCTCTCCTCCATCTCTCCAGAGCGAGCTCCACACCCGAATAACATCAGGCGCGAGCAACTCTTGGTCAGAGCGACCCTGGGATCCTGAGGAACCTCCAAGTGCCTTTGAGAATTCCTACAGCCAATTCGAAGAGTAAAGATGCACGATAAGGGTGCAAGGTCCTCAGAGGGCCATGTCGACACTCTGCAAGCGGGGCGCGGCCAGCGAAAGCGGCCAAGGATTGGCCGAAGGGGCAAGGATGCTAGGGTAACCTTGGAAAGTCTCTCCTCCTTACTATGCGGGTTGACTGTGCGTACGCAGGCTGAGCACCGCAAAGAAGGCAAACGATGAGGGTGTGCACAATAAAATATACTGCCGTCGGGAACCTTGAATGCGGAACGCCCATCTTCTTCCAGCCAGGCTGGTGTGTCTGTTCTGAGTCCACCAGCAGGGGGAAATCTAAGGAACCCTCGAGCCCATTCCGAACCATGTGATCCATATTTCGGCGCTCGGAGCTGTATGCAGCTGGCAGAAAATGCGGCGCGCAGGAGGCTTCGGAGCGTGCGAGGCAGCCGCGCGGACGGCGGCAAAGGAGCCGCGGTCCTTGCTGTACCAGCGGTGTTCCGACAGTTCCGCCGGGCCCATCACCGTGAGCTGCGGGCAGCGGGGGTAGGAGCAAGGAGCGAAGACACCATCACCGCCACCAGCACGAGGCGCCACCGAGGGTCCTCCTGGTGGTGTGGTCCCACCCTCTCGCACGAGACATCCCCTATCCCAGCTCGGGGATGCATCGTGGACCCCCTCGTTGGGGACGGCCCCCTTGGTGGTGGTGGTGGTGGTGGTGGTGGTGGTGGTGGTGGTGGTGGTGGTGGTGGTGGTGGTGGTGGTGGTGGTGGTGGTGGTGGTGGTGGTGGTGGTGGTGGTGGTGGTGGTGGTGGTGGTGGTGGTGGTGGTGGTGGTGGTGGTGGTGGTGGTGGTGGAGATGGTGGTGGTGGTGGTGAGGATGAGGATGTCGCCCCCCTTCCTCCGACGGGGGGGGGGCGGAGGCGGAGGCGACGACGCCCAAGCAGCCTTCCCCAAGGATGGTGCTCTGAGCCTCTGTCACGCTAGAATATGCAGGCAAAGGACCAAAAACAGATGCAATTGTGAATACCGCGTTGTAGGTACCGCAATGGGTGGAGCTCTTCATGAGGCCACGAAACTCGCGAGGGGTGTGCCGTCATGGATGGGGGGACGCATACGGCCGCAGCCATTGGGGTGGTCGTCAGTGTTCCCTCTAGGGCCACGAAATGCAGTACTGGGCGGGGGAGACGCAAGCGAACGTCGCCTATGGGGCATTCGGTGGAGCTCCCTATGGGGCCACGAAACGCGGCACTGGGATGGGGAGACGCAAACGGCCCCGGCCACTGGAGCCTTCGGTGGAGCTCCTGAGGAGGCCACGAAACGCTGTAATCGATAAGGGTGACGGAAGCGAACGTGGCCTCTGGGGCCTTCGGTGGAGCTCCCCAGGAGGCCACGAAGCGCTGTACTGGGTGGAGACCGCTTGCGAACGTCGCCTCTGGGGCCTTCGGTGGAGTGCCCTATGGGGCCACGAAACGCTGTACTGGGTGGGGGGGAACCGCATGGCAAAAATCGCCTCTGGGGTCTTCGGTGGAATTCCCCATGGGGCCACGAAACGCTGTGCCGGGTTGGGGAACCGCATGCGAGGTGTCGCCTCTGGGCCCTTCGGTCGAGCTCCCGATGGGGCCATGAAACTCCGAAGGGTGATTCGAACGGGCGGACATGCGGAAAGCAGAGACAGGGATGGGGGGCGGAAGGAGGAGGATTCTAGAATTCTAGGTTGGCCTCGCGCGCCTCCAGAAAGGGGCACGAGGTCCAGGCAAAAGAACAACAAGCAGCCACGGGCGGAAATGGCGACTGCGGCGGCCGGGACGGCGACGGCGACGACGACGAGACAAGCGACGGGACGCCCGCAGCGGCACGACCAGCGACGGCGCCGGCGACGACAGCGGCTGCCGCTCGCGCGTGGCGGAACGAAAAGACGCCTGAGGCGCGCCGCTCGCGCTCCCGCGCAAAGAATAGGCAGAAGTTGAACTGCCCTACAAGTGACCACAGGGATCGAGAGACCCTGAGCAGTTCGAGACATCAACCTTCAACGGTGGGTGGGGCGCCTGTTCTTTGGGGGGGCTAGCACCGCCATAAACTATGTCCATACTTAGAGGGATAGGACAGGCATATGGTGCCCAGGAGTCCCCTCCGTGTACCATACAGAATCATCTGGATGACGCTCACGCGCCATAGAAATCCCAAGAGGCATACGAAGGGTTTGGCGATGCCGGAGAATACCAAAGCAATGACAGATCATATAAGACCCTGCGCACGCTGGATCATCAGCAACATGACCATAAAAATACACTGAAGCGGGAGGCGCAAAGTTCGAGACAGAATTGCTTTCAAAGTAGTTTTAGGAGCGGATCCGAGACTTGGCGACCCCTTGGTGAGGAGGGACCTGTCAGGGGTCAAAAATGGAGTCCCCACGAGATGCTGCAGGAAAGTGTGCTGGGAAGTGGCCCGTTTCCAAGCCATGGCTCAGCGCCCCGAGCGACGGGTACAAATAAGTCAGGAGGTGCCACCCGTGTAATATCAGCAGACATCCCAGAAACTGTGAGCCGGGTAATGGGAATAGCTAAAGACCAACCCAATCTCAGCAGAGTGGCAGCCACTACGGATGCCAGTCCGTGCAAGTCAAACCAAGGCTCGTCGGCGGCGACGCTCCGACTCGCCCACAATAAGACTTCATCGAGCAACGATGCCGACACAACTCCATCCCACCGCGAAACCGCCCACATGGTCAGAACCACCGTATGTGCTAACATTCCTGGGTGTAGAGTGCGATCTAGAGTTATATCCATAGCCACAAACCTTTGCGTACGCGTGCCAAGTGCTGTATGGTAACGTTTCTTGAAATCGCGCACGCGCTGCGTGGAGAAGCTGGTCACACCGACACCATACATTGCTGTCAGACCAATCGTTGGTCGCAACATCGGCTGCAGTCGCCCACCAGCTCTGCGAAGTTCACCGTCATCCGACCAGGCTGATGGCGCCGCCGCCAATCCCACTCCCTCGTCCTCCGTGCCCTTTCTTGCCATCGCCGTCCTCTGTCGCCTGCGGCTCTTGGCTGCAGCCGTCGTCGCCGCCCTGGCGTCCTCACCTCCTTTCCCTCCTGTGCCTCCTCCTCCTCCTCCTCCTCCTCCTTCTCTCCTCCTCCTCCTCCTCCTCCTCCTCCTCCTCCTGCTCCTGCTCCTGCTCCTCCGCCTCCTCCTCCTCTTCTTCCTCCTCGGTGCTCTCCGCCCTCAAGCAGGCCTCCCCCACCACAGGGCCTCAGCCTCCCCTCAAGGCCGGCTGGGAAATGGAGTCCACGCGGACAGGAGCACTTGCAAAGCACAAGGCCGCCAGAAGATGCAAGGCGATGCTGGCCTCCTGCCATGGGCAAGCAGCCAGGGCGGAAGCCGTCGCCTGGTTGCCGCTGCCGTGGCGGCCAACATGCGGACGGTCGCATGCGCGCTTTCGCCAGGGCGAACCCCGACTTACAGGATGCACGAACAAAGATTTAATCCGCAAACCCTGTCGGCGTCTGTGAGGGGGGGGTCCGTTCGAGTCGTCCTCGCCGTCATTGTTCATCGTCGTCTCTGTCGTCCTCTGTCCCTGCGCTTTCCTTTCCATGTACACTGGGGTCGGCTCGGTGGGGGCTGGGGGGGGGCTCCACCGAGGCCTGGGGGGGGGCAGCGCAGAGGCCTGGGGGGGCGCCACTGGGGGCTGCGCAGAGGCCAGAGGGGGGCTCCATTGACTGAGACTCAAAAACTGGTAGGGCCGCCTCGCCTCGGTGAAGGTGGCTAACAGCCACACTAACAGTAGATAAGGGTGGCGCCTGGCGGCCCAGCCGGCGAAGGTCTCCCGCCACGGTGCCCTCGCAAGACCCTGCACCCAGCGGGGCCGCCTGTCTGAGGGGATAGGGGCAAACAGCCACGAGACCAGGAAAAGAGGGTAGGACCAGGCGGCTCCCACTGGGGGGGGTGCTGGGCGTCCTCTCCTTCTGCCACACATGGGTGGCCGGCGGCTATCGGCCTGGGGGGGACTTGGCCACCGACCTCGTCTCCGACCTGGTGGCTAACAGCCACATTGCTGGTTGGCTCATCACCGGGGGGGCGATCAGATCTAGGCACAACTAAGCGCGGGAAGCAGGCTGGTGGGAATACTTGTTTCGCGAGGCGGGTCGAAAGCCGTCCGAACACTAGTCGGGCCGCCACTAGGCAGCAGGTAAAGAAAGGCTAGCGAAGCGAGCGAGCGGGCAGCCACTCAGAAGGAGAGCCAGATCCGAAACTCCCAAACCCGGTGGCGTTGGAAATCCCGGTGGCGACCAGCAAGTAAGCGCAGCCAAAATGGCGCGGCGGCGCGACCATGAACACGCTGGTGGGAATACTGTTTGGGTCAACGACCTCGTGAAGCGGGTCAAAAGGCGTCCAAACTCTAGCCGGGCCACGACATCGCTGGTGAGAATACTTTTTTGATTGACGGCTCACAAGGACAAATCCAGGAAGCGGGACGGGCTCGGCTGGGGCACAAGGCAAGATAATTGGCAACGACGGCGCATAGGCCAATAACTGGTGAGAATACGCGAAGCGTCTAGAATTTACTGTGGTCTGCCTCCTCCTCCTAGTCCTCCTCCTCCTCCTCCTCCCTCCCTCCTTTCCACCCCTCGCGGGCATGCGCGCGGTGCCTCGCGGAAGATGCAGTGGTTCGTCATGCGATCCGCTTCGCGGATGAGCGCCTGGTCCCTGGCTTGCGGCGCAGGAACCCTGGCGCCTCTCCAGAGCTCCCCCTCCCACCCCTCTGCAGTCCAGTACAGGGTCAAAACAAATGCGTGCAAACCCTGCCCAGAGAATTACCTGCGGGAATCACTTGGTTGTACCCAAATTCCTCCGTTTCTACCCAAGCTGCTCCTCATCCCCGTCCGTTGTGTTCCCCTCCGTGTCGTAGCACTGCACCTTTTGCTCCTCCTCCTCCTCCTCCTCCTCCTCCTCCCCTTTTTCCTCCTCCTCCTCCTCCTCCTCCTCCTCCTCCTCCTCCTCCTCCTCCTCCTCCTCATCATCATCATCATCATCAGCAGCAGCAGCATCATCATCATCATCAGCATCAGCATCAGCATCAGCATCAGCATCAACATCGTCATCCTCGTCATCATCATCATCATCATCATCATCATCATCATCAGCAGCATCATCATCAGCATCATCATCATCAGCAGCAGCATCATCATCATCATCAGCCTCATCATCATCATCATCATCATCATCATCATCATCATCATCATCATCATCATCATCATCATCATCGTCAGCATCACCATCATCATCAGCAGCAGCATCATCATCGTCAGCATCGTCAGCATCACCATCATCATCAGCAGCAGCATCAGCATCAGCATCAGCATCAGCGTCATCACCATCATCAGCAAGCATCATCATCGACATCATCAGCAGCAACAGCATCATCATCATCATCATCATCATCATCATCATCAGCATCATCACCACCATCGTCATCAGCATCATCATCATCGTCGTCATGGACATCCGTATCACCAGCATCATCCTCAGTATCAGCATCATGATCATAATCATCAGCAGCATCATCATCCTCCTCAGCAGCATAGTCATCATTGTCACCATCATCGCTTTATCATCATAAACATCATCATCATGATCATGATCAGCATCATCATCAGCATCATCATCGCCCTCATCATCACCATCATCAGCAGCAGCATCAGCATCAGCATTATCACAATCATCCTTACAATAGTCATCCAAATCATCATCCTCAGCATCATCATCATCATCATCATCATCATCAGCATCATCATCATCAGCAGCAGCATCAGCGTCATCACTATCATCCTTATCAGCATCATCATCATCCTCATCATCATCACCACCATCAGCATCATCAACATCATCATCCTCAGCATCACCATCATCATCATCATCGTCATCATCATCATCATCATCATCATCGTCATCGTCATCGTCATCAGTATCACCATCAGCATCCTCCGTATCAGCATCATGATCATCATCAACAGCCGCACCATCATCCCCCTCAGCAGCATCATCATCGTCATCATCGCCGTATCATCATAAACAGCATCCTCGTCATCATGATCAGCATCATCAATATCGCCCTCATCATCAGCATCAGCAGCAGCATCAGCATTATCACAATCATCCTTACAATAATCATCAAAAACATCATCACCACCATCAGCAGCATCATCAGCATCATCGTTATCATCATCAGCAGCAGCAGCGTCTCCATCCTCCTTCTAATGATCATCAACAACATCATGATTATCATGTTCCTTAGCATCACCATCATCGTCATCATCATCGTCAGCATCGTCGTCATCATCAGTATCATCACCATCAGCATCATCATCATCAGCATCATCATCATCATCGTCGTCGTCGTCATCGTCACTATCGTTGTCGTCGTCAACAGCAGCAGCGCACAGCCATTATCAACGAAATCCTGCTCCTACTACTACGACAATTACCGCCTGCACTACCACTACCAATACTGTAACTCCGACTAAGACTACCACCACTACCACTACGACTAGGCTGAAGGCGCCACGTGGCTTCCAGAGACCCGCACACACACACACACACACACACACACACACACACACACTATTACTACAGCATAGACCACCCTTCGGGTGATGAGGTTGGAGGGGGAATTGCCAACTCATTGGATTCGCATGACGGTCCCAAGAGCAACGCGCAAAAGTGCCCATAATCAGCCGACCCTGTCGGCGTGTGAAAGACGCTGTTCTGTTTGACTCGTCGTCGTGGTCGTCGTCGTCGTCCTCCTCCTCCTCGTCGTCATCCTTGTCGTCCCCGTCGCCGTCGCCGTCGCGTTTGATCTCCTTTCCCTTGGCCCGTCGCCGCTCCCCACCCTTTCACTGGGCCATCATCCTCAAGCGAGCCAGCCAAAGCGAAACCAACGCGAAATTGAGCAACGTTGAAGTTGAGTCGAAGGGAGGCCCCTTCCCTTTGATCTCTGCCCCCTGGGGGGTGGGGCGGGGTGTCGGTGTGCGGTCCTGGGTGGGGGTCCAGAGAGGTGGGAGGGAGGGTCCTGGACCCTGGTAGGGGGGTCACGGAGGAGGGGTCCCGGGTCAGAATACCATCCCCCGAGGGGTCCCGAGGCTCACAAATGCACCAAAACGGACCCAGAGTGCCAAAGAGGCCCCAAACACGGCCCAAGAGGGCCTCCTCCTCCTCCTCCTCCTCCTCCTCCTCCTCCTCCTCCTCCACCCACTCCTCGTCCTCCTCCCACTCCTCCTCCTCCTCCTCTCCTCCTCCTCCTCCTCCGACTGCCTCCTCCTACTCCCCTTCCTCCTCCCCTCCTCCTCCTCCTCCCTCCTCCTCTCCTCCTCCTCCTCCTCTCCTCCTCCTCCCTCCTCCTCCTCCCCTCCTCCTTCCTCTCCCTCATCCTCCTCTCTCCTCTCCTCCTCCTCCTCCTCTCCCTCCTCCTCCTCCTCCTCCTCCTCCTCCCTCCCTCTCCATCTCCTCCTCCTCTCCTCCTCCTCCCCTCCTCCTCCCGCCGCCAGCCGCCGCCGCCGCCGCCGCCGCCGCCGCCGCCGCCGCCGCCGCCGCCGCCGCCGCCGCGTCCTCGTCGTCGTCGTCGTCGTCGTCGTCGTCGTCGTCGTCGTCGTCGTCGTCGTCGTCGTCGCCTTTGACTCCCTTTCCCTGGGCCCGTCGCCGCTCCCGCCCCTTTCACTGGGCCCTCCTCCTCAAACGAGCCAGCCAAAATGAAACCACAGCGAAATTGAGCAACGTCGTCATTGAGCCGAAAAGGAAGCCCCTTCCCTTTGATGCTTTCCTCCCCGGGGCGGGGGGTCGGGGGGGGGTCCCAGGGGGGTCCTGGGAGGAAGCCCCAAGGGAGGGGTCCCGGATCTGAATACCTTCCCCCCCAGGGGTCCTGGGGCGCACAAACGCCCGAAACGGACCAAGAGTGCCCGAAGTGGCCCCAAACACGGCCCAAGAGGGCCTCCACTTCCTCCTCCTCCTCCTCCTCCTCCTCCTCCTCCTCCTCCTCCTCCTCAGACTCCTCTCCCCCGCCACATGTCCCAAGCCTGCGACAGGGCCCTCAGTTCGTCATCGTCGTCGTCCTCCAGGGTCGGCGGCACCAGCTGTAAGGCCTACACAATCATTCATAACGGCACCTAGGAAAACGGAAAACGGAAAACGAAAGTCTGCGTGCCAGCTCCGGTAACCGGAGCGGTCCCCTAGAGGGCAGACAGTGCGCTGAGCATGTCGGAAAATGAATGTCGGCAACGAGCACACGCAGGAAAATGCGATTAATAATTCCTCTGGTGTGCAGGTTTTCAGTCAGAGAACCTTCTCTGGCTAAGAAGAGCGAGAGACAACCGAATACCCCGAAGATGACACCAAGAGAGCCCCGAGAGGACCCCAACGGCTCCCACAAGGGTCCCAGGAGAGTTCCAAGATAGCGCCAAGAGGTATTTAGTGTCGGCACTGTCTCACCATCTGCGGACTCCTTTGTCCTGACAGCTCGCCTGAACATCGTTTCTAGATGGGCTGGTGGGGGCACGCAGAGCGTCGAGAAATTCCCTTCAGCATGGACGTTGTGGTCGACGCTGCCAACAACATGGCAGTGGATGGGACGCAGCAAGCACCGCACGCGAAAGAAAAAATGCCGCTCTGGCCCCAGCGTCTCGCTGCCTTTCTTGACAACTGAATTCCAGCTGGGGCGCGCTGATCGCCAATTCGTCGGAATCGGGGGCCGCCCCCAAGAAGGCGATATGCCATGCTTACCTCATCAGTGGGCATGCGTTTCCCAATGTGACAGCTGCGCTCCCTCTTGGGTGCCGCGCATGCGCCCCCCCCCCCGTCGCTACTCCACTGCAAGTGGGGCCGCGCACCAGCGAGCGGGACGCTGGATTCGCTCCGAAACAAATATCGTCCCACGAAATTGCGTTCGCGTCTTTGATCCGTTCCCTTTTACCGATAGATGGGAGCACGTGCCAGTCTCGGTTTCCAAATGTGGCCGTACGTGTTGTTGCTGTCAGCCGGCTCCCTTTGGGGGCCAGCGGGCTGCGTGACCTAAACTGCCCTGCTCCACGTGCCAGTTACAGTTCCCACGTCATGGTTATCGATGTTCTCTCTGTTCGAGCTCCAGCGTTGTGATGATTGAAGTCCGCGCGAAGGGGGGAGCCCGAAAAGGGCCCAGTTCCCCTCCCAGAATCGCGTTGGCCGAATCTATGAGAGCGCCCTGGGACACGTAATCACTCGTAGATTGCGAAGGGTTCGCGCGCTCCCGAGGCCAATCCCTCGAGAAGTACGGCGCGCTCGCGTTCCCGAGGCAACAACCCATCATAATTTACTGCGTGCTGAAGCCCCCAAGACCACAAACCCCTCGCAGATGACGACGCGTTCGCGCTCGCGAGGCCACCACTCCATTACTAACAAGGTTGCGTCCCCAAGGCCACAAAGCCACCCCACGAAGGCTGCCCAAGGGCCCAAGGGTGCCACCCCTCTTCAGAACAGAAAACTGGTAGTGTCTGCCTTGGGATGTGTTCTGGGGGCGCTTGCCCCCCGTTTCCTGATAATTCGGCTCTGAGCCCTGAGACACATAAAATACCACACGTTCGCGCTCCCACGCCACGCCCCCTCATACATTACAACGCGTTCGCGCTCCCGATGCCACACCCCCATCCTGACGTATCATGGCTTCGCGCTCCCAAGGCCGCATGCTCACGTAAATTACACCGCATTCGCTTGCTCGAAGCCACAAGCCATTGTGAAGTGCAACGGGTTCGGGCCCCCGATGCTACAACCCCCAGTAGCGTACTACAGAATCGCGCTCCAGAGGCCATCACTAGCAAACTGCGACGCGCTCGCGTCACCGAGGCCACGAACGCACCCCACAGAGGCTGCCTAAAAGCGTCACCCCATCTCCAGAGCCGAGGCCACGAACCTTCGAAAATAGCAAGGGGAGCGCGCTCCCGAAGCCGCGAACCCCCGAAATTACAGTTTGAGCACGCCCCCTGAGGCCATCATCCGCCCTCGGGTACAACAGACACGCGCAACCAGCCAGCCAGCAAACAGCCCAAATCAGCTGCCAAACATCAATCTAGTTGACAAGCCAATCAGCCGAGTTTGTCAGCCAACCAACCGACAACAAAACCAAGCCAACCCACCGACCAAGCGTGGCCATGGAAGCAATCTGAGCGGGGGCGACCGCAGAGAGCGAAGCCCTTCAGATGTAGACTGGAGGGAATGAGCGGTCGGGGCTCGCTGACTCGTTCGGCGTGCCAGCTTGACTCCGACGTCTACCCCCACTCATCAGCCTCCACCCACTTCCCTCTGAATGGCTATCACCGTCGCGTCACCAGACATGTCGGTAGGGCGATCCAGGGTTTCGCTTGACACGTCCCTGCCACTCATGCTCCTTAGGCTTCCAACTTACAAGCAGTACACGCGTGTAGGGCGGCACCTTGCCCAACATGCGCGCCCTGCCTTGGAACCGCGCGAGATCGTTCCTACAAGGCACGCTGCAAACGGCAACACGGATAACAGGGCGGCATCCGTTGCCGCGTGTGCTTTCCGCCGCAGAGCCGCGCACGCTCGTCCTGCGGCACCCTCACAATCTGAAGGGCGGCGTGTTGTGCAAAACGTGACCCTCGCCTCCGCTGCGCAGACCTGGGAGGACACCAACTACGCCCAACTACACCAACTACACGGACCCTGGCAAGGCCCATCCTGGGCCGAGAATGGGTCTGGGACGCCCGAAATGGGTACGGGAAAAGTAAGTACAATGCCAAACAACAATTGTTGTCCAAAACCGAAAGCGGCCGCTGGTGGGCAGGCGGCTGTCTGTCTTCAAGTAGCAACGTCCGCGGCAGCGCGGGCAGCGACTCCTATTCGAAATGAACAAGAACTGCCGTTGGGCATCGTACCATTCTTCCCGTACGAATTTCGATCGTCCCGATCGGCGTATACGCCTGCTGGCCTGGACAGGGAAACTCACCGATCCCAGGGCCAGGGTCGGCACGAGGAGCTGAAAGCCACATGCCACGCGACAAAAAAAACATGGCATGAGGAGCTGAAAGCCACATGCCGACTCGAGTTCACCGCGCGACTGGCCGAGAACCCCTCGAGGCCCCCGCTCACGCCGAGCCATGGCTTCCACGGCCACGGCGCCCGATCCAGAGAGCCTCTTCCCGAGTGAATCCGACAACGACCGGAAAGCCTCCCGCATCTCCCCAGGAGACCAAGGGCCGCACCTCTCGTGAGGCTTCCTGGCGCAGGGAGAAAGAAGATGACGTGGAAGAGGTGGAAAAAACGAAGAAAGTGGAGGAGGGGCAGGACGAGAATCCGCCGACCCTGTCGGCGTGTGGAAGAGGTTTCTCCGTCTGTTCCCTCCTCGGCGAAATTGAGCAACGTCGTAATTAACTCGAAGGGAAGCCCCTTCCCTTTGATCCCTTCCCCGCCGGGGGGGGGCGTCCTGGGGTGGGTCCCGGGGGGGGTCCCGGGTTTTTACGCCGCCCCCCGGGGTGGGTCCCGGGGGGGGTCCCGGGTTTTTACGCCGCCCCCAGGGGAATCCGGGAGCCCAAAAAAGTCCCAAGACGGGCCAAGAGTGCCCAGAGAGGCCACCAAGACGATCCAAGAGGGCGCCGAATCGCCGAATGATCTGTCCAAGACGCCTCGACGGCCTCCAGACGGCCCAAGAGGCCTGCGAGACGCCCCAAGAGGCCTCCAGGACCGTTCTCACGAGAGCCCCAAGAGGTACAAATCATGGATTTCCCATACGTTTTTCAAGGATGTTTGGCGTTTTCGCCTCTTCCGCTCCCCCACGCGCCAAGACGGCCCAAGAGGCTTCTAAGATCGCCCCGACACGGCCCAAGAGGCCTCCGAGAGGGTCTCCAAACGGCCCAAAAGTGCCCCAAGACGGCCCACGACGCCTCCCAGATTCACAAAAGGCCCCCAAAACGGTTCCAAGAGAGCGCCCAGACGGGGGACCCGAACGGACATTTCGAGCCCTCAGCCCCGAGAAGCTCCCAAGAGGCCCTCCAGGAAGCCCACAGAGGCCCCAAGAGGCTCCCGAGAGGCCCCAAAAACTCTCCTAGGAAGCTACAAAACAAACTAGGAAGTTACAAAACAACCGGGTATTCCCTCCTCTTCGACCTTGTCCTCCTCCTCCTCCGCCTGTTCCTCCTCCTCCCCATCACAGAACGGAGGAGGGACACTTTCCCGAGCGCGGCAAGCGCGCTTTCAACGCCTCCGACGTCCGACAGCGCCTCGCAGCCACCGTCCGATCCGCGAGGGCTGGCGCGCCCAGACGGCAGGGTCGTCTCCAGGGTGGGCGGCATCGGCCGTAAGGCCTTCGCAATAATAAGCGGAGGGAGGAGGGAGCGATGAGCTGGAGGGCTGGGCGAGGAAGCCCAGGGGTCCTGGGGTCCAACGCCGAGGACGGCACCACTGGCTTCGAGTTGACCATCCTCAGGTTGAAGTCCTCGCCCATTGCCCCCTCGCACCCCCCCTCTCCCTTACTGTCAGTCGTTTGCTCGGTGTGCGTCGCTTCATAAACCAATCGCTCAACTGGTGGTGGTTTGAGACACGCTCGCTTCAGGCAAGGAATGACGCGTTGATATGTGTGGTCCTCCTGAAGACCACGCGAAGGACCTGTTGCTCATCGTGGCACGGTGTGCGACACGCTATACATGCCTTGCAAGCTGATGGATTGTCGCACAGCTTCGTGCAACTAAAGGCTGGGGGGAAAAGGTCGCTAACGTTGCTGCTGAGGGGGGGGAAACGGTGGGGGGAGGGGATGAGAAGGAGAAGGATTCTCCCGCTCGCGCGCCAGCGAGCTGTCTCCGAGCGCGGCCGCGGCGTGCGCGCGCGGGGCGGCCCAAAATGGGCAGGCCCGTCCCGCGCGCTCAAGCCGGGGCGCCGCGCGTCAGACGGTGGAGTCCGTCTGGTCGCCGAGGTCGGCGAGGCAGCGCCCGTCAGCCTTAGAGTGGGAGAGGAGGGAGGGGGGCTGAGAAGCTGCGGAGACAGCAGGAGCTTGCTCACAGAGAATAGAAGAAGCATTCTCCCGCTCGCGCGCCAGCGAGCTGTCTCCGAGCGCGGCCGCGGCGTGCGCGCGCGGGGCGGCCCAAAATGGGCAGGCCCGTCCCGCGCGCTCAAGCCGGGGCGCCGCGCGTCAGACGGTGGAGTCCGTCTGGTCGCCGAGGTCGGCGAGGCAGCCATACCCGTGCTCAAGGACCTTGCGAAGTGACAAGGTTTTGGCGGGCGGCCGCAAGCAGGGCAGGCCAAGCGGCGGGGCCGACTTGGAGGAACGAAGCGACGAGGCGGTCGCTGGCGGTGGCGAAGAACAAGATACGAGCCCGCGCGTGCTCGGGGAGCGCAGCAAGAACTGTAGAGGCGGCGGCGGCTTGCAGGTAGCGTTCGGCACTGGAAGCCTGACGCCAGCGCCCTCGCCAGAAGACGCGAGGGACGTCTTCCGTGGCGATATAAAAGTCTGTTGCGCCAGAGCCCCGCAGACAAGCGGGCGTCAGGTTGAGCCCCTGACCTGCTTTGGCAAGGGGGACGCCCAGAGCCAAAAGCAGATGATTCCACCGAGTACGGAAGCCGCTCGCACCGAAGGGGGCGAGAGGATCGGTGGAAGCCAGCCTCCCAAACACAAGATTCAATATCTTCACCGTGCCCCGATCGGAGCAGCGAGCATGTTGCGTCGGGTACGTTCTTCTGGTCTTTGGAACAAGAATCGAAAGAAAAGCATCTCCTTCGACTTCGAGACGGTCGCACGGAAGCGACAGGTCACAGCGGCGGGACGCCAGCAGTTCGCCAGGCCTGAGGAACATCGTGAAGCCCATGAGCAGCAGTGCCGCCATCACAGGCCAGTCCCAGGCGAGACAGAGCCCGACCATGGCGCGCAGCAGCGCGCGTGGCAAGGGGGGACGGAGCTTTGGCGGCTCCGCAAGCTTCCATTGTTTCGCTACGTCCCAAGCTTCTGTCAGAAAGGCCTTCCAATGCGGATGGGCGCTCTGGATTCCCAAGATGGCGTGGACCAAAATATAATGGGGAAAACCTGCATCATGAAGCCACACGCCGAAGGTCGCTAGGAAACGGGCGAGAAGTATCCCGCTTCGGTAAAGCGTGGCGGGTGGCACGCCAGTGTGTTCTGCTAACCACAGCTCGAAGGCATCAATCGATCTCGAACGACGGTCGAGATACGCGGAGGTGAGGTGAGAATCGCGCACGAAAGGAGTGCGCGGAGGGCGAGCGGGCGCGGGCGGCGCAGCTCCACTAAGCCCTTGGCCGGCGGTCGGCGCCGCGGCTCCCAGAGAGATGCAGAGGCCGCAGACGCACCACGGGATGAGCGCAGGGCGGCCAGGGCTCGGAGAGCTGATGAGCGTGGCGGCCCTCCTGCGCCTGGACGCGTAGAAGGGCGGAACGAGGGCGTCCCGCCCGTCGGTCTCGAACCCCGACGCCTCAGCCAGCATCGCCCGCGCCGAGCTGAAGGACCCGCCCATGTTACGGTAGGCGCGGCGAGCCCCTGCTTCGATCTCGGCTGGCAGAGCGTCCCCTTTCTCGAGGGTCGGCCAGTCAAAAGGCGGGCGCGGCTCGGCACGCGCCGCTGCGGCTGCTTCGGCCAGCTCGGAACGAGCTGCCGAGGACGTGAGGCCCGAATGATGAGGCACGGGCACCACCTCCGCGAAGGCGTCGAGGATCTCGGACGGAGGGGAATGGGATCCCCACAGCGCTGCTGGGATGGCGCCGTGACTGTCCTGCACGTGGTACAGAAAGTCGAAAAGGCAGGCCAGTTTGCCCGCGCGCCGCCGCTGCTCGATCTTTGAGCCGAGCCCGATGCCACGGATGGCGCCCGCTCCCATGGCCTGGAGGTCAGCATGTGCGGGAATAGCCTCGGGCTCGACGACGGCCGCGTAAGGATGCAGCCACGAGGCCTCGTCGATCGGCTCGGCGCCGCCTGTCTGAAACAGGCGCTTGTAGGCGTGCAGGGCCCGCAGGAGGCAGTGCAGGTCATCCTTGCCTTCGGGCTCGGCGGCCCCTGCGGGTGCGAAAGTCCTCAGCCACGACGCCGCACTCTGGAAGGCAGCTTGCCAGGCGGGGCCCCACCTCACTACCGTGATCTTCTCGCCGCCGATGTTGAGGCGCCACGCTAGGGCGCTCGCGGCCCCTGGAGGCAGGGGCTGCTCAGCGGCCGCCGAGGCCGTGCGCCGCGCTGCGAAGGCTGCAGCCGCGGCGCTTTCAGCGTCACCGCTGTGAGCGCCGCTGAGGGGCAGCTCGGGTTCAGAAGCTCGGCCACGCACGAAGCCGCTCGAAGACCCCCCTTCCTCGGCGGCACGCCCTCCTCCCTGCGGGGCCGCAACAGCATCGCTGGAAGAGCGCATGCCTACCGAAGTCGGAGTAGCCTGAGCAGCGGAGTCCGCGCGGGAGCCGGCTGGCCGCTGCGAGGTGGCGGGGCTCGGGCGACGCTTCGGAGCGACTCGAGGAGAGCGCACCGCGCGACGCCCAAGCGGCGCACGTGAGCGCGACGCCGCACGCCCCCTAGAGTGGTGACGGGGTGGCGACGGCGGCGGGGGAACGGGCCGCGGCGGCTCGGGGCCAGCACGCGGGCCGCGGCCCCGAGAGCGGCTGCGAGCCGCAGCGCGAGCGGCGGGCGGAGAGGTCTCCGCGCGGCGCGGGAAGGCCGCCTGCAAGCGGCGGAGGACCTCGGGGTTCAGGCCCGCCACGACGCGCTCGAGGTCCACCGAGGAGTCAGTGAGAGCACTCAAAACGACGTCCTCGAGCTCCGTCGGAGAGTCCTCCTCGCACGCGGGCTCCGCTCTCGAACGGCTGCGGGCGCTCGCTGGAGGGGACCCCTCAGGAGTGTGCGGGCCCTCCGATGCCTCTCCCGCCGGCGGCCCCGACGGCTCCTCAGGCGCGCTCGAGACGTCGATGGGAAGCGAGGAGCCGCCTCCCGAGGGCGAAGTGTGATCAGTCCCGTACGGGTTCGGCGACCGCGTACGGCTGCGGGCAGGGCTGCGGCTCCGCGGTGGAGGGCCCACTCCCGCGGCGGAGCTGGGGCGTGCGGCACCTGCCCAGTGGCGCGCATTAGCTGTGCGACGCGACCTGCGGCCAGGCGTCGTGGCGGCTCCCTCTTCAGGGGCGGGAAGCGCCGCCGTCGAAGCCCGCCGCTGCTTCTTGGCGCGCTTGTTGCGCGCGGCGCCCGTGCGCGAGGCGGAGTGTGGTGCGTGACCACCGCGATTGGGCTGGTCCTCGACAGCCTCCTCCCGCGGGCCCAAACGGGCGCGGACAGCGCGCCCCTCGCGACGGCTGAAGCTGGACGCTGGGTCGTCGGCAGGCCTCGCCAAGGCGCGCGGGTCCTCAGCCTCCACATCGGCCAGGGAGCGCCCCGTGGACGACGCGGGGGCGTCCCCAGCACGAGCGGCACGATCCGCATTGGCGAGGCCCGTCGAGACCTCAGCGTTGTGCAGGACGGCGCGCAGAGTTTTGCGCCAATCCCGACCCAGCTGGACGGGAGCCGTACGTGGCAAGCCCGCGGCCTCACGACTGGCGGCCTCGCGCAAGCGGCGGAAGTAGGCGCGGTCGGCCATCCCCTCCGCGAGCTCGGCGCGAGCGACGGCACGCTCGCCTTCGCCGCGTGCTGGAGCCTGCACCGTGCGCCTTGTGGCGTCGGCCCGCGCGGTGCGGAGCGCGTCGAGCTCCACGCGGCCGCGCGACACGGCGGAGGCGAGGATGGCATCGGACTCAGCCGCCCGCGTCGCGAGGGCGGACGAAACCCTGCTCGGGAGAGGCGCACCCGAGGCGGGGAGGGCAGCCCGAGGGGCCAGCTCGGCACTCGCCAGGGCGACCCGCGAAGAAACCGCCTCCTCGAGCGCCTGAAGGGCCATGGCCGACCCAGGAGCCAGCTTGCCCTTGCGGGCGCCCTTCCCTGCCGCTTTTGCCTGGGCGAAGGCGCGAGCGGCAGGACCGTCACCGCCCGTGCTAGGAGCAGCGGGCGGCGCGGCGGCCTGCGAGAGCGCCTGGAGCAGCACTGACTTGGCGTCACAGAGCTGCTTCCACTTGAGCGCGCGGGCTGCACGCTCGCCAGCCCCCAAGTGCGCAGGGGTCCTGTCTGGATGGTAGACTAAGGACTGGCGCCTGAAGGCGGCTTCGATGGTGCTGCGCGAAGCCCCGTCCACGACGCCAAGCAGCTGGCGAGACGCGCTCACCCTGGCCGCTCGCTGGAAGACGCGGGGGGTAGCAGCCGTGGCCCCCTTTGGCGCTTCCTGCGAGCCGACGCGCGACGAGCCCCCCCCGATCGCAGGCGGAGGGGCCGCTGCGGCCTTGGAGCGGAGGGCCAGGGGTGGCGGGCGCTTGGCGGCTGGGGGAGCCGAACCAGCGCTGGCGGCGGCAGGGTCGGGGCCGCGCGCGCCGCCCTCCGAGAATACAGGCGCCTTGGGCGAGGCGTCTGCTGTGGACGTGAAACGCCGGCCGCTGTCAGCGAAGAGCGCGTTGCGAGGCCCGCGACGCTCTCCGCTGGCGAGAGCAGCTTCGCTGTTGCTCTCGGCGGCGCCCGAGGGGTCAAGGGCGTCGCCCTGGGCGCCGTCGCCGGCGGCGTCGGCGGCCATGCCCGCACCCAACGGGAGGGTGGGGGCGGCCGCCCAACGGTGGCTGAGCAACCCCTCGGGGCCTCGAGCCACAAGCTGCGCAACAAAACGGCCCCAGAGACAAGTAGGGAATGCCGAGCGAGAGTCGGCGTACGCGATGCAATCAAAGCGAGTAAATTCTCCTCTCTCTGCTTCCACTAACCAGGCGGGAGGGGCACGGGACGGGGGCCTCACCGCGCGGTTGCGCGTGGGATCGTCGGCCCTATGCACGTCCGTGGGCACGTACATGCCTCCCATATATAAACCTCCTCCTATCACATAGGGCAAAGTGGTCGAGAGAACATGTGATAAACCAGGAGAGCTGCTGCGCCCGTGCGCGGTCGCGCCCAAAGCTACTTTTGAATCCAAGAGGACGGGGATCCGAGAGTCGGGGAGGCGAACACAACAGTATTTGCACAGACTCTTATACACGGTTGTCTCAAGGATATTGATGTGACGAGGCATGCGAAACTCCCATTTGTACGCGAGCCGAAAGCGCAGCGACTCTGATAGCTCGGTGACCCAGCGCGGCGCGACAGGGGGCTCAAGAGAAGGGAGCCCCAGGTCGTGATGCAGCTGGGTGAGCTCAGGGCCCACGGGCACGCCGCGGCTGAGCACGGCGAGGAGGCTCCGATTGTGCAGAATCGTGTGCCACCCCCCGTGCTCCGATCTGCGCCACAGCTCGGCAGAGAGCTGCGGGCTGATGGGAGCGCGGACAACGCCCCCCCAGCCGAGAGACGCGTCCGTACCGAACAACTCGGGGCAAGGCTGCGCCCGAAGGTCGGTTATAGCCGTAAAGGCTAGGAAGGTGCAGGCCAAGAGCTCGTCGCGAACATAAGGGGGCAGGTCGTATTCGATGCCGTCCTCGGTCGCCAGGCGCGACAAGAAGTTGTAGACGTGCGTAAAGATGGCGAGTAACGGGCGGCGATAGAGGAAGACCTGGACCCAGCAGCCCACCAGAGAGGCTAGCAGGGAGCGGGTGGTGATCCCGAGGTAGATTTGGATCAGGGTCAGCCTGCACAGGGCCACTGTCCGCACAAGAGGAGCGCAGACGATGCCTATGCGCCCCTCCACCTCGGCGCCCACCACCACTTTGTGCGTTTCACCGCGCGCGCGCTTGCCTGGATGCTGTATCAGGCCCACGCGCGGGTAGCCCGCATCACACGCGGCAAAGACCTCACGATCACGGCGACACGGGTCGTCGGGGCGAGGAGCGGAGCCACGCCACGAGAGCTTCTGAAAACCTGTGTGGTCATCAATATTCAGCATCTCGACAAACGGGCCCCGCGGAAAGGGCGAGCGGTGGACAACCTGCTCGTGAGGCCTCAAAGCCCCGAAGCTGTGCAAGACGCCTTCATGCGCAGAGTTGGCAATCTCCACAGCCATGTTGTCGCCCATCGCCAGAGCATTGAGGCAGGGCGCGACATCCACACCCTCCAGCTCGGGGCGCCAGGCTCGAAATGCCTTGAAACGAGAGGATGGCAGGCGAACGCGCAGGGCGTTACGTCTGGCACGCGCGGGAGGGACGCGGAACGTGTAGTAAAATTCCCGAAGGTCGTCACAAGAAACTGCCAGCCATTCCCCAGGTGCCAGCCCCAAACGGCACAGGAGGAAACCTTGGCCAAGGCGCTGGGTGCTGGAAGAAATTGAAGCACAGCGGCTGTTCACAACCGTGGGGTTCAGGATCAGCCTGTCGAAATCGCTGTCCTTCGGTACCCTGAAAGCTCCACAGGCTTCATCCCAGGCGAGGTCCGAAGCAGGAGTCAGGTACAGGGCGCCGCAGGCATCCCACTTCTGGAGTAGGGCCCACAGCTCGGCGCGGTCCATATGGACGCGCGCTCCCTTCTGGCCAGCAGGCCACTCTGATGCCGGTAGCCGCATAACCTCAGGATCGAGGAAAGCTTCGCGGACTCGCGCGTCAGAGAGGAAGGGAACGGGATCAAACTCTGGCGAATAATCCCACTTGATGCGAGATGCCCTGACTTTCAAATCGAAGGGCTCGGCCTGGGTGGAGTCCCAAGCCGCCGCAGTCGCCAACGACCCAGGCACCGGAGGAGCGCCGGTCGGGCAGTGCCGCATGGGGGCAGGCACGGAAGAAGAGGAGGTGAAAGAGGCCTCCAGAGCTGCAACATGGGTGGCCAGGCCATGGAGCGAGACCTCGGTGGAGTCGAACTTGGCGAAAGCCCGACCTAGGTCGCTCTTGCCGCCACGGGCAAGGCGAACTGCGATCCGACACAACCGTTCGATACGGGTGCGGACGCCCTCCTGGCAGGGCGAGACCGTGGCACGGACGCGAGCCTCGGCGGGAGCGAGGCTGGGATGACCCAAGGTGAGCCAGTTCAACGCAATAACGGAATACTGCGCGAGCGTCCGCGCCGCGCGCCGCAGTCTCCAGCGCTCCCTGCGCCTCGCCGACAAGCCGTCAGGCGGGGGACCAAGAGGAGGAGCAGGCGGGCACGGCCAAGGATCGCGGGGAGGCGGCCCCAAAAGGTACGGACCGTCCCTGTCCATTGCACGCATAGATGAGCGGGAGAAAGAACCAAGAGAACATCGAGCACCCATCCCAACCTGGGACAGCGCTGCTGCCCAGTGGGTGATATCAATGTTCGCGCCTGGGAACAGGCGCAGCAAGGCAGACAAGTCAGCGACGAATGGCGCGACTTTGGCAAGAGCAGCAGAGGTGCCTGAAGGAGAGCAAGCACCAGCAGGGACACCAACCTCAGGGGCTGCAGGCCCCCTGGAGGGCGCGCTCGACTGAGGCAAGCGTCGGCCAAAATGGCCCGAGGGATCCGAGAAGCGGTTCGGAGCAGAGCGAAGGGCGTGGTGGCGGAACGTACTCCTCCCTGCGGGGCCGCAACAGCATCGCTGGAAGAGCGCATTCCTACCCTCACGCCCTCGCTGTGCCCAAACGCGCCTAGCAACCGCAACAGCGTCGGTGCAGTCTGTGTGCGGCGGCGTACCCCGGCCCCCCGCAGGCCCACCCTTCCAGGTGGCGGGCGCCGAAGGCGCCTTCAGTCTTTCTTGGGCACCGCCTTCGGCGCCTTGGAAGCACCCTGGGTCTTGAAGGGCTGCTTCGCAACCTTGGGCTGCTTGGGCTGGTGAGGAGGGTGCTTGGGGAGCGCGACGGCGCGCTCGGCGTCGAGACGCGCCCGAAATGCTTGCAGCTCCTTCACGTATTCGCCCTGCGCCGACAGCCAACGAGGGTCCACCAGAGGTGAAAACGGGGTCTGGGCCTCGCGCTCCGTGTGAAGACTCGTCACGCGACACGGGGGAGGCTCCAGTCCTGTGAGGAACCAGGCGGCTTCGAGATAGCCGCGGTCCCCCGCCAGTTGGTCGATGAACATGCACTGACACGTCAGTAGAGTCTGGACTCTCTCGGGATTGCCCTCTTCGCAGGCCCGCCACAGCTCGGCGCTGAGAAAGGCGAAATGCGTCAGCAACTCGTGCGTCGTCGGCTGAGCCCCCAACGGACTGTGCTCCCGAAAGTACTGATGCATGGCCATGGGGGTCACGGCGCTGACTTCCACGCCTAGGACGCGAGCCAGATTCTCCTTCATCAGCCCTCGCACGTCGGGGCCGTGCTGTATCAGCGCTTGCTGCCACTCGCGCCTCCGAGCAATGCCCCCCATCTGAGCCGATACGGGCGCGGGCTCGCCCGAGCTCGCGGGCGGAGATTGAGCTGAGTCGCTCAGGGTCCCCAGCAGCGGATGGACGGTTGGACGATGGCCCCGCCCCTGCTGCAGAAGGAGGGACTGGTGCAGGCACTGTAGCATGAGGCTGAAGTCCGTCGGATTGGCCGTATGGGGCGGCTCTAACCCGTCGGCGCCGCCCGCCTCGGCAAAGCCGTCGACCGCAGCGGGATGGGCTAACCCAGGTGGCGGCGGAGGGCCCATCGTTCCGAAGCCCGACGAAGGGGCCCGAGGGACAGCCAGAGAGCGCGCCTTTTCCCACGCCGAGACCAGCGCGGAGGTCGGACCCTTGGGACGCGCGGAGACCCGCTGCGGGGCCACGGGCGCGTGGGACAGGACGGCCTCGATCCCCGCAGGGTCCAGCCCGAGGCGCACCGCTTCGTCGCTGAAGAGCTGAGGCACCTCGGGCCGATCGCTCCGAGCAGGCGGCTCGGGGCCCAGCGATTCGGGTCGGCCGACCATCGTGGAGGCTGCGTGGGCTGCAAGCAAAGCGCGCATTTCGGCAGCTACTTCGGCACGGGTCATAGGAGCCCCGTCGTCCAGAGCCGCCGCAGGGGCACCAGGAGCGATCGAAGCGGGGCCCGCGACCCGTGGCGGCGCGGCTGCGCCCGTGCGCTTCGGGGGCGGGCCGCGAGGCGCTCCAGCGTCCGCGGGAGATCGCGCACTTGGGGCCGGGCGTTCGGCGTCCTCGTCGGCCGCGAACCCTTCGGGCTCTTCCATCTCGTCGGCAGAGTGATAGGGAGTAGCCCGATCGGCCCCTGGGAGCGGCTCCTCCCCTGCGGTAGGCGGGGCGCCGTGCAAGCGTGCGTAACCCTCGCGAAGCACCCGAACCCCTGAAGGGTGTGGCCAATAGACGCGGCCCCGCACCTCGGCGAAGGGGACGATGGCCGCGTCCTCGCCGACCTCTAGAGGGTAAAGCGACTCGAGCTCGAGCTCTGCAACCTCGATATCCACGACGAGGACGGAGGCAGTAGTGGCGAGCGGCCGCGAAGCGGCCCCCTGGAGCTGGGCGTCCACTAGCTGGAAGGGGCCTATCATCCCCGCAAAACCCCCCGCCTCGGCAGCCTCGAGCTCCGCCGTAGAGCGAAAGGCGCCAGGCAGGGCCAGGAGGATGCCCCCTTCTCGAGACGCGAGGGGGATAGCTGCCCAGCTGGTGTCGCCGTCGTCTAAACGCCAACGTGCGTAGCCGCGAGCCGTGGGAGCTGCGAATAAGTAGAGCTCGGGCCATAGAGGCCCTCCGCCAACTGGTGGCAGCTCGGCCATCAATGGGCGCAGCCGAGGGAGTTGCTCCCTGAATGCTGGGCGTCTGCCCGCACGAGCGCTCAGGGCCGCGGCGGAACCCCGTAAGCCAGCGCTCGCGCCGCACGGCGGTCCTGCTCAAAGGGGGCAGGAACCGCTCCGCGCGGCCAGGCGGAGGCCCTGAGCCTCCGCCACGCGTACGGGCCCAGCAGCCCGATGCAGCAGCCTGCGCAGGCGCTGCACGCGGCCGTCACCCCAAGGAGGGCGACGACCGTGCTGAGCAGCCAGGGCGAAACCCCGCCGCTCAGATCCACCGCCAGCCCGAGGCAGACGGTGGGGCAGGCGGAACCCGCCGAAGGGAGGGGGCAGAAAGCCCCCTCACCCTCGGACGAGTCCGCCTGCTGGATGGACCAGGCCGGCGCAGGAGGCCCTGGGTCCTGAAGATCAGAGAAAGGGGCAGACACGAGCCGCTCGTAGAGCGCGGCCCGCAGCCCCCTGAAGAAGATCTCCCCAGCGCCTCCGAGAGCCGCTTGTGCGAGCGCCTGCATAAGGCGTCCGCACGCGCGGCCGACGGGGGGGCACTTGGGCTGAGAAGCTGCGGAGACAGCAGGAGCTTGCTCACAGAGAATAGAAGAAGCAGGAGGAGGAGGAGGAGGCGGAGGAGGAGGAGGAGGAGCAGGAGGAGGGGGGGGGGGCGGAGGAGGAGGAGGACGAGGAGGAAGAGGAAGGGAGGAGGAGGAGGAGGAGAAGGAGAAGGAGGAGGAGGAGGAGGAGGAGGTGATATCGTGTCGCGCCATGGGCGTAGGCCGCGCCCACGTTGCGCACCCATGCAAATGGTGGGCCCAGGCGGTCGCGGTACATATGGCGGAGATGGGCCACAGGGTATAAACGAGGGATATGGCCGACGGGGTCGCCTGGCACGGTGTCGCAACCACGCTTTCCCTCCCCCGTTCGTTCTCCCCCATCTCCCCCTCCTCCTCCTGCCTCTCCTCATCCTTATTTAACTCCTCCCTCTCCTCCACAACCTCATCCTCATCCTCATCCTCCTCGTCCTGCTTCTCCTCCTCCGCTTCCTCCTCCTACTCCTCGACATCATCATCGTCATCATCCTCATCATCCTCATCATCTTCATCATCACCACCACCACCTGTTATCATCATCAGCATCAGCATCAGCATCATCATCAGTATCATCATAAGCATCATCATCATCATCATCATCATCATCATCGTCATCATCATCATCATCATCATCATCATCATCATCATCATCAGCATCATCATCATTAACATCATCAGCATCATCAGCATCACCACCACTCACTCATCATCCCCCTCCTCCGCTTCATCCGACTCATCCTCCTCCTTCTCCTTCTCCTCATAATCTTCCTCCTCCGCCTCGTCCTCCGCCTCCTCATCCGCCTCCTCCTCCTCCACCTCCCCCACCTCCCCCCTCCTCCCCCCCCTTTCCCGACACTGTGGCAGAGCCAGCAGCGCGTCGTCGTCGTCGTAATAGTCGTCGTCGTTGTTGTCGCCATCGACGTCGTATACAGGGTCGGCGACACTGGCCACAAGGCCTGAACAGTAAGTAAGAAACTTATACTCGAATAGGTACATACACACGTATGTAAATAGGTGTGTATGGGTGCATGTGTGTATGGATTAATGTGTGTAGGTACGATTGTGTTTGTGTTTGTTGTGTATGCGTATATGTGTATGTGCATGTGTGCGTATGTGTATGGCTTCGCGTATGTGTACAATATGTATGGCTGCATATGTATGTGTATGTTGTGCGTATATGTGCATGTGCATCTACAAGTGCATGTGCATGTGTTATGTATGCGTCTGTGTATGTGTATGTGTATGTGCATGCGTATGTGCAAGTGTGTATGTACATGTGTATATGTGTGTATATGTGTGTATGTGTATGTGTGTACATGCATGTGGATGTGTATATGTGTGTATGTGTATGGGTGTATGTGTATGAGTATGCGTATGTGCATGATTGTGTATGTGTATGTGTGTGTCTACGTGTGCATGTGTGTATGAGCATGTTTGTGTGTATGTATATATGTATGCGCATATGTTGGTATGTAGGTATGTGTATGTACCTATGTATGTGTATGCGTCTATGTATGTGTATGTGTATGTGTATGTCTATGTATGTGTGTATGTGCATGTGGATGTGGAAGTGGAAGTGGAAGTGGAAGTGTTTGTGTAGATGTTTATGTGTGCATGTGCATATGTGAATGTATGTGCATGCGTATGTATATGTGTAGGTGTGTGTGTATGTGTATGGTATGTGTATTTTTGAGCGTGCGTGCGTGCGTGCGTGCGCGCGCGTGCGTGCGTGCGTGTGTGCTTGTGTTTGCGTTTGTGTGTTACCCGTTCTCCACTCTCATTATCGTATTGCTCCTCCTCCTTATTCACATCCTTCAACTTCTCCTCATCCGTCTCCTACCTCGCCCAGCTACCCCATTGCAGCTCCTCCCCCCCGGTCACCCTGCCCATCCCCCTCCTCATCATCCTCATCCTCCGCCTTCCTCGCCCCCTCCCCCATCGTGTCCACTCGTCCCCTCACCACTACACAGTTACACATTATGAACTCTACTCGCCTCTATCCACTTACTCCGTTCGGAAGATGGCCGGTTCTCTCGGCGTACTGTTTTTCACACACAGGATTTCAACAGTGTATTAGTCTTATGGCGGTTTACAATCCGATTGCCTTCGGTGATTCAAAATGGCGCTCCCGCTGCCGCGCGGGCCTTATTTTCGGATCGGCGCTTTGCTCGTCGTTCAAAATGGCGCTCTCGCCCCAGCGCGAGCCACTTTTCTTGATCCGAGCCCTTCTTCATCGGCGTCGCCCCCGTCGTTCCCCCTCATCCGCCTTCCCCTGGTCCAACTGTTCCTCCCGCTCCTTCCGCTCCAGCTCCTGCTGCTGTTCGTATTCGTCCTCCTCCTGGCACATCGTCCTCCTGCTCCTCCTTCTTTTCCTTCTGCCTACCCGCCACTTCCTTCTCCTCCTCCTCCTCCTCCTCCTCCTCCTCCTCCTCCTCCTCATCCTCCTGCTCATCCTCATTCTATGTATGCAGCTCCCCCTTTTCGATTACGCATAATGCGATGGAGACCTTTTTGCGAGTTCCAGGTCGGCTATGGCACGCGTCCGCGGGCGCAGAAGAAATCAGCGCAGTGATGGGAGGAAGGGATGCGGCGTAAGCGCACCTAGCTTGCCTCCCCCCCCTCGCGACTGTGCTGCTCGGGCACCAGCTGTTCGTGAGGCCCTTGACCAACATCGTCCAGCGGAGGAGGAGGAGGAGGAGGAGGAGGAGGAGAAGGAGGAGGAGGAGCGAGGAGCGATGAGGGAGGAAGAGGGGGTGTAGGCACCTGGTGCGGGCCCCACGCTCGAGGAAATCGCTCAAGAACGCCCCGTCGGTTCGCGGGAAGTCGCCCGAATGGCGAAGCTCGGCGGGGGGCGCTCACGGACGCCCCCCACACACAACACACGAGACATACAAAGTGCAGTAAAGCACAGAAGCTGGGAATACACCGATTGAGACGTGCCACGCAGCCACGATTGGACATTCATCGTTGCGCCGTGGCAGCCGAAATGGCATCTGGCCCCGCTGACAGCACATGCTCTCCAAGCAAACCGAAGGAAACAAAACAGTACGGCGCACCGGAGAACAGCAACTTGTGATGCGCCCCGCATGATCATGACTCACCCCTCCATGTGCGATTGTGCAGCCTTCACTTTTGCGGACGGAGTGCTTGAAGGAGACGACGGCGTATCGTGCCTCCCAGAGCCGTCTCTAACAGAAGAAATCCATCCGCTTGTGTAGGGTCGCTGGAATACATCATCGATGCCACAACATGTGAGCCCAGGTTCCCCGCATCGGCACGGCACCACAATTGCTGTAAGGCCTACTCGCAGCGAGGTACCGCATGTGCGCCCAAAGACCCCAAGAGCTCAGACAGCAATTCTGCGACACCGTCGTCAATGCTGCTCCCTGCTCGAGAATCGTATCACTGATACTCCCGATAAAACTGCGAACAGCGCACAGGGGCGACAGGCTCACGCACAATCCCGCTAGCATCGACTGATAGGTTGACAGCGAGAGCCGCGAGAGATCCAACATGGTGCCGTAGGCACTGAGTGGAGTGCCCTGGGGCCCACTCCAATATTGAATGCTGCATTTGCACCAGAACACCAACAGATTCTGCTACATCACCGCAAGCTCTTCACACATCTGCCACTCGATAAGGCAGTATCCTACCGCATCAATTCGTTATGCCCTCCATGATCATGTGTGTTGGCAAAGATCCATGCATATGGCCGCAACCAAGAAATCGAGGACATAAAAACCTTTCGACGCTGGGGCCCCGATGCCCTCGGCGCGCCCACCGAGATCGGCCCCGAACACGGAAACGAGGACCCGGGATTCTGGAACTGTGAGCCCGGGAACCTGGCCACCCACCAAAGTCGGCCCGACACCTTCACCTGCTCCGCCAATCTTCGCCAGGACTCTTCCGTGCAAGCACCGATTGGGAAGACGCTCTCTACGGGGCCCCGGCTCCCGAGCCACGGGCGCTGTCGGGCCCTCCCAGACGCTCCCACACGCTCTCTCCAAAACTGTGCCCCGGAGTGCCAGGTAGTAACTGTCTGGCAGGGCTCCCTGGGCGCTCGCACACGCCCTCTCCGACGCGGTGCCCCCATTGCACGCTGGGGCGTGGCAGAATGCCAAGTGCCGTCCGGCAGGGTTTCCTAGTCTTCTGGGCGAGCCCCCCACCCTCCCATGCAATGCGGTGATCCTGCTCGGTTCTCGAGCCTCGATCGGCGACGTCGTGCCCCCGCCCACCATGCCAAGCTGGAGGGTTTCCCGATGTCCACCGAGGCGGCGCTGCCGCAGAACATGCCCCAGAACCCTCGCGGTCGAAGCGCGCGCGCGCGAGCGCAGCTCCCCCAGTCTCGGAGAGGAGGGCGAGGAGAAAAGAGGCACAGACATGCTCGCGACGGCAAAAAAGAGCAACGGTCAATGTTTGGCCGTTTTCGGCGTCCAGGGGCCTTCATCGGGCCCAGAAACCGTCAAGGAATGCTCGGGACGACAAGCCGGCCCTGAGGGAATGGTCGCGGGGACCCCGTATTGAGAAGAGAGAAGGCATCGGACATCTGGAGCCTCGGAGAACGACGACGACGGCTAGGACAGGGACGAGAACTGGGGAGAGAGGGGGAGGAGAAGGAGGAAGAGGAGGACCTGAGTAATCACGAGATGTCTCAATTAGGATGTCCAAGGGGCGAGGTGGGGTTCCCTTCGCTCGGGAGGTCCCGAACGAAGTGAACCCCACCTCCCCCCCTTAGAAATCGTGGTGGGGTGGGGCAGGGCTCGCACCATGTACATTACAGCCTCCCGACCCAAGTCCCCTCCACTGGTCCCTAAAAAAGCGTTTCTTTGTCGCTGCGCGGTGCGCCTCCCCCTTGGACGACGAGCGCGCCAGGAATACGCTGTGCGGGCCAGATCTTCGTGTTGAAAGAAAAAGCCCTCGAACATTCGGGCTACAGTCAGCCCGTATAAGAAGGATACGCGGTGAGGATGCAAGGGCCGGGGAGGGCCATGTTAAAGTTTTTCGAACGAGGTCGCAAAGGATGGGCCGAAGGGGCAAGGATGCAAGGGTACCCTTGGGATGGTTGCCCATCCTTACTATGCGGGTGGACTGCGCAAGCTATAAGGAATGCAACAAGGTACCACAAGGAAATGCCCAGCGACGGCCCTGGTTCAAAAAGGAACCGTCCTCCGTCGGTGTCGGTGTAGCTGCTGGACATGTGTTTGTAGCTTCTGATTGTACCATCTGACGACCTCTCAGGCGAGATGCCCATTTATTAACGGAACCGCCCTCCATTCGTGTAACTATTGCACAGTTTTGGAGCTGTGGTGATATGTCCCGAAGAAGTCTCAAGCGAGAGCCGCATTTCGAGACCGTGCCAGCCTCAAACGGTACAACTGCTGGAAACCTTGAAAACAAATGTGCGCGGCGCTAAGGCGAGAGCCACGTGTTGAGAACAGGTACCGCCCTGCACACGGCCGGACCCAGGACAGAAGAACATCCTTCAAGAAAATGAGACCCTCTGCCGGCCCAACTGACGAACGCTTTCGAGGGTACCCTCCCCCAGGATGCACAAGAGCACCCAACGAACACAAAGAACAGCATGGTACCCTCCCCGAACCGACCTCGATCCGTTCGGGGAGACGCAAGACTCGGGTTCGGGGGGCTCGGCTTGGCCTGGCGGGGCCAGCATTAAAATGACGAGTAGGGAGCCAGATGCGAACCCCACCCCTACCCCCCACGATTTCTGAGGGGGAGGATGGGGTTCACTTCGCTCGGGAGCTCCCGAGCGACGTGAACCCCACCCTCCCCCTCGGAAATCGTGGGGGGTAGGGGTAGGGTTCGCATCGGGCCCCCTAACGAGACCCAATCTGAAATCTGACGCGTCCCTCTTGGGGTCGGGTCGACGGTCCGCGGCCGCCCCGCCGATCAGCGCTGCCGCTGGCCAGGCCGACGGTCCGCGGCCGCCCCGCCGCTTGCCGGGGCCCGGCCTGCAGGGAACAAAGGTATACCCCCCAAAAGGGGTTCGATCGAAGACGAAGAGGGCGGGTATCGAGGGTTTGGGAAATACGCGTTATTGGACACTCGAGCATATAAGGGCGAACAGTCTTAGAATGATTGTTGTTGTTGTTGAAAATCCTCCCGCTGCAGACGTCCCACGAGAGCTCGGCCGCCACAAGATCCGAGACGCGCCTCTGCACAACGAGTGGTGCCCGAAGCGCGCGGAGGCGAGACGCGGCACGGCACCGCAGGCAACAAGGCGTCTCGCACTGCGCTGTTCCAGCCTTACAGGGCAGGTTTTTAATGCATAGGATGCTTAAAAATATTGGATTTCTAATACATAATTTAGGCGACGAGCCCAGGGGGCAAATGAGAAGGAGAAGGCCTTCTCAGAAGGCCGCGGGACTTCTTAGAAGTCCGGGGGGCTTCTGGGACGTTTCCTTGGCCTATTTCGAAGACAGGCAGAACTTCTCAGAAGCCCTCTCAGAAGTCCAGAAACTTCTCGGAAGCCTCGGAAGTCCCGCCCCTTCTCATTTCCCCCCCGCGCCCGCCGCCGATAATTAATTCATGAATCATTGTTTTATGCGTGAACTCACCGTTGTTTTTGATACTAGATCCCTGCAGGTCTCATACACGATCCGCACGCGGAGCATGTATTGAAAACGGCACTTGTACTTTAGCCTCATTGAGCAGAGAAAAACTCGAGCACCCAGAAGCACTGAGGCTGTGAGGGTCTTCACGCGTCGGGCCCTGGGAGGCGACGCTCCTCCGACGCGTCGCTGGCGTGTCGGGCAGACACTGCTTCGGTACCTCTCCGGGTGCTCGAACCTACTTTCGGCGGTGGACAGACCTCCCTTTGGTAAACCTCCTCTCCGCGAGAACGGCCCGGGGCCGAAAACGGCGGACCTGCACCCGCAAAGGTGACGGCCGCGACGCCCTCTCGCGAACGGACAACGGCCAATTCACTGATCGACGTGTCAGGGTAGGAGGCCTCTCCACCTCCGACTGTTCTGGGATGCGGTGCGCGAGCCTCGCCGTCTGCACCGCGGGCACCCCCGCGGCGCGCGGACACGGCGCGCGGGCACGGCGCGCTGGCACGCGAGCGGCACGTCGCTCGCACTCTGGCACGGCACGCACGGCGGGCACGGCACGGCACGGCACGCGAGAGCAGCACGCCGCGTGGCGCGGCAGGGGCGGCGCGGGGCTCGCAGTCGCAGGACGCGGGCACGGCAGGGCACGCGGGCGGAGCACTCCGCGCAGCCTCGGAGCACAGGCAGGACGCCACGGCACGGCACGGCCCGTCGCGGCACGGCACGGCACGGCACGCGGGTGCCACACTGCTCGCAGCCTAGATCGCGGGCATGGTGCGGCACGGCACGGGCGGCACATCTCTCGCACGCCGGAACGATGGCTCACCTTACGAGAACAATTCTCACCCCAACATTCGCTGTTGAGGGGAGCTTGGCAGTAGGCCGTTCGGACATACTGCCTGCATGCGTAGCGTCGCGGGAGGACTCCGGAGGGGGGGGCTCCAGGGCGCCGGGAGTGTGGGCCAGGTGAGGGACCAAGCAAGATGGTGAAACAGCTTCACGCGATATGTCACTAAAACAGCGGCATGCCAGGATCGAGTTTGAACAACATGCTCGAAAAATACCACTCATACCACCCAGGACGCTACCTCACAGACTCAAGTCCGAGCTCACGCTATGTCTCAACTTGCCCACACTAGCCATACGACCCCCTCCTGCAGAAGCCAGAAGTCTTATCTTCCTATTCCGCATGAGTTGTGTTATTGCTGCTGCTGGCTGTGGATCCCTACCCATCTCATCTCACTGCAATACGTGCACATCCTTTCTCTCCGGTGCCTGCCGCTTTTCGGCTTGGCGGAGCTGGCGCTGGCAGTGGTGGCTCCGACGGGGTCCCCAGGATGGCTGCATCACCTTCGCGCTGTTGGGGGCAATGAGGGGGGAGGAGCGAGCTTCGAATGTCTCCAAGCTGGATGACGTGATGACTAGAAGAAGAGGCAAAATGTGATCAACAAACTTCTCCTGGCAGCAAGACGTCTGGCCCCTGGGGCTCTGAAAGTTAAGGCCATGGGCCTTCAGGGCATTCCTGGGATCCACACTTCTCCGTTCGGGGGCGGGGGCCTGGTCAGTGCCGCCTTCTAGAGGACCTCCAACCCAACCCTGGAGCACCCCGTTCCCTCACCACCTGCGCTCTCTTCCTTGCGACGCCCTGGAAGTTCCTCCTCCTCCTCCTCCTCCTCTTCCTCCTCATCCTCCTCCTCCTCCTCCTCCTCCTCCCCTCACCCTCCTCCTCCCCTCACCCTCCTCCTCAACCTCCTGCTCCTTTCGATGATCTCGAGATCGTGAGTTAGCTCCAACGTGTGCTTGTCTACCGAAGCCCTTCAATCTGATGACAGGCAATGCAATGAGGGCCGACACGGTCTGCGCGCAAGGGTAACACACGTCCTGAAGATCATCGATCCGTTTCACCCTCTACCCTCTACCCTCCTCCTTCTCAGACCCCTGTTCCAGCCGAGAATGTGCGGAGAGATCGCCATGAGAGATCTGGCTCTGGATCCAGCTCACGTTCTTGATGCCGACCCATCCGTCGAATTCCTGCCACTGCACCTTGCCATCCCATCAGGGACCGTGGCTCATCCTCCCTCATCCTCTTCCTCCTCCCTCACTACATCCATCCCTCCCTCCCTTCCTCCCTCCTCCCTTCTCCCTCCTCGTCCTCCTCCTCCTTCCTCCTCCCTCCTTCCTCCTCCTTCCTCCTCCTCCTCCATCCTCCTCCCTCCTTCCCCTCCTTCCCTTCCCCTTTCCTCCTTCCCTCCTTCCTCACCTTCCATCCCTTCCATCCTTCCCTCCTTCCCTCCCTCCCTCCCTCCCTCCCTCCCTCCCTCCTCCCTCCTCGGCCGCTCCTCCCTCCCTCCCTCCTCCCTCCTCCCTCCCCCGCCGTCAGCAGCGGCCCCCCTCAGCCGCAACCTTGAAGAACGGCTCGCGGGGATCGCGGTCGCTGCAGCGGACCAGGGTGCCGGTGGGCACCTCCAAGGAGGGGGGCGCGGCACAGGGACGGCAGACTGCGGAGAGACGGGAGGGGAGCGGAGGGGGGAGAATGAGAAGGAGAGGGCCTTCTCGGACGGCTCGAAGTCCCCCAGCGTTCCGAGAAGTTCTCTAAGCTTTTTCCCCGAAGACACAGAGAAGCCTCTCAGAAGGCACCGGGGCTTCTGAGAAGTCCCGCCGCCTCCTGAGAAGGCCTTCTCCTTCTCACTTCTCCCCCTCGCTCGTCGCCGAGAGGGGAGGGGAGCTGAAGGGGCCCAGGGACACACAAATAAATACATACAAATAAAAGGATTCCCCATATTTTCCTATATTTTTGGGGTTTTCCTCTTCCACACCACTTCCCATATTTTCCCATATTTTCTGGGAATCGACGATTCATTGTCTCTGTGTGTTTTTTCCCTCCTGGGGCGCGAAGTGGAGCGGGATCCACGGTGCGTGCCCGTCGGGTCGGCGGGATATCTGGAGGGCCAGCGCGGGCGTAGTGCGGGGCCGTGGCGGACCGCGCTCAGAGGCGGCGGCCATCGGCGTCGAGTGGCGTGTGCGCGGCGAAATCCGAGCCCTGCCCTCGCCCGTCCACGGTTCGGGCACCTCGACGGGCGGCGGGGGGCAGGGCTCGGACTTCGCAGGACGCGCGGCGAAGTCCGGGCCTCATGCCCGCCTCCCCTGTGCTCAGGAGGATCGATGGCTGGTGGGGGTTAGGGCTCGGGTGTGACAAGGCAAGGTCGGAGGGCGCCGGCGGGACGACAGGCTGGCAATCACCACAATGGCCTCAGGTGATCGGCCCCTCCTCGGCCCTGGTGAGGCCTGGAAGGATCGCCAGCATCTGGCGCTCACACGAGGGCGCCTCTGACGCATCAGAGACATGCTGAGGGAAGAGAGGGAGGAGCGACAGGGGGGGCAGGGAGGACGAGGTCGACGCCCTGCTTGCTGCACCTATCCACTGCAGGTGGCCCACGGCGAGAGGTTGCACTTGCTGGCCCCTGCAGCGCTTGGGGTACCCTTCGCGAGGTAGCGATTGCTGTCCTCACGGCGCGGGTAACCAACAGCGCGGGGATGCACCCGCTGGCAACACTCGAGGCACGCGGTCCGCAGCGAGGTTACACGTGCTGCCTCCTGCAGAGCACGGACTGGCAGTGCGAGGTTGCACCTGCTGGCCACCTGGCACAAGGGTCCCCTTGTGCGGGTTTGTGTCTCATTTCCACACAAACACACACACACACACACACACACACACACACACACAGCAAAAGTGGAGCCCCATGCGAGGAGGAGGAGGAGGAGGAGGAGGACGACGAGGAGGAGAGCCGTTCTGGGCTCTTCCTGAGGAGAAGGGGGGGTCTTGCACGAACGTACTTCAGAGCGGCGCGCTCGTGCGTGCCAATCTGGCCGCGAGAGAGGGAATCATTCCGTACACGTTTGGGCTTCCGCGATGGCTCCCAGCGGGGCGCCGCAGCATGCGCCGCGCCTCGCTGCGTGGGGAGGCGGCGGCGGCGGCGGCGGCGCTCGCGGGTTTCGCAGCGCTGGCGCAGGGCCGACGCCCGCGCCCTGGCAGCGCCCGCCGCCCTCGGCGGCCGTCGTCCTGCCGGGGCCCCGCAAGCCGGCCTGGGGCTGCGCCTGCGGCACCGACGGGAACTGGGCCTGCAGGCTGGCGTGCCGCACCTGTGGGCGAGCGGCACCGCTCTCGGTGCGCCAGCTGGCGTTGGCCAACGCTGGCGGCGTGCAGCCGAGTGCGCAGCCAGCAGGCGGAAGCAAGGGCAAGGGCAAGGGCAAGGCCAAGGCCGTCGGCAGGGACGCTCGTGTCCCGACTGGCGACGCCGTGGCCAGCGCTGAGGCGCCAGCTCAGGCCCCGCCCAGCACGGGCTTCAGCGAGGCGGACGTCGCCTCCTTCCTGGAGCACCTGGCGTCCAAGGGCGCGGTCGTGGCCGAGGAGGACCGCGCCAAGCTGGCCCCGCCCAAGGAGGCGCCGCGCGCGCCCAAGCCGAAGACCTACTCCGACGTCCTGCAGAACTGCATCTGGCGCATGCAGAAGCTGGACAAGCAGGCGGCGGCGAGGGCGGCGGAGCACGTCGAGGCCACCGAGCGAGTGCGGCTCGCGAAGGCAGCGCTGGACGAGGCGACGGTGGCGCTGGACGTGGCCCGCAAGCGCCAGACTGAGGGTCGTGAGCAGCTGGAGCTGGCCAAGCAGATGGAGAAGACGGGGCTGCCGCCTGGCTGCAGCTCGGCCCGCGCGGCCGAGCTGGCCAAGGCGGTCACCAGCCTGGAGGCGCTGGGCTCGCTCGATGGCTATGGTGCCGACGCAGGGACCATCGAGGCCGCGCGAGGCGCTCTGCAGCGCAAGGTCGACGCCATCCGTGCCGAGCTTGCGTCAGCTGAGTGCAAGGCGGACGAGGATGAGCCCATGGGCGCGGGCGACGCGTCTGCTGCTGGTGCTGCTGCTGATGCTCGTGCAGACGGCGAGCGGGGCCAGGCCACAGGCGCGGCAGCTGCAGAAGAAGGGAGCGACCACACCTTCTTCGACCAGGTGGACAAGCTCGAGGGCGAGAACCGCCGCAAGTTCGAGGAGGCGTGCCAGGCCGTCGGCCTCGACCTCCCCGAGGCCAAGCGCGCCCGCGGCGACGGTGGAGGCCAGGCGGCGGCTGGCGCTGACCAGGCGTGAGGTTGGCGCCTGGCGGCTGGACACGGCCAACACCACGGCGCGCGGCAGCATGATGCGATGGCTGCAGCAGGACGCCACGGCCGACGTGGTCTTCCTGCAGGAGGTGGGCGTGGCCCCAGGAGCGGCGGCCGAGGTCGAGCAGGCCTGCCGCCGAGAGGGCTGGAAGGTGGCCTTCAACGAGTCGGTGCGCACCGACAAGGGCGGCCTCTCCAGCGGCGTGGGCGTCGGCGTCCGTGCCCACATCGGCATGGGCCAGGCTCCCAAGGGGCCCAAGCTGCCCAAGGACCGCGTGATCGCGCGCTGGGTCAACTGCGGAGTGCCTGGCGGCTTCCTGGCGGTGTCGGTGTACCTGGTGGCGGCCAAGGGCCTCGACGCGGAGTCGAAGCTCATCCTGGGGCAGCTGGGTGAGTACTTGGCCTACGTGCAGGTGCCCTACGTCATCGGAGGCGACTGGAACTGCAAGCCCCAGGAGCTGGAGGCGTGGGGCTGGCCCCAGGAGGTCGACGGCATGGTGGTGGCGCCGGGCGTGCCGACCTGTCGCGTCGGCTCGGGCTCGGAGATCGACTACTTCGTGGTGTCGAGCGGCCTGGGCGGCATGGTCAAGGGCTGCAGCAGGCTGGACACGGCCTTTTGGCCGCCCCACTGGCCCGTGCGCCTGCAGCTGAGCGTGAGGGGGCTCCCCGAGCGCAGGCTGGTGCACAAAGCGGCGCGCACGCTGCCAGCGCAGCGGCCAGTGGGCCCACGGCGCGAGCCGCCAGACTGGGCGCCCTTTCTGGGGCTGGCGCGGGCGGTGCTGGCCAGGCTGGGGGTCGCCGTGCAGAGGCCTGGAGCTGCGGAGACCACCTCGAGTCCGACTGGGGCCTGGACTGGGAGTTCGGCAACTCCTTCTCGGCCGCCAGACTCACCCTACGCCTTATCCGCTGGGGTCGCCGACTCCAGCGCGGTGGCTAGGGCAGAGGGCGCCACATGCTCCGCGACTGGGGCTACCTCAGGTGCTGCGAGTACGAGGCTCCCAGGAGCGGAGGCGCTGGGCGAGCCATCGGCGCCTGGTTGGAGGCTTGACAGCGTCCTGGGGCCAGGCTACCAGTTGCCCGTCAGCACCCACGCGGAGTCGCTCAAGCACTTCAGGGCTGGTTACGACGAGGGCTGGACGGACGCAGTGTTCGGCCTGTACGGCGACACGGTGGAGGACCCAGTCAAGGTGGACTCAACGGAGGAGGAGGCTCCTCCCCGCATCAGTGAGGATTCTGAACCGTCATCGGCACCACCATCAGAGGAGCGATGCCAGCAGGGAGAGCTGAACCCTATAGCTGACGCTAAGCATGTGGGGAATCCTAGGGGCCCTCTGAGGCCAACAGGTGAACCCACTGGCTCAGCGTCGTCGCTTCAGGCACCCAGCGGAGGCGCAGCTTCCGTGACGCTGGACGTGGCGGCGCTGGAGCCGCAGGGGATGGTGGACTTGCTCTACGGCGAGTTTGCCATGTTGATGGAGGCCGACCTGCTCGGCCTGTACCACGTGCCGCCGACCGACGCCCACCTGTACGTCGGGCGCGCGGCGGACCCGAAGTTCGTGGAGAGGGACGTGCTGCTGCCAGGTGGGGGACCACACCCCAAGGGCTGCCCAGTCTCGGCTCGATGGCGCCGCATCGGGGCCGTCATGTGGGAGATGATGGCAGCTCGCAGGCGCTTGCACGTGGAGACGGCGATCCCAGCGGCCCTGGCTCAGTTGAAGGGGCTCGCGGCCAAGGCGGGTGCCCTGGCATCGGATGACCTTGGCGGCGACTTGCTCACGGAGGGGGAGGTCCGCAGGTGGAAGCGCCAGCTGCACACGCTCAGCCACCTCACCTTCTGCGAGTTGGAGAAGCTGGAGCAAGAGGCCAGGGACTTGGCGGCGAAGCTGGAGGACCGCTGTGGCAAGAAGCGGTGCCAGCAGTGGCGCCAGTGGGCGCAGGAGGCGGTGCAGGACGGTGCGGGCGCCGCCCACCGCTACTGCAAGGCGCCGCTGGCCTGGGCCCCAGACCTCGATGGCGAAGGGGGGCCAGCAGGCATCTCGGCGACGCTGGACGCGCTGAGGGACGAGTACAAGGAGGTGTGGAGGCACAAGGAGGTGATGCCGCTCGACTTGGACGACGCCCTTCCCTCCGAGCTGCTCGAGGAGGCAGGGGTGGCGCCCACCCCTGAGGCCATCAGGCGGGCGGCGGCGTCGTTCAAAGCGTCGACGGCGACGGGGGTGGACTGCATCAAGCCCCAGTCCTTCGGCCACCTGAGCGACGACGGCTTGATCGCGCTGGGCTTGGTGCTGCAGGTGCTGGAGGCGACTTGCAGGATCCCAGGGCAGCTCGACACCCTCTACATCTTTTTCCTGGCCAAGGCCGAAGGCGGGTGGAGACCCATCGGCCTCTTGAGCAGCCTCGTCAGGCTGCTGGGCAGGATACGCCGAGGAGAGGCCCAGGAGTGGGAGCGCCAGCACCCCAGGGACTTCTTCTTCGGCGGCGAGGGCAAGTCATGCGAGGACGCGGTGTGGCTGCAGGCCTTTGACGCGGACTTGGCGACAGCGATGAAGCAGCACTCGATGACGTCCATGCTGGACTTGTCCAAGGCCTACGAACGAGTCAGCCATGCAGGGCTGGTGGCAGCAGCCCGAAGACACGGCTTCAGGTTGAGGCGCTTGAAGCTCATCCTCCGATCGTATGGGGGACGGCGCAGACTCTGTCTGAGCAAGTGGGTCTCGGAGGCCTTCTCGCTGGGGACGTCGATCGTGGCGGGGTGCACCTTCGCAACGACGCTGCTGAAGGTGATGCTCCTCACGGCCATGGACCTCCTCATGCAGTCCTGGCAGAACGTGCGCGCCTACCTGGTCGTGGACGACGTTACGCTGGCGGTGCACGGGCGGCTGCGCGACGTGGAGTTCGGGGTCTTCGGCGCGACCAGGTGGCTCTGCCAGAGGTTGGGGGAGGACGGCTTCACGATCTCGGTCACCAAGGGGGTGATAGTCTCCAGTGACACCGACGCAGGCAAGAGGACGGCCCACCGCCTCAGGAAGTGGGACTTCAGGCTGCGGCGCGAGGCCAAGAACCTGGGGATTGACTTCAGGCTGGATGGCAAGGCCTCGCGGGGCGTGCTGCGTGGGCGCCTGGGGCGCCTGGCTGTGAAGGCGTCGCGCTACATGCAGCTCCGACGTGCTGGCGCCAAGCTGGGCTCGGTCTTCAGGTGCAGCGGCCTGGCGACTATCCTCTACGGAGCCCGCGTCAGAGGCGTGCCGACCAAGGTCCTTGACAGGGCCAGGACCATCAACGGCCAGGCCATTTCGGGGGCGTGTGGCAAGCGGTGCAGGACGCTGCAGTTCGCGGTCCAGCCTGGGACGGGATGGCGCCGCGACCCCGCCTACGCGGCCAATGGTTTGCCGCTGCTGGGTTGGGCCAAGGCGGTGTTCCAACGGGCCAGGCCCGCGAGCAGCATGGGCACCGTGTTCAGCGCTGCTCAGCCTGCCCATTGGGGCCAGGTCACAGGACCGGCTGGGGCTGTGCGCCTCAGCCTTGCTCGCATTGGCTGGCGAGCGGAGAGCTGGCACGTCTGGATCACCGACAGGGGCGAGCGCCTCGACCTGACGGTGCACAGCCCGAAGCTGATCGGGGTGTGGGTCGAGCGGGGCGTGCACAGGGCGCTTCCACGACCAGCTGGAGGGGCCGCCCACCATGTACCCCGTCCGCGCGGCGCTGGACCTGATCAGGGGGCTGGGCGACGCGGAGCAGACGGCGCTGGTGGAGAGCCTCGTGTGCGGGGGCCTCGTCTCGCAGTGCAACCTCTACGACGAGCGGGCGGCCGTCTCCTCCGACTGCCAGTGGTGCGGCTGCGGCATGGGCACGCACCACCACAGGCTGTTCTGCTGCGAGGGGACGGCGACGGTGGCGCGCGACATGGGTCTGGCTGCTGTGCGCGCCGCAGGCGCAGCTGCGGAGGTCACGGACATGGGCTTCGTGCGATGCCTCGTTCCGCTCGGGCTGGAGCTGGCGCCGCAGCCGGCTGCTGCTGAGCGGAGCCTGCGCGCGGGGGCCCTTCGGCGAGCTGGGTTTTCGGGCACCGTGTGCATCGACGGCTCAGCCTTTTTCCCGCAGCTGGTGGAGATCACTCGCACTGGCTGGGCTGGTATCATGGTCACCACCGACGGCCGTGTGGTTGGCGGCGTGCTGGGGACGGTGCCAGGCCTGGTGCAGGAGATCGGGTTCGCCGAGCTGTACGCGCTGCTGAGGGTCTTGCGAGAGGCCGACGGCGACCTGGAGATCATCACGGACTGCTGGAACGTGGTGGACGGCTACGAGAAGGGCGAGCTGTGGTGCACCAGCCCAGAGTCCAGGTATGCGGAGCTCTGGAGCGAGGTGTGGACGCGAGCCCGCGACATGCCTGGATCGCTGGTCATCCGCTGGACCCGTGCCCACACCAGCTGGGCTGCGGCGGAGGCGGCGAGCGTGCCAGCCCACTGGCACATCGGCAACCTGGAGGCCGACAAGCGCGCCAAAGAGGGCGCCAGGCTGCACTGGGACTTCGAGGAGGTGGAGGAGCTCGCCACCCGCGTGAGCTCGGCGGCGGAGGCGAGCAAGCAGCTCCTCCGCCATCACGGCGCTGTGCTGAAAAGTGTCGCAGGCGCGGGCTGGCCCGATCGGAGTCCTCTTCCCCGTCCCTGCCCCCAGCAGGTCCTCTCCCTCGTGGCGAACCCTAACGGGCACGTCTTGGGCAGTCTTGGGAGGACCTGGGGATGTGGCATCTGTGGGGTAAGGAATGGGCTCCGATCTCGTATAGTCAGCCACCCGTGCCCTGGAGTGCCTAGGCCTGCGGCGATCGCCCATCCTTCCCATAGGCTGTGGGTGGTTCGGCGTGGGCGCGGGACTGGTGGGGGGGACGGTCGGGGCCTTGGGGGGGACGAGGCGATCGTCTTCTGTAAGCTCTGCGGGGCATACGCCCGTCGGCAGACCCATCTGTTGGCCGTGCCCTGTCGTCCCTGGTCCAATCGTCCCAGGGA
>CAUYUJ010005505.1:0-60795 GCA_963575745.1 Prorocentrum cordatum | reverse complement strand
CCCCCCCCAGACCTGCCTCGTCTGCGCCCGAAGGGGAAGCCTTCTTCTTCGCCTCTAACCTTAAGTCGGGCCTGTCCCTCTACAGGGGGAATATTTAAAAATAGTCAAACATAATACGGGAATTATGTTTGGAGTATTTTTAATCATTTTCGAAGTATTTCAGGGGTATTTTTTTCCGTCGAACCCCACGCGGTCCCGTCAGAGGGGGGGGGCGACAGCGCCCGCGCGGGTGGGAGTCTGGCGCGCGGAAGCCGCGCCGCAATCGGTGGAGGTCTCGCTCTGCGAGAAGTGGCGCTCAGAGCCTCTGAAGGGTTTAGCCCGCCGCGAAGTGCCCAGGATGAAGTCCCATCGGATCCTCCGGGAGATCGCCGGGGTCTCCAATGAAACTGGCAGGACTCCGTTCAGAAGGAGCGCCCTTCGGGATTCCGGCGGAAACCATATAAGATTCACAGGGGTATCCTCAGCATTCTGAACGACATTTTTGGGATCGCCAATGAATTCCTTTTTTGAGGGGGATCTTCGGCATTGCATCGGATCTGCGTCCAATCCTTTTGTGAACCTCAGGTTCACTGAGCAAGTCCAAAGGATTCGTCTTGAATTCCTGAAGATCCCCTCGGCCCTGAGGATTCCTGAGGAACTCCTTGGGACGCCTCGAGGAAACAGAGGTATCTCTCAGGAACTCCCCAGGGCTCTGGGGGGAATCCCGAGGACTTCTCAAAGGATCGCCCGGGTTTCAGAGGCGCTCTCTCCCCGGAAGGCGCTCGGCTTCCGGGCGGTATATCCTCAGCAGCACACAGGACACCGCAAATGCTCTCTTGAGATTGCTTGGGGGGGGGGATGGCTCAGGGAATCTGCGGGGCTCCCGAGGGAGGGCTGCGAAGGCGGGGCCCTCAGGAGCAGAAGCTGCAGCTATGGGGCCCGCCCGTCGGGGCCCGCGGGCCAGCTTGCTTGCTGGGAGGGTGCGGGAGCCTCCGGAGCCTCGCCTCTGCGCGTGGAGCCTCACCGGGGAGCCCCGCCGGGGCCGCTCGGAGCCGAGGCAAGGAAGACCACACAGGACGAAGGATACGCAGCCCTTGGCATCGCTCGGACGTGTGCAGTTTTCGTAAGCGAGAACCATCGAGGACCATCCTGGACCATCGAGCAACAAAAGACACGCACGAGGACGAACAATGCACGGGAAATGGACGTCCGAGCGACGGCAAGGGCCGGCCTCCTTGCGCCGCCTGGAAGCAGGCGAGCTTACCCTCGTCCGACACCCGTCGACCGTCCGGCGTTTCGCCGAACACACTCCGACCAGATGCCGCTCGTGGCTGACGTTGCGCAGTCGGATGCGACACTCGCTCTGGGGAGGAGATCTGGCAAGCCTACACTCGGCCCGAATCAGTAGGTCGACCCTCCCAAATCAAGTTGCCAATCAAGAGTACCCTCGTGTCCATTGTCTCGCGACCCATGCCTCGGTCATTCCTGTGACAATGTGGCCCTCGGAAGGGTCTTGTGTCCTCTCGTGCGTCCTGTCCACTGAAAGCCGACTCTGGGACAGAATCCCTCCACAGCGTTCAGAACGCCCAGAACCCCTCGGCACGCCCCGGAAGGGCCGCGGCGCCCGCGGCGTCCTGCAGATCCGCCGGCGAGCTGGTGAGGCTTCGGGCTGCGCACAGACAGCCCCTCCAGGTGTAGTCCGAGCTGGACTCGACAGGACCCCGAGTATTAGCCAGAGGCGGTCTCAACACCCCGGCCGGGGGCACCGAGCGCCCCAGGGGCGCCGCCAGAGGCGGCCTTGGAGTGTTCAGATCGCCCTGGGCCACTCGGGGGGCCTCACCTGGGGGAGCTGTCTGTGCGCAGCCCGAAGCCTTACCACCCCCAGCAGAGTTGAACGCTCAAAGGCATCCGTCCCCTTCCTCTTCCTCCTCTTCCTCCTCCCTCCCGAGGCGCCGCTGTCCTGGCGACAGTGCCGCCCGAAGGGCTTGGGGCACATGAGCTGCTGGCGGTTGCTCCGTCCCGTCCTCCTCCGCCTTCTCCGCTCTGCGCTGCGCCGTCAGCAGAGGTCAGCGCGAGGGCGGCTGGGCGCGGTCAGCGGAGGTGTGTTGCCCTCTCGGTCTGGGTCGGCCTGCGGCCCGCAGGCCGGAGGGAGCTTGGCGTTCTCGAGACGACAGCGCCGGTTTTAATACATGCTCCGCGTGCGGATCATATATGTATAAAAATAAAGGGATTCAGTATTACAAACAATCATGAGTTTATGCCTTGGTTCATGAGTAATTCTTCATGTATGAAAAATAAGATGTATTAAACAATTCCATGTATTAAAACCTGCCCTGGAGTATGTGGCGCGCCTCCAGGCGACGGACGGCGGCGCGCCCGCGCCCGATCGGTTCCCTCAAAAGGCGCCCGCGGCTTCTCGCAGGGTGGCGGCTCCTACCTCCTCGACTGCGGCACGCCCCTGTTCGCGGAGCCGCCGCCCCGCAGCCCCGGCGCAGGCGGCCCTCTCTCTCCGTTGATCCTCGTTCTCGCTCGTACACCTCCTCCTCCTCCTGCTTCTCCTCCTCCTCCTCCTCCTGCTTCTCCTCATCCTCCGCCTCTCATCCTCGTCCTCCTGCTTCGCCGTCCTCCTCCCCCTCCTCTCCCTTCGGTGCCTTGCCTTCCCGCCTCCTCCTCCTCCTCCTCCTCCTCAACCTCCTCCTCCTCCCCCTTCCCCCTCCTCTCCTCCTCTCCTCCTCCTCACTTTCTCCTCTTCCTCCCCCTCCTCCGCATCCTCGTTTTAATCTTGACCGCCGTGATCCTTGGGTGCGTCGGGGCGTGAACGGTTGAGCCTGGAGGGGGTACTTTGTGGCCTCCCCGTCCTTCCATGGTCGTCGTCGTTCGGGCGTCTTCGGGGCGACGGATTTCCCGCATGTACCACCTCGCTCTCCTGTGCTCCGGCTTCCTCCGTCTCCCGTTTCCACTCTCCCTTCTCAATCACGCATGGGATGTTTAAAACAGTTCTAGTCTCCTCCTCCTCCTCCGCCTCCTTCTTCGCTTCCCCCTCCTCTCCTTACCACGCAATGATGTAACAGTTCTAGTCTTCTCTTCTTCCTCCTCCTCTTCTTCATATCACGCAATGATGTAACAGTTCTAGTGGATGCTGGAGTCCGCTCGAACCTCGAACGCGTTTGTTGGGTGGTTTCTTGGGTTTCAGGGTCGGATGCCCCTCATGCGAAACTCACCCCTTTATTATTCTGCCCCTCTGCCCACTTCGCACTCCGCTCTATTTCTGACCCATCTCTCTCACTGTCTCTCTCTTTCTCTCTATCTATATCCCTCTGTCCCTCTCTCGCACTCTCACCCTCTCAGCCTGGTGCTTTGGACCTGGGCACTCGAGGTCTCTGAAGTCTTCGAAGGGCTTGGCTCCCAGTCCACTGGTGGTCCTGGGGGGGGGTGCAAGGCAAATCGCTCCAAGACAAAGAAAATCAAGCAACTTGTCCTGTCGAAGGACCCAACCACGTATGCAGTTGTGACTATCGCCGTGGTGGGTATCGCAATGGATCTCCCTCTGGGGCCGCGAAGCGTGTGACGGTTGTGCCGAAATGGGGCGGGGCCCCCGTGAGGGCGCTGTTATTGGGACCTTGGGTATATCCCCCCCTGCGGGACCACGAAGCGCGTAAGGGGTGTGTCGAAATGGGGCGGGGCCGCCGTGCGAGAGTCGCCACCGGGGCCTTCGGTGGAGCTCCCTCTGGGGCCACGAAGCGTGCGGTGGCTGTGCCGAAGTGGTCGGGGTGGGGACGCGTGCGAACGTCGCCAACGACCTGCCACGAACCGTGTGAGGGGTGTGCCGAAGTGGGCGGGGGTGGGGGCGCATGCGAACGTCGCCAATGGGACCTTCGCTGGAGCTCCCTATAGGGCTACGAAGCGCTGTTCTGAGTAGGGCGGACGCATGCGAACGTCGCCACTGGGGCCTTCGGTGGAGCCTCCTTTGGGCCACGATGCGCTGTACCAGGTGGGGCGGAAGCATGCGAACGTCAACATTTCGGCATTCGGTGTGGAGCTCCCTATGAGGCCACAAAACGCTGTGCTGGGTGGAGCGGACGCACTCGAACGTCGCCATTGGGGCCTTCGGTTGAGCTCCCTATGTGGCCACGAAGCGCTGTATTGGGTGGGTTGGGCGCAAGCGAATGTCGCCGCTTGGGCCTTCGGTAGAGCTCCCTGTGGGGCCACCAAGCTCTGTGCTGGGTGTGGCGGACGCATGCGAACGTTGCCATTGGGGCCTTCGGTGGAATTCCCGACTGGCCACGAAACGCTAAGATGGGCGGGTCGGGCGCATGTGAACGCCGCCACGGGGACTTCTCTGGAACTCCCTGTGGGGCCACGAAGCGTTGTACTGGGTGGGCCGGGCGCATGCGAGCGTCGCCACTGGGGCCTTCGGTGAAGCTCTACATCGGGCCACGGAGAGCTGTGCTGGGTATTACGGACGCATGCGAACGTCGCCGGTGGAGCTCCTGGATGGGGCCGACGCATGCGAATGTCGCCACTGAGGCGTCCTGTGGAGCTCCCCATTGGGCCACGAAGCGCTGTACTGGGTGGGGCGCACGCGTGCGAGCGTTACCACTGGGGCCTTCGGCGGAGCTACCCATGGGGCCACGGAGCGCTGTAGTGGGTGGGGCGGACGCATCCGAACGTCGCCGTGGGGGTTATTGGTGGCACTCCCTATGTAGCCACGAAGCGCTGTACTGGGTGGGCCTGGCGCATGCGAACGTCGCAATTGGGCCTTCGGTGGAGCTCTCTATGGGGCCGCGAAGCGCTGTGCTGGGTGGAGTGGACGCATGCGAACGTCGCTGTGGAGATCTTCGGTGGAGCTCCCTGTGGGGCCACGACGCGGTGTACAGGTGGTGCGGACGCATGCGAGCATCGCCACTGGGGCCTTCTGTGGAGTTCCCTATGGGGCCGCGAAGCGCTGTACTGGGCGGGGCGGACGCAACCGAACGTCGCCATTGGGGCCTTCGATCGAGCCCCCTTTATGGGGCCACGAGGCGCTGGACTTGGTGGGGCGGACGCAGGCGAACGTCGCAAATGGGACCGTCGCTGGAGCTCCCTCTAGGGCCACGCAGCGCTGTGCTGGGTGGGGCAGGCGCATGCGAACGTCGCCACGGGGGCCTTCGGTGTAGCTCCCGGTGGGGCCACGAAGCGCTGTCGTGGGTGGGGCAGACGCACGAAACCGTCGCCACTGGGTCCTTCGGCGGAGCTCCCCATGGGTCCACGAGGCGCGCGCGGTGTGGTCGACATGCGGCGAGCAGAGGTGCGCAGGGCAGGAAGGGGGGAGGAGGAGGGGGAGGAGGGAAGTAGATGCTGGGCGCTGCCTCTTCAAAACGAGAACGCAACACCACAGGATGGTTTTGGAAAAAATTACGCTACCGAGTGACCCCACATACTTATACTATGGCTGGGGTGATGATAGCTGAAATGAAGCATGTGAGAATGATGTTGGTGGCCGTTGCTCCCCCGGTACCGTTGGTGACGCCAGTTAAGAGGAGTGAAAGCCCGCGCGGCGAGGCCATCGTTGGCGTGGCCTTCAGGGGCGTGGTCTTCGTAGGAGTGGCATGATGTCTTGAGGACGGTGCCGGGTCAGCGCCCGCGATGCTGGCCTCCTGCGGTCGCCGAACCTTCGTGAGCGGCGGGCCATCGTCCGCCCCCTCCTCCCCTGCCGAATCGGAAGAAGCGTCTCGTAGAAATCCGCCCGAAGAAGGGTTTATCAAATACCTCACCAAACACTGCCTCCTGGCATCGTCGGCGCTTCGTTGACGCGGCAATTGATAGTACCTGGTGAGGAACGTCTCGGGCCACCAGTTTAGAAGCTGTCGCTGGTACGCATGTACTGCGTAGTGTATCAAGCCGGTCCCATGCCTTTCAAGACATGTGCGCAAACCATTTAAACTAACCTCGGCACCGACGACGGGAAGTCACCGTGTCTATGATCACCCTTGGCGGCCAGAGCAAGAGACTGTTGCTCCAGCTAAAAGTGCCCTCTACGCAACCCTTGGACGACAGGTTCGGATAGCGGCCGCGCTCAAGGACCACCCCCGTCGCACTCCCTGTGGCGTCGAGAAAGTGCCACGCCTGCTATGCCTTGGACGACCGGCTCGGGTAACTGCCGCGCACAAAAACCACCCCTTGCGCCCCCCCTATGGTGTCGAGAATGTGCCACGCCTACTATGCCCTAGACGACCTGCTCGGATAGCAGCCGCGCTCAGACACCACCACCTGCGAACCCCGTATGGTGTGGAGAAAGTGCCACGCGTGCTACGCCGTGGACGACTGGCTCGGACAGCGGCCGCGCTCACAGACCACGCCTTGCGCCCCCCCTATGGTGTCGAGAATATGCCACGCCTGCTACGCCGTGGACGACTGGCTCGGATAGTGGCCGCGCTCAGAGACCACCCCCTGCGCACCCCCTATGGCGTCGAGAATATGCCACGCCTGCTATGCCCTGGACGACTGGCTCGGACAGCGGCCGCGCTCACAGACCACGCCCTGCGCACCCCCCATGGCGTCGAGAATATACCACGCCTGCTATGCCCAGGACGACCGGTTCGAATAGCAGCCGCGCTCAAAGACCACGCCGTATACGCACCCCCTTTATGGTGTGGAGAGAGTGCCACGCCTGCTACGCCGTGGACGACTGGCTCGGATAGCGGCCGCGCTCAGAGACCACCCCATGCGCACTCCTTACGGTGTCGAGAATACGTCTGCCACGTTTTGCGAGCCCGCAAGGGAGGTGAGTGAGACCCGGGTGCCCCGCGGGTGGGAAGAAAACAATAACCCCATTAAGCATGTGGGGAACAGGACATCGGGATCGGAAAGAAAGGGGACGAAGACGAGCGGCAGTTTCTGCTTTTCTTGAGCAGGACTCGCCGTCGGTGCCGCCGCAGACGTGGATCATTCGAGACAGAGATTGGCTGCCCAGCAGCGGCCGCTGTTGGTTTTGAATCACGTCCGCTGCTGGGCATCGTGCCGATTCCTCCCGCATCCGTGGTGGGCGTGCCAGGGGGAGGGGGAGGACGGGGGCGAGGACGAGGCCCGGCCCGAAAGAAAGGGGGGGATACGGAAGGGGGGGGGGGTACGAAATCTGCTGCATGCAGCTGGTTTCGGTCCCGCCGCCGGGCCCATCCCTCGATACATCGGCGCCTCCCGGCGCAGGGGGGCGCTGGAAAAATCGGCTACGCGAGCTGATTCTCACCCCCCCCCTTTGCTATCCCCCCCTTCCGCCCGGCCCGAGAGACCCTCGAGGGAACGCAAACATGGATTCGGGCGCGCGGGTCGGCGGCGGGTCCCGCTTCCGGGCGGCGTCTCGGCCCGCCTCGTCGCCACGCCGGGCGCCTCGCCGGCTGCATGTCTCGGGTTAGTGCGCTCCCCGAGCCGCGGCGCAGTTTCTCAAGCCGCTTCCATGCCTGTCAGCGTGTGTACGCAAACCATCTAAACTGACCTCGGCACCCATGGCGGGAAGCCACCGTGTCTATGATATCTCTCTGATGTAGGCGGCCTTGAGAATTTTCCCTCCCTGTTCCGGAGGCCCTCATTGGAATCTCTTTCGCAGCCAGGTAAGATGTAAGAGGAGGAGGAGGAGGAGGTGGATAATATGGAGGTGGAGAGGGTGGTGGTGGAGGAGGAGGAGGAGCGAGGACGTGGAGGTCGAGGACGAGGGACGAGGTCGAGTGGAGGTGGAGGAGGAGGAGGAGGAGGAAGGAGGAGGAGGGAGGAGGATTGGAGGAGAGGAGGTAGGATGGAGGAGGAGGAGGAGGAGGAGGAGGATATATGAGGTTGTTGATGATGCTGCTGATGATGTTGATGATGATGATTGTGACGTTGATGCTGTGATCATGATGTTTTTGATGATGATGATGTTGATGACGATGACGATGACGAGGGGGGATGATGTGGTTGGTGATGATGTTGATGCTGATGTTGATGTTTGTTATGGTGTGATGTGTGATTGTTGTTGATGATGTTTGAATGATGATGGATGATGATGATGTTGGTGTTGTTGATGATGATGATGATTGATGAGGAGGAGGAGGAGGAGGAGGAGGAGCAGGAGGAGTAGGAGGAGGAGGAGGAGGAGGAGCAGGAGGAGGAGGAGGAAGAAGAATAATAACACTAATAATAATAATAGTAATAATAATAATAGTAGTAATATTAATACTAGTAATAATAATAAGAAGAAGAAGAATAATAATACGACTAATAATAAGAAGAGGAATAAGAACAATAATAAGAAGATGATGAATAATAAGAAAAAGAAGAATACGAAACATAAAAATAATAATAAGAATAATAAGAATAATAATAATAATACTAATAATAATAAGAAGAAGAATCATAAGAACAAAAATAATAATAATAAGAATACTACTAATAATAATAAGAAGAAGAAGAATAAGAATAATCAGAAGAAGAAGAAGAGGCGGAGGAGGAGGACGAGGAGGAGGAGGAGGAGGAGGAGGAGGAGGAGGAGTTGGGAGGAGGACGGAGGAGAGGGAGGAGGTGAGGGAGGAGGAAGGAGGGAGGTGGAGGTGGAAGAGGAGGAGGAGGAGGGAGGAGGAGGAGGAGGAGGAGTGAGGAGGAGGAGGGGAGGAGGAGGAGGAAGAGGGCACCCTCGGCGGCCAGAGCAAGAGACTGGTGCTCGAGCTAAAACTGCCCTCTACGCAACCCTTGGACGACAGGCTCGGGTTAGTGCGCTCTCCCCGCGCCGCGGAGCCGGCGCCCGCGCGCCGGCTCCACGGATCCGAGGTGCACGTCGGTGTGTACCCGAGGGCTGCGGCTCGATGCTTTATAGTTCTTCGGGCCTTCCTACTCTCCTCTCCATCCTTCGCAGTCCTCAGCTCCTCCTCCTCCTCCTTCATCTCTCTCCTCCCGTTCCTACCTCCTCCCTCCCCTCCTCCTCTCCTTCTTCCTCCCTCCTCCTTTCCTCCTCTCCTCTCCTCCTTCTACTCCTCCTTCCTCCTCATCAGCCTCTCCTCCTCCTCCTCCCCTGATTCTCCTCCCTAACATCTTCCCTCCCAACCTCCTCCTCCTGCTCATCCTTCTCCTCCTCCTCCCTCTCCTCCTCCCCCCTCCTCCTCCCTCCTTCCTCCTCCTCCTCCTCATCTTCGTCGTCGTCGTCTTCGTCGCCGTCGTCGTCGTCGTCGTCGTCGTCGTCGTCGTCGTCGGCGTCGTTTCCTCCAGGGGGCGCCTGTGGGGGAAGCGGGTCGCCATGGAGGAGAAAATGTCCTGAGTGCGACGGGTCCTGGAGGTCTCTGGCCGCTTCTCTGCTCCTGGGGCCGTCCAGCAGACGACTCTGGACGAACGCTGGACCCAAGAGGACCCTGGATGGCGAACCTCCTGCTCTGCCGCTGCTGCCTCCTCAAGCGACCCTCAACACCCGTCCACCTTGGGACGGGTGTCCACTGGGGCCAGGCGTGTGAGGATCGTCCATGTGCGCCCGCCTCCAGAGACATCGGACCCGCCCATCCTGCCTCCTCCTCCTCCTCCTCCCTCCTCCTCCTCCTCCTCCTCCTCCTCCTCCTCCTCCCTCCTCCTCCTACTCCTCCTACGTCCACTCCTCCCTTGCCTCATCCTCCTCCCTCCTCCTGCCTCTGCCCGCCTCCTCTCTTCTTCTTTCATCCTTCCTCCCTCTCCTCGCCTCCTCCTGCTGCCTCCTCTTTGCCTCCTCCAGCCTCCTCCTGCCTCCTCCTCCTCCTCCTCCTCCTCGTCCTCCTCTTCCGGGCCGCCTCAGGGACTCCCCGCCCCGGGGGCCCTGCGATCTGGGCGTTGCGCCTGCTGCGCCACCGGGCGTCCTCGCGCCAGACGTTGGGCCCGGGGGCCATCACAGGTCGACCGGGCTCGAAGCATGCAGCAGCAAGCAGCAAGCAGCAACCTCTTCCTCCTCCTCCTCCTCCTCCTCCTCACTCCTCCGGTTCCTCTCCTCCTCCTCCTCTCATCCTGCTCTCCCCCTTCCTCCTCCTCCTCCTCCTCCTCCTCCCCCTTCCTCCTCCTCCCTCCTCCTCCTGCTCCTCCCCCTTCCTCCTCCTCCTTCCTCCTCCTCTCTTCCTCCTCCTCATCCTTTCCTCCTACTTCCCTCCCTCCACCTTCCTCCACCTCCTCCCTCCCCTCCTCTTCCTCCTCTCCTCCTCCTCCTCCTCCTCTCCTCCTCCTCCTTCCTCCTTGCTCCTCCCCCTTTGCCTCCTCCTCCTTCCTTCCTCCTCTTCCTGCCTCCTTCCTCCTCTCCTCCTTCCTCTACTTCCTCTCCCTCCTCCTTCCTACTCCTCTGCTCCTTCCTCTCCTTCGCCCCCTGTCCTCCTCCCTCCACCTCCTCCTCTCCGTCCTCCTCCTCCTCCTCCTCCTCCCTCCTCCTCCTCCTCCTCCTCTTCATATTACTTCCTCCTCCTCCTCCTCCTCCTCCTCCTCCTCCTCCTCCTCCCCCTCCCCCTCCCCCTCCCGGGATTTGAGGCTCTGGTCGGGATTTGTCTCGAGGTTGCAAGTTGTTCGTCATGTCGGACCTCGGGGGTCCAGGACGCGTTGAGCTGGACGAGGGCGAGGATGAAAGGAGGAGGACGGGGGGGCAGACTGCGAGCTGCCTGTCCAGGATGTCGCTCTCCCTGGGGCACGCTTTGCGGGGTTGCGGGGGGGCGGGGGCGATCGGGGAGGGATGCGCCCTGCCTCGTGCTGCGCAAGCAGGAGGTGCATTCTGAAATGCCACGAACAGGAGACTGTTTTTTTAGGGTCCGGCGATTACCCAGGTTATCTGGCTTGCCCCCCTCCCCCCCCGCCCCCCAGGATGTGCAGGTCCGGGGTCGGGGCGGGCGCGGGCATGTGCAGGGCTGCCCACAGCCCATCCCCTCCCCCCCGGATAACCCGGGTTATCGCCGATTCAAGAAAAACGGTCTCTAGGCGATCGCAAACACGGATCAAGGGGGCGTGGATTAGCGACGGGTCCCGTGTCCACGGGGAAGCGCGGATTGCCGCCGCCGAGGGGGCGGCGTGGGCCGCATTTCTGGGGAGGGTTAGCACAGATTCAAGCAAAAACGGCCTCCAGCGAGGCACAAACATTTAGTCGGGCCTGGCGATTTGTTTAAAGTATTTTTTGGCCATTTCTTATTTTTTTGTTCGTCGAAAATCTTCTGTAGGGGGACAGGCCCGACTTGACACAAACATCGGCATGCGCACAACTTTCACAGGTGCGCGCGGATTTCTCGTGAGCGCTGGGCGCGCCGCTGCTCCCGGGCGCGCGCGCGCGGCGCGCGCCAGAGGAGCAGGGTGTAGCGCCGCTTTTCGAGGAGGCCGCGCGGCACCCCGAACATGTTATGTTTCTACTTGTGGAGGGCGATCTATGGAGAGGAAGCATGCTGCCAAGTAACGTCCAAATGATTCCCATAAGCATACTCCAAATAATTTCCAATTTCCGCGCGGCACTCCGAACGCTTTTTTGTTGTTGTTTGTTTTTTTTGTCCACGTGTGGAGGGCGATCAATGGAGAGGAAGCATGCTGCCAAACGTTTTCCAGATGTGCAAACAATGCTTCAGACACGTTTTTTTAAGTGTTAAACAACCATGCCTGGAATATGTTTAGGACATGCTTTACACCTTTTGGACACACTTTCAATTCGATGACAGGATTGTTAGAGTGTCCATTGTCGTGGCATCCACAAGTTTATACCCATTTCGCCCCCCTAAAAAAGAGCTTGATGGCGCGGTGCGGTGGTGGATGCACGTCGCGTTGAGTACAGCGCCCCGTCTCGCTAGCATCGCCATAAGCACCATTTGTCACCATTTGTCTGCTTGCGCCTTCCCGCCAACCAGTCCCCCTACATTGCCATGGTGCAGTTGTCTTGGTTGTCTCCGGAGTCTGTACATGCTCAAGTGTCACCATGTCCTTCCTTTCTGAACGGCCGCTCTTCTCGTTGTACCCAGGCTGGGCCGAATGACGCGACTTGCGCCCCTCAGCGGCCCCGTCGTAGACGTCGAGTGCTTTTCCTGGCTGCCTGTCCGCTGTGCCGCTGCAGCACAGGTCGCCGTCCTCGTCGTGGGCGGACTCGCGCCTCCGACCCTGTCGTGCGTTCCTTCGCGCGCGCCGCCGGCTGCCCGATCCGCTGTCCTTCGGGCTGCCTGCTGCTGTCTGCTGCAGCTGCGGCTGCTGCCGTCGGCCACGCGCAGAAGGGTGTGCGCAGGGGGAGGGGGGAAGGCTCCTTCGAAGCACCCTGCTTTTTTTGGGAGGGGGCCTTAGAGCCGCAGATTCGAGGCCGGCGCCGTCTAAGAAGCAGCCTCTTCCCAGGGAGCCTTTTCCCTTCCCCCTACAGTGCCGTTTTTAATACATGCTCCGCGTGCGGATCATGTAGTAAACATGCACGGAATTAGTATTAAAAACAACGATCAGTCCATTCATAAACGTATTCAAAAATTATTCCTGTATTGAAAATCCTGTATCTTTAAACATCCGATGTATTAAAAACTGCCCATTAACCCCGTGTGCGCGCGGCCAGTGCTGCTCCTCTGCAGTGCTCGACCCGAGCGGTGTTTTCTGACGCCTCCGGGGGCCACCTGCGCTCGGAGTGCGTGTGACCGCAGGGGCGAAGCGAGGACAGAGCCGAGGACACTGTTCAGAGCGAGCCTGGCTCCCTCCTCGGCACCCGGGGCTTCGGTCGCCCCCCCCCCCCCCCGGAATCTCTGAGCAGGGTGGGCTTGGAGTTAAGTCGGGCCTGTCCCTCTACAGGCGGAATATTCCAAAAACAGGCAAACAATAGTCTGGGGATTATTTGTTGGTTCTGTTTTGCCTATTTTGGGGCAGTTTTGGTGTCTGTTTTTTCGTTTTCGCGAAACTCCGCCTGTAGGAGGACGTGCCTGACCTAAGCCTGGAGGCGCGCGGCGAGACAGCTACTGGATGATCCAGGAGACCACGCGCACGTACAACCGGAACGGGGGGGGGGGCAGGAGGAGGAGGGAGGAGGAGGAGGAGGAGGAGGAGGAGGAGGAGGAGGAGGAGGAGGAGGAGGTGGAGGAGGAGGAGCAAGGAGGGGAGGAGGAGGAGGAGGGGAGGAGGAGGAGGAGGAGGAGGAGGAGGAGGAGGAGGTGAGGGGGTAGGGGGGAGGAGGATGGAGGAGGAGAGGAGGGGAGGAGGGAGGATGGTAGGAGAAAGGTGGAGGAGGAGGAGGAGGAGGAGGAGGAGGAGGAGGAGGAGGAGGAGGAGGAGGAGGAGGAGGGGGAGGAGGAGGAGGAGGAGAGGAGGGGAGGGGGAGGAGGAGGGGAGGAGGAGGAGGAGGGGGAGGAGGAGAGGAGGAGGAGGGGAGGAGGAGGTGGAGGAGGAGGAGGAGGAGGAGGAGGAGGAGGAGGAGGAGGAGGAGAGGAGGGAGGCAGCGCGTCGGGGCAGTGGCAGGGGGGATGCGCACAGGGGGTGGATGCAGTGACCTCGGCATCGCTCGGACGTGTGCGTGTTTCCTCGGCGAGGACCGTCGAGGACCACCCTCGACCATCGGGGCACCAACAAGGGCGCACGAGACTCAGAGCGTGAATTACCTACCCCGCTTTCGCTTCCAGGCAAAACCAAGTCATACCACGCGCCTCCTCGTCAAGCGGCCTGACCAGTACAGGCCGTAGTTTGGCGTCGCTTGGTATCTCTTGGAAGCGAGGGTGGTCAAAAGCGAGGTAGGTTTGTTTCTTCCCTAATGACAGGGGGGATGCGCACAGGGGGGATGCAGTGACCTCGGCATCGCTCGGACATGTGCGTTTTTCCTCGGCGAGGACCGTCGAGGACCACCCTCGACCGTCGGGGCAGCAACAAAAGAGCGCACGAGACTCAGAGCGTGAATTTCCTACCCCGCTTTCGCTTCCAGGCAAAACCAAGCCATACCACGCGCCTCCTCGTCAAGCGGCCTGACCAGTACAGGCCGTAGTTTGGCGTCGCTTGGTATCTCTGGGAAGCGAGGGTGGTCAACAGCGAGGTAGGTTTGTTTTTTTCCCTAATTGCAGGGGGGATGCGCCCAGGGGGGATGCAGTGACCTCGGCATCGCTCGGACAGGTGCTGTTTTTCCTCGGCGAGGACCGTCGAGGACCACCCTCGACCGTCGGGGCAGCAACAAGAGAGCGCACGAGGCCGACAAATGCACAGAGGAAGGGACGTCCGAGCGACGGCGAGTGGCCCCCAAATCGCCCCCGGAGCGCCGCCCGGGGCCCGCGGGCCCCGGCCGGCCCAGGAGCGTGCGGGTGCACGCTCGGGGGCCTGCCGCCGAGCCGTCGGCGATATATATATTATATATATATATATATATATATATATAATATATATATTATATATTATATATGCGTCGCCGGCTCCGGGTCGGCGTGCCCCCCCGTCGGTGCCCCAGGCCCCCCCCACCCCCAGACCCCCCCCCTCCCAGGGGGGAGGAAGGGGAGGAGAGGAGGAGGAGGAGGAGGAGGAGGAGGAGGAGGAGGAGGAGGAGGAGGAGGAGGAGGGCGGAGCAGGAGGAGAAGGAGGATGAGGAGACGGAGGAGGAGGCGGAGGAGCAGGGGGTGGTGCGGGCGGTGCAGCCGGTTGACTTGAGGTCCGTGGTGGAGGTCCAGACGGGAGAGCTGGTGCCCCGAGGGTTCAGGGGAGGAAAAACCCCACCCGGGCCCGACGAGTGGCGTTTGCTGGACGGCCCTGGGCGTTTACGAAACGGCCCTGCCCTAGATTCGATTCCTTCTGTGGGTGCGTCTGCTGAACAGCTGCGCATGTCGGGGTGATCATGATGGGGGTGGCTTTTCTGCCCTCGAAAGGGGACAGGGCACAATCGACGGGATGGGGCAGAAGTGGTGCCTCTGCATTTGCCAGCAGGAGCCCTGGGAGCCCGGCCTGGTTCCACACGCGAGGTCGGCGACAGCATTCTGGCGCGACGGGCAAGCGGCACCAACATTGTGTTGTATTGTAGCTATGTGTTTCTTCGGGACGATCGAAATGGGTACGGAGAGGATGGGTACGATGCCCAACAGCAGTTCCTGTTCAAATTGAACAGGAATTGCTGTCCGCGCCGCCGCGGACGTTGTTCACTGAAGACAGACAGCCGCCGGCCCAGCATCGGCCGCTGTCGGTTTTGGACAACATTTGCTGTTAGGCATTGTACCCGTGTTTCCGCACCCATTTCGGGCGTCCAAGTTGCTACAGTGTGTTGTGCATGCTAGCAGGAGCTTTGGGAGCCTGGCCTGTTGTCACGACAGAGGTCGGCGACAGCATTCAGGCGCGACGGGCAAGCGGCACCAACACTGTTTGTATTATAGCTGTGTGTGTGTTTTCCCCTATCAGTGCTTGCACTGAAGGGGTCCTAGCGGGAATTGAAAGATTTGTTTCCCGCCGATTTTGGTGGTCGGCTGGGTTCCCGTGTTCCTGGGTTCCCAGGTTTCTGGTTATTGATTCCGGGCCGATTTCGGTGAGTTCCGGGTCCGGGGTTCCCGGTCGATCTCCTTATCGACCAACCTACCCACTGAGTGGAGTTTTTTCTCTGGTGTAATTGTTTTGACCCTCTAGATCATAACCCTCGCTGCTTTGGACGGCTGGTTTCTGGCGACTGGTCAGGTGCCCTTCCCCCCCAGTCAGCTTGCGCGACTGGCAAGAGCAGAACGACTGAGAACTGGTGCAGACCCAGTGGAGGTCTCTGGGGGCGTATCGGGGGCCTCCCGGCGGATCTTGGGGGCCTCTTGGGGCACCTTGGGAGCCTCTTGGAGGCCTCTTGATACGTCTGCCTCGTGGCGGTCTTCAGGGCCTCTTTGGGCGCTTCTAGTGTCTCTTGGGGGCCTTGAGGGCTTCTTGAGCGCCGCTTGGGAGCCTCTTGGAGGCATCTTTGGGGCGTCTTTTGGGCCTCGCTGGGGCCTTTTGGATACTTCTTGCGCCGACTTGGGGCCCTCTTGGGAGCCTCATGGGCTGTCTTTGGATTGCATATTGGAGGCCTCTTGGGCCATCTCGGACGGACGGAGACCGAAACACGTGAGATCATAAAATTCCTCCAACCTAAGGAACATCAATGTTGTCCTCGGGCTCTCCTAGGGGGGCCTCTTGGAACTCTCCTGGGCCATTTTGCGGGCCTCCTAGACCCTCTTGGAGTCAGTTTGGATACCTCTTGAGACGTCTTGGGCCATCTTGGCATCATCTTGTTTGTCTTGGAACCGTCTTGAAGCCCACCTTGGCCGTCTGGAGACAGAGCAAATTCAAGGGAAATGGTGTTTTGGGGGGGGGGCCTGCGATAGGGGGGGCGGCCCTAGAAGAACAGGAGAAACCCTCCAGACAACAGAGAGTCATGCCAACACGTCCACTCCTTGCAGGCACCGTGGCGGACCGCCTGCGTGCTTCCGCATAGAGCAGCTGGTGCGCAAGAGCTCCGGGCACCGCTGCGGCCGGTTGACTTCGTACAAGTGGAGCTCGACATGGTAGTGATAGCACGTGCCGCTTCGGGGGGCCCTCCCGGGGGCCTGTCGGAGCTGCGGTGAGGGCTCTTGGAGCTCTCTGTCAGGCCTTCTGGGCCCTCTTGAGGGCCTCTCGTGGTCCTAGCACAGGTCCTCGGGCCGCATTGAAGGGTATCTCTTCCCCGTTGTGGTCATCGCCGTCCTCCTTCTCCTGCTCCCCCCCTCTTCCTCCTCCCTTCGGCCCGACCTCGACCGACTACCCCCACTCTCGGTATCGTTTGACCGATCCCCATCCACGTCTCCGTCCCCTTCGAGACCCCCACCAAATTACCACCCCAATTGGGGATGCACCACCCGAAACCCGACGGGAAGGACCTGTATCCCCATCTAGGGGGTAAATCGGCCAGCGGGGCCCAGGCCACGTCGCTGGGGATGGGGATCGCTTGAACGATACTTCCACTCCTGCAGCAGTGGCGAAGAGTCGTGGCTCGCCTAGAGCCCTACCAAACAATGTTCTAAGATCCGATTGTGGTTCCCACGAACTGTTCTTAGAACATTTCTGGCGGAGTCTGTCTTGTTTCAGCACATCGGGTCTATGTTCTAAGAGCCTTGTTTTCGTTCTTAGAACATATTTGGGTTCTAAGAGAATTTCGTGGCAGGTCTATAGGAATTTCGGGACGGTCGGTCCCTGCTCAAGATACTCCCACTCCCACGCTGTCTTCGACCGCCCTGCCGATCGTCGTCGCCATCGGAAGGCCAAAGCCCAGGAGCACCAGCCAAGGGCGAAGCGTGGACCTCACGCCAATACCCTGGACGTCGGGGTGGAGCATGTTCTCGGGCGTTCGGTACCTGTCGGTCGTTGAAAGCAGGTCATTCTGGATTCCCAGAACCCAATCTACTTCAAGCGCCTTCCTACTTCAAGAATCGATATGGTTTGGCTGTTGTTTGTCATTCCTTGGGCGGGCCCGAACCCAATCTACTTTATCCGCCTTCCTACTTGATGCTTCTACCTACTTCTTCCCACCGGCGTGTAATGGGGCGCGACACATGGGGGGGCGTCGAGGGTTGCACGAAAGGGGCCCTAAAGGGACCCTAAACGAGCTCCCTAGGGCCCTGAGGGGGTACGAAAGGTGCACGAAAGGTTCACCTTTCTTGGCCCCCCATCTATCGCCCCTCCATTAGGGAACGCCCGGGCTCCCATCAGAGATCGCGGCCGTCATAGCAACAGAAACGTTCCCCTATCACCCTGCGTCGGGAGGAGGAATTGGGGGAGGGGCGGGGAGGGGAGAGGGGCGCTCTCGAGTTAGCGACGACGCGTGACGACGATGTTGCGCTGCGATGCCAGGTCACTATCGTTCTTGCTATCGATCTCGCTTTCGATCTCACTGTAGATCTCACTATTGATCTCACTATCGATTCCTCTATCGACCTCGCTATCGATCTCACTGTCGATCGCACAAGGTTTGTCACAATCAACCTCACTGTCGATCTCACAATTGATCCCACTATCCGTCATATTCTAGCGATCTCGTTATCGATCTCACCATCGACTTCATTATCGATACCAAGGCGGGACACTCCCAGCCACCGTCCACCCACCGTCGACGGAACACCGACGGGACACCAACGGGACAACAACGTGATATTCACGGGACACCGAAGGACAACACGGCGGCACACACCGGGCCACCGCGCGCCCACCAGGGGCGGAATGGTGGTCCATTGAATCCGAGTCGCCGCAGCGACGGCTGGTCATCCTCTCGGGCGCCAACGCAGCTTTGCCTCCCGAAAGCGATTTCCTGGTGGGGGGCTCTCCGTTCCACTGCGATCTCATCCCCCGACCTTTGATCCTTTCCCTCCCATCCCTTCTCACTGCGATGTTTTTTTCTCTATCCGCGGACGCGTGCCGACCTGGGACTTCACAAAAGACCCCATCGTGTTATGCGCAGTCGGAAAGGGGACACTTGCGCGACCCGTGCAACCTGGGGGGGCCCTGTGGCCTGTGGGGCCTCTGAGTCCTGCGACACCTGTGGAACCTGTGAGAGCTCTGGACTGGGACCTGTGAGACCTGCGACACCTGTGGGACCATTGAAACCCGTGGCGCCGGCGGGACCTGCGGGACCTGTGGGATTTGGGGGACCTCCGTTGGACCTGCGAGACATGCGGCACTTCTGGGACCTGTGGGGCTTGCCAGACCTGTGGGACCTGTGGGGCACGCGAGACCCGCGAGACCTGTGGGACCTGTGGAACCTGTTGGAATGTGGTCACTGTGGGACCTGTGGGGCGACCCGCGACATTTGTGGGTCTTGTGGGGCCCGGTGGGGCCTGCGAGATCTGCAAAGACCTCGTGGGACCTGCGAGACCTCCAGAAATGTGGCCCACGCTGGGGCGGCACCGCCACCCTGAGCGACGGGAGCACAGCGCCGATCCGAAAATGCGTTCTCCGCTGTAGCGAGGGCACATTCATAGAAAAACTATAAACAGCCGGATCGTAAACGCAGATCCTGTGCAGCATACAACGAAGCGCGGAGGGGGGGGGCGAAGACTCTCAGGACGTTCGGGGGAGAGAGGAGAGTAGTACTCAGATTGCGTGATTAACTGTGGAGGGGGAGGTGGAGGAGGGAAGGAAGAGCGGAATGCGAGAGGAGGATGGGCGCGCTGGACGATGGAGGAGGAGGAGGAGGAGGAGGAGGAGGAGGAGGAGGAGGAGGAGGAGGAGGAGGAGGAGGAGGGAAGAAGGGGAAAAAGGAGGGAGGAGGAGGAGGAGGAGGAGGAGGAGGAGGAGGAGGAGTGCAGGTCGAAGTTCGGTGCGCCTGGTGGGGCCGGGGCGAGCGGCGGGCAGGGCCGTGCTCGAGCTCAAGCGGGCCGCCTGCCCGCGGGAGCGGCTGGACGCCCGGGCGCTCGTGCGGGTGGACGAGGAGCGCCGCGGGGGCGTGCGGGGGCCCCTCCCCGGGCCGGGGGCGGAGCGAGCGGGGTGGAGTTCGGGGGCGTCCGGGAGGGGGGCGGCCCGGGGCGCACGTGCGTGTGTGCGTGCGTGTGTGCGTGCGTGCGTGCGTGCGTGTGTGTGTGTGTGTGTGTGCGTGTGTGTGTGGTCGTGTGTGTGTGTGTGTGGTCGTGTGGGCGAGGAGCCGCGGGGGCGGGGGCCCCCTCCCCGGGCGGGGGCGGAGCGAGCGGGGCGGAGCTCGGGGGCGTCCGAGAGTCGGAAGCTGGGCGAGGGCTGCTAAGACCGTGGCTGCTAGAACGGCCCTCCGGGAAGGAGAACACAACTTCCCGGAATGAGGCGCGGCACGCGAGACAGTCAACGGGCTTCTTCCCGGAAGGACGAAGACAATTTCCCGGAGGTCGACTTTAGCAGCCACGGATTTAGCAGCCCTCGCTCCGAGGTGGGAGGGAGCGGAGGGAGCGGGGTGGAGTTCGGGGGCGTCCGAGAGTCGGGACGACCGACATGGGTACGGAACGAATGGGTACGATGCCCAACAGCAGTTCCTGCTCATCTTGAACAGGGCTCGCTGTCCGCGCCGCCGCGGCCTGTGTCCATTTGAGACAGAAGGCCGCCTGCCCAACAGCGGCCGCTGCTGGTTTGGGGCAACATTTGTTGTTGGGCATTGTACCCAGTTTTTCCGTAACCATTTCGGGCGTCCAAAGGGGGGGGGGACCCGGGGCGCACGTGTGTGTGCGTGTTCGGGAGCCTCGAGACGAGGGTCAAGGCAAGCGGGGACCAGCCAGGGCGCTGGATCTTGCAGGATCCTGCAGGGCCAGGGGCTCGCTGACCCGGGTTTGGGTGCAGGATCCTGTAGCATTTTGCAGGATCTTTCGCATTGACCCGGGTTTGGGTGCAGGATCTTGCAGGATTCTGCAAGGCTTGATTGACCCGGGTTTGGATTGACCCGGGTCAGAAGATCCCCGACGTGTGTGTGAGTGTGTGTGTATGTATGTTGTCCCGTTCTTGCTTGGCTATCTCCGCCTCGTCGCCGCGCGCGAGGCCACGGCCGACAAAAGGTGTGTGTGTGTGTATGCGGCGCGCCCACCGCTGTGGGACCACTGTCGCGCCTCTTTCACCGCGCCACTCCGTCGGGCTGCCGCACGGCTGCGTTGGCCGTCACCTCCCTTGCCGCCTGTCCTCGCCATGCTCGCGCTTCGTTTCCTGGCCTGCCTCGCTTCTCACCACGTGCCGCGTGCTGTCGCTCTGGCCCGTCGGCGCGCCTTCTCGTCCTCGTGTTCCCTCCTCGCCCGCGCCGCCCGTGCCCGGGCATGCGCTTGGCATGGTGGACACCTCCAGCGCATCCCTGCCCACTTCTTCCGGGTGCCCTGCCGCGGGCGTCCGCTACGCTGTGCTCCAGGCTCTCTGCGCCCCGTCGCTGCCCGCGAGGCCGCGGCGCCCAGCTGGCCGCGCTCGTCTCTCTGCTCCACTGTCCCTGCCGTCGACGCTGCGCGCGTGGTCGCGACGCCAATATGTGTAATATATATATATATATGTATATATATATATATGCACACTATATATTTAATCACTTCGCTCATTCCGCCAGCCCGTATTGGTGCACGGCTGTCGAGTGCCCGTGAGATCGTTGTCAATGGTGTGTTGCTGGGTCGTTTTTTGTTTATGGATGGCTGGCTTCGAGTGATTTCGCAGGCGGAAGCCATTCTTTGCCCGCCTGAACCTTCTGTTTCGGAAGGTGGCGGCTCGTGAATACCATCGCAGGGAACAAGACAACATTCTGCAGTTTCCTTTTTGCATACTTCGGGCCCCTTGTCGCTTGTTGGGGACTCTTAGGAGCCTCTTGGGGCGTCCAGGAGGCCTCTTGGAGCGGAAGGCTCGGATTTTCGGTTCGTGGTCTCCATCTTGGGCCTCTCTTGGGGCCCTCTTGGGGTCCTTTTGGACCGTCTTGGGCGCCTCTTGGGCTGTCGTGGGGCTCTCTTGGACGGTATTCGGCCTCTCTTGGAGGCCCCTTGGGCCGCCTTGGGGTGCTCTTGGAAGCTTCTTGAGCCGTCTTGGAGCGTCTGAAAGGCGAAAAGGCGAGGAAGCCAAAAACTTTGAAAAACCCAATGGAAATCAATGGTTTTGGCGCTCTGAGGCTTCGTGGACGTTCATTGGGATCTCGTTGGATGCCTCTCGAGGGCTTCTTGGAGACTCTCGGGAGTCGTTGTCGAGCCTCTTGGGGTCTCTTTCGGGCCCCTTGTCGCCTTTTGGGGCCTCTTGGGGGCCTCTTGGAGCCTCCAGGAGGCCTCTTGTAGCGGAAGGCTCGGATTCTCGGTTAGTGGTCTCCATGTTGGGCCCTTCTTGGGGCCCTCTTGGGGTCCTTTTGGAGCGTCTTGGGCGCCTCTGGGGCTGTCGTGGGGCCATAAGACTCTTGGGCGGTCTTTGGGCTCTCTTGGAGGCCTCTTGGGCCGTCTTGGGGTGGTCTTGGAGGCTTCTTGGGCCGTCTTAGAGCGTCGGAAATGCGAAAAGGCGAGGAAGCCAACAACCTTGAAAAACCCAATGGCAATCACTGATTTTGGCCTTTTGGGGCTCTCTTGGAAAGGGCCGGGGCTCTCCTGGGACGTCTTGGAAGCTTCTTGGGCCGTCTTGAGCCCGTGTTGGGCGTCTTGGGCCGATCGTTCGGTGCTTCGGAACCTTCTTGGACCGTCTTGGAAGCCTGTTGGGGCCCTCTGAGCGCGCTCCCGGGAGCGTGGAAGGCCGCACCCAGGAGGAAAACCATCTCTGACCCGGAGTTTGGCGGGAGTGTCCCGGGACCTTGCCGGGGTACTTTCCGTCCGGGGACCCCGAGGGGCCGCCGAATACGCATGTATATATATGTATATATATATATATATATATATAGAAATACACGCACCTGTATGTATATGTATATGTATATGTATATGTATGTATGTATGTAGGTATGTCTGTCTGTCTGTCTGTCTGTCTGTCTGTCTGTCTGTCTGTCTGTATGTCTGTATGTCTGTATGTATGTATGTATGTATGTATGTATGTATGTATGTATATACATATGTGTATACACATGTGTTTGCGTGGGCCCGTCCGTTCAGTGACCTGCTCCGCTTCGACGCAGCGCGAGAGGCCGCGACCGCCAAAAAGTGCGCGCGCGTGTGTGTGTGTGTGTGTGTTGCTGTCTGGTTCCCCAGAGTGAGCGGCGGCAGCTGCGCAGCTTCAAGATAGCCTGAACGTCTTTGGGGAATTCTGTCCTATATCCCCTCTTAAGTATGTGTGATATTGAACTCTGTATGCTTTGTCTTCATGTGTGGGCACGTGCGTCTCCCTATAAGCACCCTCGTTGGCTCAGGTTGCGCGTTTTGGTGAACACATTCTGGTATCTCTCCGCCAGTTTGATCATCGCTTGACATGCTCAGCGTGTCAGTGGCAGAAGCGTGAACGTCCACAGCAGGACGGGGTTTGGTATCCACGGCAATGCCATGGTCAGACGGACCGGACGGCGGCAAAGGGAAGTGAGAAAGGCTCGAAGAGGCGTAATCAGGGTCTCGGGGATCGAGAGTGTGGAAGTCGACGGTGGCGCAGCGAGGAGCGCTCCAGCTTTCGCATTTAAGCAGAAGCAGGAGCTGGACATCATGTTCCAGAAGCAGCTGCGAGACATACACCAGCTACTATCCAGCGGGGACGCGAGCAGAACTGAAGAGGGTGCTGACCGGAATGCTCGCGACGGCTCCACGGGAAACGAGTGGCACGACGGCCCGAACACAGACCCCTGGATTCGCCGGTCAGGAGGCTCGGCGGAAGACCGCTGGGAAAGCCAAGCCTACAACAAAGACAAGCAGTTCTAGTGGCACGGCACTGATGGGCATGTCAAATCAGAGAGGAACTGGGAGAAGCCGGACATGACATGTTCGGATGAATGGTTCGGTTGGGCAGACTACCGATCGTGGCGAAGGCGCATCGTGAGGTGAGTTCGGCAGACTGGCGTGCATTCGCGAACATAAGGAGAACATTCCCAGTGTATCAGATCGCGACCTACAATCGAAGTTCGAGGACATCACTGACGAGGTCTTGCCCTCCGGCGACGGCGCCATGACCATCGCCTGGCGCTTCGACGTCCTGAGCTGAGCTCGAGTTGATGACGAGAGGCGTTCGTCCGCGCGAAAGTGCTTGCACGGACGTTGTAGGAAGTACAGCGATACATTGACCGTATACACGGCGCGGATGGATCAGATTTTCGACCGTCGCTCAGGGGAGCAACAGGTACTCATACCCCTACCTTTGCCTCGTTTTCCATTTTGAAGCCTCCTGGGGGGCTTTCGTCGCCACCGCTGGATTCGCTTCGAAATCCTGGTCAGAACGCACCCCAGGAGAAGTTTGGGGAGTAGCATCGGCCTGGAGGAGAACGTCATGTTCCCCAATCAGTGCTTGCGTTGAAGATGTCCTAGCGGAAACTGAAAGAGTCGGCGAAAGATTCCCGCCGATTTTAGTAGCCGGCTGGGTTCCCGGATTCCTGGGCTCCCAGTCCCCAGATTCCCGAGTTCTTGGTCATCGGTTCCGGGCCGATCTCTGTGGGTTCTAGGTTCCCGGGTTCCTGGTCGATCTCCGTATCGATCAAATCATCCATTGATTGTGCGTTTTCTTTGGGGTAATAGATGCTCAAGGTCCTGTCTCGAGGCTCGGATTCGTACGGCGCAATGGTGACCGCAGCCCGCGAGATGGACGCGTCGAGGAAGGAGTACTCAGGGCTTACGCTTGGAAAGCTCGCCGAGGCCACCTACGTCGCAGAAGTCGAGGACGACCCTCTGGAGTACAGTGAGGTCTCCTCTATGAGACCGAACCAGTAGGAGCTCGTTCTGGCCTCGCTCGATGAAGGAGATATCGACGAAATTGATGTCCCAGAAGATCTAGCTTCGATCCGTGCATACATGAAGAATACATACAATAATAACGAATAGTGAGCGCAAGGATACTCATTCTCAATCGCAAATTCGACCAGACTCCTGGCGGCCTTCCCCAGTCGCTTGGGTCGGCATCCGCTGGCGCCAGACCCTTTCGACGCGATGAACATCGCAGTGTTGAGGGAGAGGCCAGGCCTCGCACGCGTCGACAGTCGGTGGAACGTTTGACAAAAGTTTCACAATGTCATATTTGCACGAAGAAGGGACACTGGAGCAGTAAGTGTCCCGATCGCGATGGCGAGAACAATGGGTCTACCAGTGGTTTGGTCGTTAATGGTTCCGTCTTGGCCGATGCCTCTTCTTCGCACTTCAGTGCCCCGGTCGACTTCGCATCGCCCGCTCGATAGAACGCGCGCGAGCTGGTGAAGAGAGCCCTCGACACGCTCTGCAGCAGCAAGTGCGGATCCATGGCGATGCGGACGACCGCGCCCAGCGAGATGATCGTGGACATTGCTGCCGATCAGACCCTGGTTGGCAGGCCGTCGCTGGCACGGCGCGAGAAAATTTTGCCCGAGTTAGGCTTCAAGATACTGGGGGTCCCGAGCCGCAACGAGCAGGCGAAAGGCATTGGCGTCCGGATCACGGCCGAGAACAGTCTGTTTCCCCGACGGGCATCGGAGGCAAGTCCGGCGTCATGGACATTGACGCGGTGGACCAGGACATCCCGCCGTTCGTCTCCGTCGGGGCGCATGCAGAACAGTTCGGTGCAGTGATTCAGTTTCCCGGAGAACGCGTGTTTCACCGCAGCCCCATCCAGATGCATGTGTCCAGTGATGCTTCTATTGTGGAGGTCCTGCGGGCTGCGCAGCGGCGCCACGGGTTGATGGCGAGTGGCTTCCGCTTCGAGCAGGAGTCCAAGAACACGGCCCTAAAGTCTTAGGACCGCTCTCCCCTCCTCGTCTTTCCTCGGAGCGTCGCCGTTCGCCCCGGTCGGCGAACAGGCTGAAGGTGTCCGGGCAAGGGCCCCCCAGGGCCCTCCGTTTTCAGGCTCCCAGTGGGCACCCTCGAGACGCGCGCACCGCCCAGCGCCGCGGACCTGCCAGCCCCCTCGCCCGCGCCCAGCCCCCGCGGGAGTCCGCGCGCGCTCACCTGGCCCCCGCCGGGCCCCTCGTCCTCCCTCCTCCCTCCTCGTCCAGCCTGTCCGTCCTCATCCATCCCTCCCGCCCTGCTTTTTTTCTCTCCTTTCCTCCTGCGCCTTCCCTTCGTCCTCCCCTCCCTCGTCCATTTCCTTTCCCTCCTCTCTCCACCCCAGCCATCACGGGCCGTCTGCGGTTGTCAAAGAGGCTGATCTCTCCAGGGTTCGACGGATCGAGGCGCGTCGAGGTTCTCACCTCCCTGGTGTGCTGTGGTAAAGGGTTCGGCTACGTCATCTGTAGCGCTTATAGAATCCCATAGAATCCCTTCTCTTCCTCCCTCTCTTTTCCCTCCTCCCCCCTCCTTCCCTCATTCTCCCCCGTCCCCCCTCCTCTCCCGTCCTCCTCTTCTCTCGTTATTCTTCGCCTCTCCCCTCCTCCTCCCCCTCCTCCTCCTCCCCCCCCCCTCCCCCCCCCTCCTCCTTCCTCTCCTCCTCCTCCTCCTCCTCCTCCTCCTCCTCCTCCTCCTCCTCCTCCTCCTCCCTCCTCCTCCCTCCTCCCTCCTCCTCCTCCTCCTCCTCCTCCTCCTCCTCCTCCTCCTCCTCCTCCTCCTCCTCCTCCTCTCTTCCCGCCGGGCAGGATGGCTGGTACGTGCTGAACGGCAGCTGGACGGGCGAGCCGCCCCGGGTGCCCGTGAGCCGGCTGCTGCCCCAGGCGCCCCCTCCCCGCCGTCGCCGCGCACCGGTGTGGCGCCGGCGTTGCCCCTCCCTCTCACGCAGGGCGTCTCTCCGGGAGATCGCAGGGCGTGAGTCGCCGGGAGCTTGCGTCGGCACGAACGAGATGGGTACGGAAAGAGTGGGTACAATGCCCAACAGCAGTTCCTGCGCATTTGGAACAGAGCTCGTTGTCCACGCCGCCGCGGCCTGTGTCCATTCGAGACAGGAGGCCGCCTGCCCAACAGCGGCCGCTGTTGGTTCGGAACAACTTTTGTTGTTGGGCATTGTACCCATCTTTTCCGTGCCCATTCCGGGCGTCCAAGTTGCGGAGCGCGCCAGGGAGGGGGGTCCAGCGCCGATCACCGAGAACTCCGCGCGGGCCTCCGAGTTTGTATGCTCATGTCACTCTTTGCTCCCCTATTCTTCTGCAATTTTATCGTAGACCCCCCGCGGGGGATCCGGGCCACGTGCGAGCAGTGACTTCGGCTGCGAGCCGTGGAGCGCGCCCGTCTGTCCTCGGAGGCCGGCCGGCCCAGCCCCCGGCACCCGGTCTCGGCAGCCTCGAGACGGGGGTCGAGGAGGAGGAGGAGGAGGAGGAGGAGCAGGAGGAGGAGCAGGAGGAGGAGGAGGAGGGGGAGGAGGAGGAGGAGGAGGAGGAGGAGGAGGAGGAGGAGGAGGAGCAGGAGGAGGAGGAGGACGAGTGCCCGATCCTGCAGGATCCTGATCCTGCAGGATCCTGCCGGGTCAGGGTCGCACTGACCCGGGTTTGGGTGCAGGGTCCTGCAGGATCTTGCAGGATCCTTCGCATTGACCCGGGTGTGGGTGCAGGGTCTTGCAGGATTTTGCAGGATTTTGCAAGGCCTGGCTGACCCGGGTCTGGATTGACCCGGGTCAGAAGATCCCTGACAGCTTTCAGTTCCCCCCCCCATCCCCATGTCCTCACCTTCCTCCTCTCCCTCCGGCTCTACAGTCGGCCCAGATTCGTAGGTCGACCCTGCCAAATCAAGGGTGTCCTTGTGTCCTGTGTCCCGCGACCCCTGCTTCCTGCACTCCTGTGGCAATGTGGCCCTTGGAAGGGTCTTGTGTCCTCTCGCGTGTCCTTTCCAATCGAGTCCGACTGTAGTCTGCGGTGCTTGCCTCAGATCCACGCCGGGGAGCTTATGAAGGGCCCAGGCCAGCCGTGGCCAGAGAGGCACTTTCGGTCCTTATTGGGCGTCCCTTTACGACCGTATACCTCCCCCCCTGCCCCCCCTGGCACTTCCAGGCAACCCTGGATCGGAATTCGCCGGCCCAACGGGCCAGAGGCGTGCTAAGATCTCCGGTAACTGGTTAACAATAACTCTATACTTCGCGCGCGCGGAGCGGCCCCTGGGGGTCCCCGGCCGGAAAGTACCCCGGCAAGGTCCCGGGACATTCCCGGCAAACTCAGGTCAGAGATGGTTTTCCTCCTGGGTGCGGCCTTCCACGCTCCTCTGAGCGCGCCAAGAGGGCCCCAACAGGCTTCCAAGACGGTCCAATAGGGTTCCGAATCACCGAACGATCGGCCCAAGACGCCCAACACGGCCTCAAGACGGCCCAAGAAGCTTCCAAGACGTCCCAAAAGAGCCCCGACCCTTTCCAAGAGAGCCCCAAGAGGCCAAAATCATTGATTTCCATCGGTTTTTTCAAGGTTTTTGGCTTCCTCGCCTTTTTGCGTGTCCGACGCTCCTGGACGGCCCAAGAAGCCTCCAAGACCACCCCAAGACGGCCCAAGAGGCCTCCAAGAGAGCCCCACGACCGCCCAAGAGGGCCCCACGACGGCCCAAGAGGCTCCCAAGACGGTCCAAAAGGACCCCAAGAGGGCCCCAAGAGGGGCCCAACATGGAGACCACGAACCGAGAATCCGAGCCTTCCGCTCCAAGAGGCCTCCTGGAGGCTCCAAGAGGCCCCCAAGATGCCCCAAAAAGCGACAAGGGGCCCGAAAGAGACCCCAAGAGGCTCGACAACGACTCCCGAGAGTCTCCAAGAAGCCCTCAAGAGGCATCCAACGAGATCCCAATGAACGTCCACGAAGCCTCAGAGCGCCAAAACCATTGATTTCCATCGGGTTTTTCAAGGTTTTTGGCTTCTTTGCCTTTTCGCCTTTCCGACGCTCCAAGACGGCCCAAGAAGCTTCCAAGACCACCCCAAGACGGCCCAAGAGGCCTCCAAGAGAGGCCCACGACCGTCCAAGAGAGCCCCACGACAGCCCAAGAGGCGCCCAAGACGGTCCAAAAGGACCCCAAGAGGGCCCCAAGAGGGGCCCAAGATGGAGACCACGAACCGAAAATCCGAGCCTTCCGCTCCAAGAGGCCTCCTGGACGCCCCAAGAGGCTCCTTAGAGGCCCCAACAAGCGACAAGGGGCCCGAAGAATGCAAAAAGGAAACTGCAGAATGTTGTCTCTTTCCCTGCGATCGTATTCACGAGCCGCCACCTTCCGAAACAGAAGGTTCAGGCGGGCAAATAATGGTTCCCGCCTGCGAAATCACCCAAAGCCAGCCATCCATAAACGAAAAAACGACCCAGCAACACCCCATTGACAACGATCGCACGGGCACTCGACAGCCGTGCACCAATACGGGCCGGCGGAATGAGCGAAGCGATTCAATAACACGCTCCAGCGAGTGCTCGAACGCTCTCAGAGCAATCTGGAACGTTCCGAAACGGCCGCGACGCCCGACGCATCCTCCACACCGCTGCGTCTCACAGGTCCCCCGGTTCATCCCAACCCGATCTTGTCCCGCTCCTGGCTTCGTTTCAATACAGTCGGGGCCCTGAAGAAGGAACCCTCTTAATTGGGGAGGGGCTCCGCGTTCCTGAACTGTTTCGCAGCTTGCCTCAGGTTTTCCTTGGGTTTTCGATATGACATCGAAGTTTCACTCATGGGAAAAAGGGGCCTCGTTCCTTATTTTGGGCTCCTTAGGTCAAGGCCCCGACTGTAGGTCCCCCGGTGCATCCCAGCCCGATCTTGTCCCGCCCCTGGCTTCCGTTGCAGTGTTCCGGCCGCGGGGTGAGGAGGAGGCCCCCGCGGGAGCGGCGTGGGCGGACAGGAGGCTTGGGGAGGCTGCGGCCGCGAGGGGAAGCGGAGGCAAGGACGACGAAAGCGACGAAAACGTCGACGACGACCACGACGACGACCACGACGACCACGACGACGACGACGACGACGACGACGACGACGACGACGACGACGACGACGACGACGACGACGACGACGACGACGAGCCGCCCGCCCGCCCGCGCCGCGAGCGCGGCCCCGAGGCGACCGCGTACCGGAGGGGCTGGCAGCAGCCCTGGTGGTGACCCGCGGGGGGCACCGGCGCAGCCGAAGCGGAAGCGGGCCGAGGGCGGGCGGGCCGAGGGGGCGGCCGGCGGCGGCGCGGCCGCGTCGTCGCGCCCCGCTGCTGAGAGAGATCCTCTCTCGTTCTCTGTTTGTTTCCCGTTTTTTTTGTTCTCTCTCTCTCTCTCTTTCTTTCTCTTTCTCTTTCTTTCTCTCTCTCTCTTTCTTTCTCTCTCTCTCTCTCTCTTTCTCTCTCTCTCTCTCTCCCTCTCTCTCTCGTTCTCTCTCTCGCTCTTTTTTTTTTTTTTTCTCTCTCTCTCTCTCTCTCAGGTACCTTCACGCCGGAGACGGGTGCAGGCTTCGCTTAACCCAGCGGGTGAGACTCGGACGGCTGCGAGGCAGAGTCGCAGTACACCGTTTGCTCGCTGGGGGGGGGGTTCCCCTTCGCCCGTCTGTCTCCCTCCCCGGCCGTCCGCCCACGGGTGTGGAGGGCTCCTTTTGCCGACTCGCACGGGCCAAGGTGCGGGGTGCGCCCGCCCCGCGGGGCGCGCGGACGTTGCTGCGCCGATCGGTCCGGTATCATTTGTTTGTTGTGTTTTGTTTTTGTGTTCTCTCTCTCTCTCTTTCTCTCTCTCTCTCTCTCGCTCTTTTATGCCTCTTTCTCTGTGTTGTTTCCCCCCCCTCTCTCTTATCTTTCTTTGTATGTCTCTCTCTCTCTCTCTCGCTCTCCCCCCTATATCTCTTTGTGGTATGTTTCTCTCTATGAATGTTCATTTTGCTTTTTTGTGATTTCTCTCTCTCTCTCTCTCTTTCTCGTTCTCTCTCTCTCTCTCTCTCTCTCTCTCTCTCTTCGTTCTGCTATGTTTCTCTCTCAATTCCTCTCTTTCTCTCTCTCTCTCTTTCTACCTGTCTCTGTTTGTTTCTGCTGTTATACATGCGCATATTTCCCTACCTAGGCTCTGCCTAGAAGGGTTCTTACTCTCTTAGCTTAAAGGGGCCGGGCAGTGCACACCGCCCAGGCGGTTCCCCCAGTCCCCGCCCCGCGGTTCCCCAAGTCCTTTGGGAGCTTTAGCTTTAGCTTTAGCTTAGCTTTAGCTTAGCTTTAGCTTAGCTTCAGTTTAACTTAGCTTAGCTTTAGCTTAGCTTTAGCTTAGCTTTAGCTTAGCTTTGTCTTAGCTTTAGCTTAGCTTTATCTTAGCTTTAGCTTAGCTTGGCTTTAGCTTAGCTTTAGCTTAGCTTTAGCTAGCTTTAGTTTAGCTTTAGGTTAGCGTTGGCTTAGCTTTAGCTTAGCTTCAGCTTAGCGTTAGCTTAGCGTTAGCTTAGCGTTATCTTAGCTTTAGCTTAGCTTCAGCTTAGTTTTAGCTTTAGATTTAGCTTTAGCTTAGCTTTAGCTTAGCTTTAGCTTAGCTGTAGCTCAGCTGTAGCTCAGCTTCAGCTTAGCTTTAGCTTAGCTTTATCTTAGCTTTAGCTTAGCTTTAGCTTAGCTTTAGCTTAGCTTTAGCTTAGCTTTACCTTAGCTTTAGCTTAGCTTTAGCTTAACGTTAGCTTAGCTTTAGCTTAGCTTTAGGCTAGCGTTAGCTTAGCTGTAGCTTAGCGTTGGCTTAGCTTTAGCTTAGCTTTAGCTTAGCTTTATGTAGCTTTAGCTTAGCTTTAGTGTAGCGTTGGCTTAGCTTTAGCTTAGCGTTAGCTTAGCGTTTGCTTAGCGTTTGCTTAGCTTTAGCTTAGCTTCAGCTTAGTTTTAGCTTTAGCTTTAGCTTTAGCTTAGCTTTAGCTTAGCTTTAGCTTAGCTGTAGCTCAGCTGTAGCTCAGCTGTAGCTTAGTTTTATCTTAGCTTTAGCTTAGCTTTAGCTTAGCTTTAGCTTAGAGTTAGCTTAGCTTTAGCTTAGCTGTAGCTTAGCTTTAGCTTAGCTTTAGTTAGCTTTAGCTTAGCGTTAGTTTAGCGTTGGCTTAGTTTTATCTTAGCTTTAGCTTAGCTTTAGCTTAGCTTTAGCTTAGCTTTAGCATAGATTTAGCTTAGCTTCAGCTTAGCTTTAGCTTAGCTTTAGCTTAGCTTTAGCTAGCTTTAGCTTAGCTTTAGTTTAGCGTTGGCTTAGCTTTAGCTTAGCTTCAGCTTAGCGTTAGCTTAGCGTTAGCTTAGCTTTAGCTTAGCGTCTGCTTAGTTTTAGCTTTAGCTTTAGCGTAGCTTTAGCTTAGCTGTAGCTCAGCTGCTTAGCTTTACCTTAGCTTTAGCTTAGCTTTAGCTTAGCTTTAGTTTAGTTTTAGCTTAGCTTTAGCTGAACTTCAGCTTATATTTAGCTTAGCTTTGGCTTAGCTTCAGGCTAGCTTTAGCTTAGCTTTAGCTTAGCTTTAGCTTAGCTTTAGCTAGCTTTAGCTTAGCTTTAGTTTAGCGTTGGCTTAGCTTTAGCTTAGCTTCAGCTTAGCGTTAGCTTAGCGTTAGCTTAGCTTTAGCCTAGCTTCAGCTTAGCTTCAGCTTAGTTTTAGCTTTAGCTTTAGCAGCTTTAGCTTAGCTTTAGCTTAGCTTTAGCTTAGCTTTAGCTTAGCTGTAGTTCAGCTGCAGCTTAGCTTTAGCTCAGCTTTAGCTTAGCTTTAGCTTAGCTTTAGCTTAGCTTTAGCTTAGTTTTAGCTTAGCTTTAGCTTAGCTTTAGCTTTAGCTTAGCTTTAGCTTAGCTTTAGCTTAGCTGTAGCTTAGCTGTAGCTTAGCTGTAGCTCAGCTGTAGCTCAGCTGTAGCTTAGCTTTACTGTTACTTCTAATGCTGCTTTCCTAGGGGCTCCAACTCCTAGGTAGGGTCGCACTGGGATAATTTTATTTGTATTTAAATGTTTTTCCACGTATCATGCAGCCGTGTACGTATATGGGTGCGTATCGGTGTGTGTTTGTATGTACATATGCACACATATGAATGTGTGCATGCAGCTATGTATGAATATGCGCGTATGTATGCGTAAACGGAACGGCCAACATCAGGCACAATACGTTTCCAATCGCAAGTGTAAACCGTTTAAATCAGGTCACGAGAACGTACAATGACAGCGAACCTATGCTTATGGTGCGCCAAACATATTGTTGCGGTAAACTCTTGTTGCATTGCTTTGGTGAGATGTTTGTATTCGTTTCGTCCACTGGGCGCGTGCTTTTTGTGAGCGACCACTAGTCGCCTCTATTGCCGTACCGTCAGGCGCCTATCGAGCGCGATTGCGTCATTTCGTTTTTTGTCCGCCGGCTGTGATGCCGATGCTTGTTGTGGCCCTGGGCCTCAGATTGCGTCCCGCGGGCCCTGGGGCTACAAAGTCGGCGGCTCGCCCCCGATACGTTTTGGCCGTTTACCAGGGGGATCGCGTACCCGTTCGAGGCGTCTGCGCAATTTGCTCAGCCACCGCGTCTTCGCTCGGATGGGGTCCCTCCTCCTGCTGTGGCCTCGGCTTGCCCTTGCCGTCAGCGGTCTGGCCGCATCCCGAGTCGTCGCCGCCGGTCTCCTCCTCCTCACCCCCGTTTCTGCCCTGTTGTCCCCTCTCCGTTCGTTCCCCCCTCCCCGTGGTGTCCTACAGTCGGGGCCCTGAAGAAGGAACCCTTTTCGTTGGGGAGGGGCTCCGTGTTCCTGAATTGTTTCGCAGTTTGCCTCAGGTTTTCTTTAGATGTTCGATATAAGATTGAAGTTTAACTTATGGAAAATAGGGGCCTCGTTCCTTATTTAGGGTTCCTGGGGTCAACGCCCCGACTGTAGGCCCCCGGGCCATGCCCCGCCCCCAGCCCGGTGTCCTCCCCCCCTCCCTCCCGCCCCCTCGCTCCCCGCGAGGGCCGCCCGAGGCCGCCGATGGGCTTCCGAGGGGCCGCCCATCTCCTCCGAGGGCCTTCGGGCCGCGGGCTGCCAAGACGCCGCCGACGGCCTCGTCGCCGTCGTCGTCGCCGTCGCCGTCGTCGCCGTCGCCGTCGCCGTCGCCGTCGCCGTCGTCGTCGTCGTCGTCGTCGCCGTCGCCGTCGCCGTCGCCGTTGTCGTCGTCGCCGTCGTAGTCGGGCCGTCGTTCCTTATTTAGGGTTCCTGGGGTCAACGCCCCGACTGTAGGCCCCCGGGCCATGCCCCGCCCCCAGCCCGGTGTCCTCCCCCCCTCCCTCCCGCCCCCTCGCTCCCCGCGAGGGCCGCCCGAGGCCGCCGATGGGCTTCCGAGGGGCCGCCCATCTCCTCCGAGGGCCTTCGGGCCGCGGGCTGCCAAGACGCCGCCGACGGCCTCGTCGCCGTCGTCGTCGCCGTCGCCGTCGTCGCCGTCGCCGTCGCCGTCGCCGTCGCCGTCGTCGTCGTCGTCGTCGTCGCCGTCGCCGTCGCCGTCGCCGTTGTCGTCGTCGCCGTCGTAGTCGTCGTCGTCGTCGTCGTCGTCGTCGTTTCCTTCCTTCTCCATTTGTGTCTCCCCCACGTCGTCCTTTTCCATTTTTCCCCGCCCCCCCCCCCCGGCGTTCCCCCCCTCTCGCGTTTCGTCCCTCCCCACTCCCCCTTCTAGTCCTGCCTCCCCACTTCACTCGTCGTTTTGTTGTTGTTCGTCGTCGGTGTGGCCGTGTGTCGGGTGAGGGGTCGAGGCGGGTGAGGGCCCGTGGCGTGGGCCGCCGCGCGAGGCGGCGCGGGCGCCGCGCGATTGCTCGCAGGCCACAGCAGCTGGTGAGACTGACGAGCAGTGTGAGTCAGGAACAAGGCAAGTGAGGCTGATGTGCGCGATAGTGATGTGACCGCAGCGATAGTGGCCGAGACGGATCGAGAGGGCGCGTTCGACCTCCATGCGCTCAAGGAAACGCTCAGGTGGACCGAGTGTGCGACGGGCCGCTAGGTGCTGGACATTGCGATTGCATCCGTGGAAAGTGTTGATGGCAAGCTGCTCACTAGCCTGCTGAAGGCCGTGCTAAACGTGGCTCAGTCGGGGCTGTCGCATGGCAGTGAGCAGCTGCGTATACACATTCGGGAATTGCGCGCGCTGGCGCCAGGGGGCACAAACCGGACCGTGGGACCACGGAGCCAGGGCGCCAGCATGCTGCGGCTTCGCGAGGATGTGCGCCGCGAGGCCTCAGCCAGTGTGGCGATCAGCCAGCGGCAGGTGAGGAGCCGCAGTGCTGAATTCTCGCTGCAGCTGGAGAGCATGGCAGGAGACGACATGCGCGCTGATGTGGTGCCGATGCCGTACGGCGCCCTGTTCGCGAGTGTGGATGCTAGAGACCAGCGTGGGTTTTACTTCGGTTCTGGCAACGCCAATCTAGGCGCTGAGCAGGGACCGCTCGTGGTAGGCAGTACGATTCGTAGCATGCAAGGGTTTGCGCGCCATCAGACCTACGCGTAGATTGGAGACCGCGACAGCAGGGGCCAACCGCACCCAAATATGTTACAGTCTGGAGCGCAGGTGCTCATGTCACGCGCAGCGCCACTTTTGAGCGCAAGGGTTGGCGCGTGGTGCATGAAGATCTGGGCCAACGATTGTTCGCGTGACTTGTTTACAATAGCCGCGGTTGGTGCCGATGTGCTTGGCCTGCGCAGCCCAGCTAGTCAGATCGATCACGACGCAGCTTGGCGCGTGATGGCGACGCTGCCCAAGGAGCGCTATACGGTGAGGCCATGTAATGTGCTGGCCAGATCGAACATGTTTCAGCGCTCGTCGTCTGTCTGCTGCGTGGCCTCGGCGCGCGGCGTCGCGCAGCTCTGGCTCGCGCGACGCTTCGAGCTCGAGACGGCGTCTGAGATGACAGCTTGAGGTTCGGCGTCGTTGGAGTCCGGGGCTTGCCGCGTGAACGAGCTTGGCGGCGGGGGCGCTGTCTGTGGCGGCGCCGCTCCACCCGCTGCGGCTGCGGCGACTGGCGCGCGGTTGTCGCAGCGCGCAATGGGTGGGGCGCAGCAGGGGGGGCCTGACTGCAGCAGCAGCGGCCTCGGCAGCCCGCGACGTGCACGCGCTGCATGCTAGAGAGGGGGTCGAGGACGGCGCGCGTAGCGGGCGCGAGTGGGACAATTCGGTACTGCGCGCGTTCCCGCCGACGTTCCCCTCGCCATTTCCGGGCGCAATGTGCCGCGTGCGTGCGAACGCCGCACTCGAGAATCCGCGATGCCGATTCGGTGCCCCCAGTCCTGTTGCGCGCCGCCCTCCCCGAGCGGCGCGCGGCCCCCTCCTCCCCGCGCAGCTTCGCGCTGTCCTCCTGCCTCGGTGGCGCGCGGCCGCCGCGGGCCGCTTGGCTCCAGTTTTGTCTCCCCGCTGCGCGGGCCCACGTGCTGGCGCAGCGCTGCGGCGGGCCCCCCCGCGCCCGGCGCCGTCGCTGCCGGCGCCGGGCCGCCGGGCACCGCCGCCCCACCTGTTGGGGGTTCCAAGCGGGCGGGCGCCTCCATGCCCTAGCCTCCTCCTCCAGCGCCGCGCCCCCCCCCCTCCTTCGCGCGCCGCCATGGCGCCGCTCGCTGCCGCCCCTGGCGCGCAGCCCCCCTGGCGGCCGAGCCGGTAGACGCTGCGCTAGGGCGCCTCGCCCCAGCCTGACACCCGGCAGATGCAGCATTTTACTGTTGGCAGTATGACAGATGGATTCCATGTTTGCTTCCACTTGCGCTACCTCATGCGCCCCTAGTGGGCGTCTGCACTGTCTGCGTCTTGCTCTACCGCGTACTGAGCGTTGGCAGCGCTCGTGGATGCGCCGACTCCGCGGCCCGGCTGCCGCCGCGGCCTCCGCTGGCCGCTGCCCGCCGCGCCGGCGCGCTTGGGCTGGGGAATCACAAAGTTTTGTTGGGGTGGAAAATCCTCGTTGCGAAACCGCGTGTTTCCCCGGCCATCTGTGGTTTTGGGGTCCTCGTTATGAAGGGGCGGCCCCCGCGCCCCTCCCTTTGTCTTTTCTTATCCTCTCCTCTTCTTCTTTCCTCCTCCTCTCCCCCCCCCCTCTCTCCTCTCGTCGCCCCCTCACATTGGCGCGCCCCTCGCGCGTTTCGTGGCCCCATAGGGGCTCCACCTGCGGTCTCAGTGGCGCATTTCGCGCGGCGCCGTGGCCCAATTTTGGCTCGCGCGCGCGCCCCGCGCGCTTCGTGACCCCATGGGGGTATCCACTTGAGGCCCCGCTGGTGCAGTTCGCGCGGCGGCGCCGCCTCATTGGCGCGCCCCTCGCCCGCTTCGTGGCCCCATAGGGTGCCCCATCTAAGGTCCAGGTGGCGTTGTCCGCATGGCGGCGCCGCTCCATTCTGGCGCGCCCCTCGCGCGTTTCGCGGCTCCGCAGGGAGCTCCACCTACTGTCCCGGCGGTGCTGCTCGCACGGCGGCGCCGCCCCATTTCGGCACGCGCTTCGCGCGTTTCGTGCCCCCATGTGGGGGGCCTCAGTTAAGGTCACAGTGGCGAATTGCGCGTGGCGGCGCCGCCCCATTTTGACGCGCCCCTCGCGCGCTTTTCGCGGCCACATGGGGGGCTCCGCCTAAGGTCCCAGCGGCGCAGTTCGCGTGGCGGCGCCGCCCCATGTTGGCGCGCCCCTCGCGCGTTTCGCGGCCCCGTAGGGAGCTCCAGACTTTCTTTCGGTCCTGCATGCTTTCCCCTCTGGCCGTCGCCTGTCCGGCGCGCTGCCCCCTCTGTCGACGTCGCAGGCGCGATCTTGGATTTCGGCCGCCACGAGGGCGGGAACGGCAAGGGGGGGGCGACGATTGATGGCTGGAGCTCCACGCGCTGCTCTCGCGCGCCACCCGCCACGAGGATTCCCAGCTCGACAGGGCGCCGCGCGCCGAGTTCTTCCTGGCAGGGCCGCCGGAGGGCTTGCAGTGAGAGCTGGGGCAGTTTGCAGCGCGCGCGAAGCGGCGTAGGAGGGGGGCGACGGCCCTCGCCGGGGAGCTGGGCTTCGCTGGGTTCATCTGCGAGGCTTGACCCGAGGGGCGGCCCGCCCGAGGGGCGCCTTCTCACGACTGCCGAATTGTTCGGCGTCGCGTCGCGGACGACCCGCGCGCGTCGCTGGGGCCCTCTCGGGGCGACCAGCGTGTTTAGCGGGAACTCCCCGGCGCCTCGCTCGCCCGTCGTCGCTCTGCGCAGCGGCCAGCTAGCTCTCGTTGCCCCGCGCAACGGGCGACCCGCGCGCGTCGCTGGGGCTTCTCGGGGCGACCGGCGCGCGTCGAGGGAATTCCGCCCGGCGCTCTGCCCAGCTCCCCGTCGTCGCTCTGCCCGGCGGCCGGATCCTTGCCCGCCATCGGCCAGCTAGCTAGCTCTCACTTCTCGGCGCAGGCAGCGGGCGGCCCGCGCGCGTCGTTGCGACCCCCTCGGGGAGACTGGCGCGCGTCGCGGGGGCCTCGCGCTGCGCTGCGCTTGCAGCCGTGGATCTTGGAGTGCAGGGGCAATCTGGGCCACCTTGATGGGGTCGCAGTGGATGGGGTCGGGGGGTCGTGCCGCGTCGCCGATGCATCGCCGATGCGGCTCGATGTGCAGCCCGATCAGCTTCGCGCCGACGTCGTCGCCGACGCCGATGACGCATCGCTCATGCATCGCCGATGCGTCGCCGACGCATCGCCGATGCATCGCCGATGCGACGGCGACGCGGCGCGATCCCCCGACCCCGTCCACTCCGACCCCGTCCACTCCGACCCCATCGACTCTCGAGGGGGCCCGGCGGGAGCTGGGGCAGCCGGGGCAGCGGCGGCGGCGCAGGCTCAATAAGCCGCGCGCACGCCGGGTAGACGCACGCCGGCTCAATAAGCCGCGCGCATTCGCGGGCCTGCGCCCGGAATGGCAGGCGCGGCGCCTCGACGTCGAGGCCCGCGCTATCGTGCTGCGCCCCCGGATTCGGGAGCTCGCGCAACGGGCTCGGCGGGCGGCGGGCGTGCTCGCGCTGCAGCGCGGGGCGGGTCGGGCGCTAGGCGCCCAGCTGCAATGCGCGCTGGCGTCGGCGACCTCGGACGTCATCAGGGAGGCGCCCTGATGCGCCGGGCCCGCAGCGCGGCGGCGCCTGCCGAAGGAGTTAGCGCCGACGGAGGCGAATGGTTTTGCGGCCATGCTCGGCCGCATTCCGCGCCGCGAGATTCCCGGCCCCGCGGCGACCTCGCTGGCGGAGCTCGAGCACTTGATCCGCGCGTATACGGACCAGATCGGGAGATATGTTCTCGGGCAACATGAAGCGCAGCGACTCCGTGTCAGGCGTCGACGAGAGCTCGCCGGCCACCCGAGCCCGCGCGCGTCGGGGCTCACCGCCTACGCGGAGCTTGGGGACGAGCTGAAGCAGATCTGCTCGGCGCAGCGGCGCCGGGCTGCCCTGGGCGCAGTCGGGGGCGGAGTCGCGCCCGCGCAGGTCGACGCGCTTGGCGAGGGCAAGGGCAAGGGCGACTCCGCGGGCAGGGGTAAAGGCGAAGGCGGCTCGAGGGGCATGCGCAAAGGCGGCGGCAAGGGCAAGGCAGGCCCCAGGGGCGGCACAGGCTCCGAGACGCGCGAGTGCCACTACTGCGGGAAGACGGGCGACCTCATCGCGGACTGTCGGAAGAAGAAGGCCGACGAGAAGAAGTCGCGAACGGTCGCTGGCCTGACGGAGTCCAACCAGGACGCGAACAACCAGCTCGCGAACTCCAGCTCGCAGTTGCATCCTCGGCGGCCAGCTTGGCGCCGACGCTGCCCGTCGACGCGGCTCACGCGGCGGCGGCCCTGGCGCCGGAGCGGCTGCAGAGCTCGGCGTAGAGAGCCTCGCCGTCGACGGCTTCGACGGCGCGCGTCGCCAACGCCCGCGCCCGCGAGAATCCGCTCGACGTCCCGAGCGCGCCTGTGGAGCATTTGGCGGTCGGCATGATCTACGACCCGACGCAGAACGACGCCCTGTCGGTTGCGCTGAAGGAATCGATTGAGCGCGATTGGGTTTTTTTCGACACGGGCTCAGGCCTGGCGACTTGCCCGACGGACTTCGCGACCGACGCGACCGCGCTACCGGCGGAGTCTTGCCATTGCGCAGTTGCGCGACAGGCGATGGGGCGAAGCCGGCGGGCGCGGGGCTCGCGACGGCCGAGAGCGAGCGTTCTGGCTGAGTTCCAGGAGGCCCGCCGAGAACACTTCGGAGCCGATCCTCGCCAACCCGGCCCAGCCGAGCACACGGGGGCCCAAGCGGTGCCCAACGAGGCTTTCCCCGACGAGGGTGGACCAGGGACAAGCGCCGCAGCGTCGAGTTTGGCGGCGGCAGCGGCGGCGGCGCCGCCGCCCCCGCACGGGGGCGACCGAGCAGACCCGCCAGACGAAGGAGGCGACCGGCGAGAAGGAGTGCGACGGCAGCGACGCGATGGAGTTCCACTGCGCATCAACGGCGAGACTGCGGCGGCCAGGGCCAGAGGCATTCCCGCGATGCCAGCCCAAGTGATTCGATATCGACATCGATTCACACGCTGGCCGTTTCGAGCGCGGTGCTTGTTCTGCCTCATGGGGCGAGGCCAGGAAGATCCGCGCCGCCGCGTGGCCGATCCCGCGCGCTTGGCCCCGCTCGTCTGCATGGGCAACCTGTTTCTCGGCGACGTAGGGGGCGACCGTCTGACGTCGCTCGACATCCTGGAGCATCGGTCGGGCGCCATCGAGCGCGTTCAGATGGCAGTGAAGGGGCCGGCCGAGCGCGCCGTGAGTTTGACCGCCGCGGCCATGCGCATGCGGGCATCATTCGGTTCTTTCTTGGAGCCGACAGCGAGAACGCCATCCAGGCTCTTGTTCGAGCGGTCCAGCTCGCACGCCGGGGGGGCAATGTTCCTCGTGGCTGGCCTTGGCGAGACCCGAAGTGCAAGGGGGCCGTCGAGCACGCAATCAATATGGTTGTGGAGATGTCCCGCAGTCTAAGCGCCGCCACCGAGTCGAGGTGCGGAGTGAAAATGGCGCCCGACCACTGTGTCATTGGCTGGATGGCCCGCCGCTCTGGATTGATTATGACGCGCTTCCATGTGAAGAAGGACGGCTTGACAGACTGCTGGCGCTTGCAGGGTCGCCCCGCGCGGGGGGGCCACCTGCGAGTTCGGCAAGACTGGTGCGTGCCAGATCCAGAACGCCTCGCACCACGAGGCCGAGCTAAGGTGGGCGAAGGCGATCTGGGTCGGCAAGGACCACCCCGCGGTCGAGCACCCCCTCGCCGCGACCTCGGGCAAGAAGGCGGCCAGGACGGGCGCGAGGAGAATGGGGGAACGGCGCTGGCCGAAGACCTTCTTCAACGAGATCGAGCGCAGGCCGCGGGGCGTTCGGGCAGGGCCTGAAGCAGAAACTCCAGCCCCGAGGCGGAGTTGAATTGTCCGAGCCATCGTCGAGAGGCTTGGCCCGAGTCCGGGCTGCAACGGGTGCTTCGGCGTGGGTCGCCCACGCGCCGAGGCCTGCGGGGGGCGGTTCGAGGCGCTGCTGAAGAGGGCTGCTTTGCGAGCAGCGGCCACGGCAGCTGCGGCGAGAATCGTCGCGCCCCCATCTGCAGCATTTGCTGAAGCACCGGTGCCAGCCCATGCTGCCCAGGAACCTCAGGCGGCAGGAGGCGCAGCAGCGGCGGTTCCACGCTGGGAGCCGCTTGCTCTGGCAGATATTCAACAACCGGGTCGACGAGTTCGTCGCAGGCCACTCGATGGAGACATTGAACAACCAGCCGCCGTGGAGGATGACAACCCGAGGTCGGACGTCGCATCGGTGCCGCCAGATGCGCTGGAAGAGTGGAGCTGGGCGCGATCGAAACCGACTGCGACCGCCAGGTGTTCGGGTTGAACGCCGCGACCGAGCAGGAGACGATCGCGGGGCTGCTCGTCAACATTGCAGTGGCCTCCTTTGTCCTCGTCTGCGATTCCGTGCCGATCGGCGCAGTCGCGGCGGAGAATCAGACCGACTGCCACGACTGCAAGACGACCTGCCAGGGCTCGTGCGGCGCGAGGTCTGGGCGCAAGCTGAGACCCGCGCCAGCGAATGTCGAGCGCGACAATGAGTGGCGCCATATGGACGAACGAGTTTCAGGTGTTCTGTCAGACCCCCAAGTACGCGGCCAAGGGCATGCGCGCGTGAGTAGAGTGTCGACGACGAGCGATGCGACGACAGTGGCGCCGAGAGCGTTCGCTCAAGGTTCGTCGCCCGGGACGCGAGGCGGCCTTTCGGCCGGTTCTCTAATGCGCGGCCATCCTCTGCTCAGCGAGATTTGGCTACGACGGCGCGCTGGCGCTCTGCGACGTCTCGGCGAGGACGCCCGCGCGGTCCCTCTGCGCGGTGAGGGGGCGGAGGGCATCGTCCACCAGCTGAAGCGAGCTCTCTACGTAGCGAGAAGGGCCTCGCTAGCTTTCCCGAGCCTGATCATTGGAAGTGATGGAGAAGGGAGGCTTTCTCGGGATCAAGACCACGGTGCCAGTCTATTCGCGCCGGAAGGGCCTCCTGGCCATCATCCACGAGGGCAACTTCCTCGCAGGCGGCCGTCAGTCGTCTCTCGACTGGCACGACCAGCTCGCAGCGCCCCACTCTACGGTGAAGATCATGCTTTGAGTGGGCCGACCAGGGAACGCGCGACGCAACCCCGCCTACGGCGCGCCGTGTCTGATGTTTGCGACCTTGCCTCGCTGCCTTTCGCGTGGTGCTTCCTGGCCGAGGACGGCGCGATGGCGACGTGCAGGGCAGTCGTAGTTCGTCATGACTTCATCGTGCTGGTCGGGGCCACCTCGTTGTCAACGTGGTCAGGTTGTTCTGTCAGTTCGCCGCTTGTCTGGGCGGTGTCGCCACGTGGATTGAGGCTGCTGCGTCGCCGAACTTGCGGACATCTTGTGGCTCGGGGCACAGGGTGAGTCTGCGTGGTGTTGGGGTGGTGAGTTGCTCAACCCTTGCGAGCTCAGTCGCGTGGGCCGTCAGATGTTCGAGCCTGCCGCGAGTTTTTGACGCGTCGCGCGGTTTCGGAGGCGCGGCGTTCTGCGCGGGCGAGCTGAGGGGCGCCTCTGCGTCAGTCGCGGAAGCCTGCGCGCGCCGGCGGAGCGGGGCGCGGGTCTTGGCACATGGTGATCCCGTGAGCCCTGCGTTGTACACTCATGTGAACAGTGCACGCACGTTGTCCGTAATTCGCGGCGTTCTGAACTGTCCGCGTTGCGGGCGATTCGGTGCGATGCGCGCGCGACTTGAGCCATCAACGTCTGCCTCGCCCTTCCAAGGCTGGGGCCGAGGTGCTCAGTCGATTGTCCAGGGGGCTCTCTTCGAAGCGCGGAGTTCCCTTCCCGCAGCTGTGAAGGCTTCCCGCAGCTGTGAAGGAGTTCGCCAGCGCCCTGGCTCGACCTGGTCTCCGCGGCCGTCCGAACCGAATCCTCCTTTTTCATCCTCCAGCCATTTCTCTGGTGGTTCCTTCTCCTTCCTTCTACCTGTGCCTCCCTCTGCCCTCCCGCTTCTCCTGCTTCTCCCCTTCTCCCCCCTCCAGATTACCCCTCCTTTCGACTTTCCCGAGCCGCTCGCCCACTTCGCGAGTGCCCCCGTCCCCGTCTGCTTCCGCCGTCTGCTGTTTCCCTTCTCCCTCCTCCTCCGCGGCCTCTCCCTCCTCGTTGTCACCCCTCCCTCCTCTCTGGCCTCCTTTTCCTCCACCTCCTCCTCCTCCTCCTCCCTCCTCCTCCTCCTCCTCCTCTCCTCCTCCTCCTCCTCCTCCTCCTCCTCCTCCTCCCCCCCCCCCGCGCCAGCCCCCTCTTCCCCCCCCCCCCCCTCTTGCCCCCGCCCGCCCCCTCCCTCCTCCAGCCCGCCCCCGCTCCTTCCTCCTTCTCCTATCTCCCTCTCCCCCTGCCTCTCCGCCCGACGTCCTCCGCCCCCCCTGCCTCCCCCCTTTTGAGTCCTCCTGTTCTCTCCCCCTTCGCTCCCCCGCCCCCTCCCCCCCCCCCCCCTCCCCCTCCTCCCCCTCCTCCTCGTCCTCCTCCTCCTCCTCCCCTCCTCTCCTCGTCCTCTTCTCCCCCCCCTCCCTCCCCTTCCTTCGTCCTCCTCCTCCGCCGCGCCCCTCCTCTTCGGGCCGCCTGCGGGGTGGGGCGCAGCTGTTGGCGGCGCAGGTCGCGCCGGCTATCTTAGGCCCTTTGGAGGCACATTGCCCGCCCTCCTGGGAGGCCCCCCAGGGCCCCAGAGGGGGGCGTCGGCGTGAGCGCAGGCCGCCTCGCACATCGAGAAAACCAGATCGGGGCCCGTAGCGCGCGCCGCTGACAAACCACAGCATGCGCCGCGGCCACTGGAGGGCCGCGGCGCACGCCGCGTAGAAAATGCGTGGCAGACAAGATGCGCGCGCCACTTCCCCCCCCCCCCCCCCGCTTCTGCCGTAACAAGGCGGGCGGGCCCCCGGCCGCCCCGGCTCGGGCGCGGCATCTCCGGTTTGGCCGCGCCTCGGCCCCCGCGGCTCCTGCGGGTCGGGCGCGCGCGGCGCCAGTGTGAAAGTGGCATGGGAATCGCATGGCAAATCCTGTTGGGAACATTCAAACGGGCATTTCGCGCCTTGCGCCCAGGGCGCCTGTGCGCGATTAGATTCCGCCATGTTGTTCCCTGCGGGCTTCGAAGCAGATCATGCTGGGCGCGTTGTCCCAGCAGGGGTTGGGCGCTCGCGTTCCTTTGGCCGCGGCGTGCGATCTGTCTTCCCGTGGCACCTATATGCGCTAAGGTTGTGTATTTTCTTCCAGTTGGCCCGGCTCGCCTCGCAATCGCAATGTCGCGATGTTGCCCCCCCCGCGCCGCGCCGTCGGATGGGGCGGCCTCGCGTGCCCATGGACTTAATCCGACCCGCCGCCCACGCCCGTCGCGCCCGAACATGGAAAACCAGTCTGGGCCAGCATTGCCGGGATTGAAAGAGCTGTGCGGGGCCCGTGCTGGCCGACAATCTTCTGGAGTGCCCCCGGTTTTTTGCCCGTCGCCCTGCCCCCCTGCCCCTTCTCGCCCCCCGCCATTTCCGCCCTTCCAGTCCTGGTAACTCTTTTCCGCGCCCACCTGTTCAGTCGCCCTCTTCCACCCTTCCCTCTTCCTTCTCCCGCCCCCTCCTCCTTCTCCCCCCCTTCTTCCTCCTTCTCTGTTTCCTCCTCCGTGTCCTCCTCCTCCCCCCCCCCCGCCCCCTCCTGTTCCTCCTCCTCCTCCTCTCCTCCTCCTCCTCCTCCTCCTCCTCCTCCCCCCTCCTCCCCTCCCCCCCCCCCCTCCGCGCCCCTCTTTGAGCCCGTTCTGTTGCGGGGCGAAACATTTGTCAGCCTTGCGCGACAATCCTTCGGGGCAACGAAGCGCGCCCCCTGGCGCCCGCCCCCGCGAAGCCACGCGGCGCGACGCGTGGCGCGGATTCTGGCGCGCATTCTGGCATGCATCCGGCGTGAATTCGGCATGAAAACGGCGTGCAAATTTGCATGACAAAAACAAATTTTAAATGGTGCATGACATATTTGCGCCGCATTTCTGTCATGCGCGCGATTTCGTGGTCGTCGCGCCACCCTGGGCGCCCTCCGGCAACTTTTGCATGCCGCCCCGCGGCTTCTCACTCCTGTTTTCAGGCGGTCGCGAGGCGGGCGGCCCCCGCCCTCGCCCCTCTTGGGGCCTGGGCACGGTTGTCTAAATCAGCGGCGCATCGTTGAACATCAGGCGCGTCGATGCAGGACTGTCGGTCCCCGGGGGCGAGGGCGCGCTGCCCTTCGCCCCCGCGACGCGCCTCCGCCTCGGACAAAGACTGGCACCGCGCGCGGGCCAGCGCGGAAACGTCGCCCTCGGCGCCCGCTGCTGCGCCCAAGGCGCCGGCGCCGATTCCCCGGGCGTCTGGGGCGCGCGCGAATTGTTCTGCAGGGGCCTTCGGTTGCTCGTTTTGGCGCTGCGACGCGCGCGGGGGCGCTCCTAAATCGGCGGGGGCGGGGGGGGGGGCATTCGAGCAGTGGCAGCGGCGCCTTCGGTAATATTCCTTTTCGGGGCCCTCTGCGCTAAACGTGCGGGATGGCCCAGGAAACCTCGGAGGATCTTTGAGTGGTTTGTTTGGCAGCCCCCGCGCGGGCCGGGCAGGGGCGGGCGCGTCTTTTCCGGGCGGCGCTAAACATGTCTCCAAGGGCATCGGGCTGGCCCGCGGGGCCCCGTGGGTTCCGCGCGGCGCGGCGGGGCTTGGGGCATGGTTTGATCAGAGGACTTGAGGCGCAGTGGGACTTTCAGATCGGTCAAGCAATGCATCCCTGGAGGTGGCATTCTAGGTTGCTTGGTCGTGTTTGTCGTTGTGCCCATGGCGCTGCAAGCCTTCGTGATCTGGATGATGCTTCCATCCCGCGCCGTCGTATATTCCGTTGCTGGCGTTTGGCTTTCCACCGCTCTTACTCGGCATGGCCGCCAGCCAGTCAACAGAATTTGAAGTGGCTTCGCATGGCGTTTTTTTCTTCTGCGGGTCCGTGGGGGCCGACGCGGGGGCGCCCAGCGCGCCGCCGCCCCCTTGGCGCGCCGGTGTCCAAGACGGCCATGCTCTGCAGCGCCTGCTAGCCGCCGAGCCCTTCCCTGCGCCTCCATCGTTCCTTCTTTTTTTCGTTGCCCCCCCTTCCCCCGCCCTCTTATTTCTTCTCCCCTCTGCCCTTCCGCCCGTCCTGCCCCCCCCCCATCTTCCATCGGTTTCCTCTTTCGCGTTGTCCCTGTCCCTTCCCCTTCCCCCATTCACCCCCCCTCCTCGTCTTCCCCCCCCTCCTCCCCAGTCTTGTTCGCTAATCGTTCCCCTGGCTTCTCCTTCTGCCGCCCCCCCCGCCCGCCCCCTCTCGGCCCCTTCTCCCCCCCCCCTCCTTCCCGCCTCGCGCCCCCCTCCTCCACCCTTCGTTTTGCTTCGCCACCCTTGTTTCCCTTTATCCCCCCCCGCCCCCCTTTCTCGGCCCTGTATCTCCCCCCTGTTTCCTCCGCGCGACCCCCCCCCGCTTCTCTCTGGTCCCCGTCGAAAGCGCCGCGGGCGCGCGCGGCAATGGCAGTGGCGGCGCGGGCGCTGCCGACGCTGCCGCCGTTTCTTCTGCCCCTTTCACCCCCGTGCCTCGCGCGCTGCCCGTTCCCCCATCCTCCGTTGCCACGCTGGTTCAAGCCGCGTCGCCCTGCGGCTTGATGCGCAGCTGGCGCCGCCAGCGCAACGCTGAGCCATTCGACGGGCGCCAGGGGGGCGCGCGACGCGCGCCCCCAAAGCGGCGCTGGGGGGCGCGACGGGCGCAGCGGATATCCATGGGCAAGCGCTGCGGCGGGCGCCGGCGAAGCGGCGCTGATCAGCAGGCCGCGACTGGCTCCCGCGGGCGCATTTTAGGCGAGCGGCGCCCGGCGCGGCCGCGCAGAATTGGGCGGCCCATCGGGCGCCGCTCTCGCGACGCAGGGCGGCGCGACGGGCGCGAACGGCCCGCCGCCGAGCAGCGCGACCGAACGCGACAGTTCGATTTTGACAGAATTACGGACGCCGGCAACGCGAGTTCTATCGCTGCGGCGGGTGCCATCGCCATGGCGCGGGTCGCCGCGGCGACGCGCAGCGCGACGCCCCCCCTCTGCCCCGCCGCGCGGGAAAGCGGCGGGGACGGGGCGCGGAAAAGGTGCGGCACTTGGAGGCCGAGTACCTCGACCAGCATCCGCAGTTCGAGTTGTTTTTCGAGTTCCGGGAGATGCCCGAGATGATCGCGGCGGAGGTCGACAGCGACTGGGCATCCGAGCCTGGGCAGAAGTCCGTGGACGGCTGCTTCCCGCCCATTGGGTCGCACCAGATCGACGGCTGGAGCACCTAGCAGGGGGACCGCGCGCTGATCAGCGCGGAGGTGGGGTTCACAGGCGCCGTGGACGGACGACATGGCTGAAGAACTTGCTGAGCGAGACGGGTGCCGAGATGGGGTTGCATATGAATACGGACAGTTTTGGCGCGAAGAGCATCGCCTCACGCCTGGGATGCGGCAAGGTGCGGCGCTTGGAGGCCAAGTACCTCTGGGACCAGGAGCAGGTGCAGAACCACACCATCTCCTGGACCTGCTCCTACTTTTCCTCCTCCTCCTCCCCCTCCTCCTCCTCCTCCTCTTCCTCTTTCTCGTTCTCCCCCTCCTCCTCTTCCCTCCTCCTCCTCCGGTATCTCCTCATTTCACTCCTTCTCGTCCTCCTCCTCATACGAAATCTCGCGGTCCTGGTGCGATTCCTCCTCGTCGTTTCCTTCCTTGTCCTCTTCATCCTCTACCTCGTCAGCGACCTACTCATAGTGTTTTTTTGTTCTCCTCCTGCTTGCCGTGCTCCCCCTTGTGTTCCTCGTACTTTTCGCGCTCCTCGTCCTCCTCCATTTCGCAGTGCTCCTCCTCTTCCTCTTCCGCCGCCTCCTCCTCGAAATGTTCCTCCTCCCCCCCCTCGTCCTCGCATTCCTCCTCCTCCTGTCCCTCCCCTTCGTCCTCCCCTTTTTCCTCGTCCTCCTCATCATCCTTTTCTTCTCCGCTTCTTCCGCCAAGCCAAGGATGCCGTCGCACTCTCGATGCCGCTTCCAGGAGGCGCCCTCGTCAGGGATGCCCTCACACAGGTAACGCTTGAGCCTGGTCCCGGTTCCTTCCCCCATTTTTCTTTTCGCGCAGCATCCCGGAGTTTGTTTCTCCTCCGTCTCTGCTCCCCGATCCTGCTGTCTCCTTCTTGCCCGCCGTGCTCTCCGAGGTATCTTCACGATGTGTTCCAGCATGGCCCCTCCCTGACCAGCCCTTGCGATCTACCCAAGTATCGTCCTCGCGGTCCGGCACCAACTGCCGCCGTCGGGCCAGGGGCACCCAGATTCCCGCCAGAGCACAACAAGTCCACAGCAAAAGTGAAATGGAACGGTTCGTTTGGGTCTGCTGACCCCTCCTCGCTCCTCCCCCCTCCCTTGCGGAGCCCAGAGTTTCGAGGACGCTTCAAGCGATGCGGGTCAGACCACCTCTGGCGCGGCATCTCGGAGCCCATTTGCGAGGATGTTTCGAGCGAGCCACACCAGACCACCTCGCGCACATTTTCTGAGAGCCCAGGGTGGCGAGGATGTCTCAGGCGAAACGAGCTGGACCACCCCGCGCACACTTGTAAGGAGCTCAGAGTTGCGAGGATGTTTCAGGCGAGTCGGGCCAGACCACCTCGCGCACAACATCTCGGAAACCCGAAATTGCAGGGATGTTTCGGGCGAGACGGGCTGGGCCACGTCGCGTGCGATGTCTGGGAGCTGAGAGTGCCCAGGATGTCCCGGGCGGCGCCCGGGCCCCTCCCAGAGCACAGCTTGACAACAGGTGTGTAATCATGTGATTCGTTTGGGTCCGATTCATCTTCCCACTCGGCTCCCAGAGCTTCGAGGATGGGAGCCCCAAGTTGCGAGGATTTGTTTGGCGAAGTGGGCTGGACAACCCCGCGCGCGACACCTGGGAGCTCAGAGTTCCGATGATGTGTATGTTCAGGCGGCGCCCAGGCCAGAGCACAATTCGACAGCAGACTCACGGAATCAAATGGTTCGGCTGGGTCTGACCCCTCTGCCCTCCTTTCTTCTCCCTCTCAGAGCCCAGACGTTCGATAATGTTTCAGGCGAAGCGGGCTGGACCATGGACCACCTCGCCCGTAGCCTCTCGGATCCCCGAGTTGCACGGGTACCTCAAGCAAAACAGGCCACACATCCTTGCATACATTTTCTCAGAGCTCAAGGTTGCAAGGATGTCTCAGGCGAAACGAGCTGAACCACCTTTTCGCGCAGCATCTCGGAACTGAGGGGCGCGAGGATGTCTCAAGCGAAACGTGCCGGACCACCTCTCGTGCGGCAGCTCGGAGCTCAGGGTTGCGAGGATGTCTCAAGCGAAACGCGCCGGACCACCTCGCGCGCGGCATCTCGGAGCCCGGAGTTGCGAGGGTTTCTCAGGCGAAACGAGCTGAACCACCTCGCGCGCGGCATTTGGGAACCCCGAATTGCGAGGATGTTTCGGCGAAACAAGCGAGACCACCTCGCGCGCAGCATCTCGGAACCATGAATTGCGAGGCGCGAGACGGGCTGGACCACGTCGCGTGCGACATCTGGGAGCTGATCCGAGAGTTCCGAGGATGTCCCGAGCTGAGAGTTCCGAGGATGTCCCGTCTGAGGCCAGAGTTGCTAGGATGTCTCAGGCAAGACAAGCCGGACCACCTCTCGCAGCATCTCAGGGCTTGGAGTTTCGAGGATGTCTGAGGCGGAACGGCCCGAACCACCTCGCGCGCGGCGTCTCATAGCCCAGATGTTCGAGGATGTCTCAGGCGAAACGGCCCAGAACACCTCTCGCACAGCATCTCGGGGCTTAGAGTTGCGAAGATGTCTGAGGCGAAACGGCCTTGAGCACCTCTCGCGCGGCGTCCCGGAGCCCAGATATTCGAGGATGTCTCAAGCGAAGCGGCCAATCCTGGACAATTCTGAAACGAGGGTTGTGAGAATGTTTTAAGCGAAACGGCCGAGAGCACCAGACTTTTTTGAGTAGTTTCTGTTCCCTTTTCCCGCGGCCAGGGTCAACTTCTACCACAACATCTGGTTGACCCAAAAGGGGATCCAGCGACAAAGGAGTGGTGCAATAGATCTGGTGCAATTGATTTGTGGGTTGCAATAGATTTGGGGCGTGCAATATTTTGCGGGGCGCAAATGTATTTCTGGAGTTTCGCGTGCAATACAGTAGTTGCTATACAATGCAATACAATTCTCCAGCGCAATATATTTGCAATACACTTACCCCAAATCTATTGCACAAGCTCCTTTCAGCTGGACCCTTTCTGGGCCAACCAAACAACAGCACCCCTTTCAGCAAGCTGTTTGGGGAGAGAAACACGAGGCCAAATCCCGAACGGAGGTCGCTGCATCCGCAGAAAGTCCCCCCAGGCACTCTCTTGGATACGGGACCGCACTCGGCTAGCGCAGACACCGACCAGGAACTTGCCGCGCGCGCTCGTGAGGCACACGTCTATCCGTTATTTACGCCGCCGCGGTTGATGGGGTCACCAAGGCACCAGAATGGCCACCAACAATGCCACCAGGATGGTCACATTCCGTGATCATGTTGGCTCAATCCGTTCTTGGTTCAAAACTTGCTTGTGGCTTCTGTCCCCGCCGTCCACCCTTATGAGCCAGGCGTCCCTCTTCGACGCCGCAGTCGCGTCTCGCATGCCGTCGAGCCAGCTCCTGCGGGCAACGGACGCGGCCCGGTGCGCGGAGCTGCTGGGCGGGAGGTTGGTGGTCAGGAACACGTTCATACACTACGAGGAGCCCCGCCAACTTCTCCGCGCTTCGCGGTCGGCGCCCGCGCTGCGTGCTACGTCGGCGGGCCTCGGCGAGCCACCGTCGTCCTCGGCCGTCGAGTGGCGCACCACCTTGCTGTTGCGCAACCTGCCGTACGTGCTCACCCGGGACATGTTCGTGCAGTTGTTGGACTCGCACGGCTTTCGAACGCAGTACGACCTGGTGTACCTACCGGTTGATTTCAAAACGAACCAGAATCTCGGCTATGGGTTCGTCAACGCGGTCAGTCCTGAGATCGCCACCCGCTTCTTCATCGCTTTCGATGGCTTCCAGGCGTGGCCCAAGAAGAGCCTGAAGACGTGCAGCGTGTGCTGGAGTGACCGGCAGGGCCTCGAGAGCAACATCCGCGTCTACCGCAACTTGGGGGTCATGAAGCAGATCGGGCCGGACGAAACGGGGGGATTGGGAAAGGGGGGGTTACGAAATCTGCTGCATGCCGTTGGTTTCGGCCTCGCCGAGGGGCCCGTTCCTCGATACGTAGCCGCCTCCGGCGCCGGGAGGCGCCGGGAAACTCAGCTACGTGAGCTGCTTCTCAAACCCCCCATTTGCTATCCCCCCCTTTCGCCCGACCCGAGCAGACCACCTCCGAGGCCTGGAAGCCGGCACTCTTCTCGCAGGGCCGCCGGGTGCCGTTCCCCGCGCCCACGAGGAGGCTGCGGGGCCTCACCGGCAGGCTGGCCCCGGCGCAGCGCGGCTCCCACCCGCTCGGGCAGCGGATGCTCAGCGACGGCAGTTGACTTCAGACTGGATGGATGGGGGGAAGGTGACCTGTGTCTCCTCCTCCTCCCCCTCCTCCCCCTCCTGCTCCGCCTCCTCCTCCTCCTCCGCCTCCTCCTCCTCCTCCTCCTGCTCCTCCTGCTCCTCCTCCTCCTCCTCCTCCTCCTCCTCCTCCTCCTCCTCCTCCTCCGTCAAGCAGTGGCGAAACGTCCTGGCGCGCCTATAGCCCCACCCAACAATGTTCCAAGAGCCTCGTGTGGTTTCCACGAAATGTTCTCAGCACATCTCTGGCGGAGTCTGCCTTGTGTTATCACATCGGGTTTTCAAAGAACATTGTTTGCGTTCTTAGAACATTGTGGGGTTCTAAGAGCACTTCGTGGTAGGACTATAGGAATGCCGGGACGGTCGGTCCCTGCTCAACTGTGAGGTGCAGCGCCTGCGCCGCTCACAGTGTGTATATGCAGGTGTTGCATTCATCCTTCCAGCCAGCAGGGCTGCCACCTTCAATCTGTTCGGGTGGGCAACTCTATTGTTGCCAATCGATCCCGGTTCTGGCGACCGCGCTACCCGATATAGTATACAGTCGGGGCCCTGAAGAAGGAACCCTTTTCGTTGGGGAGGGGCTCCGCGTTCCTCAAGTGTTTCACAGCTTGCCTCAGGCTTTCCTTATGTTCTCGACTGGAAATCGAAGGTTCACTTATGGAAAAAAAGGGCCTCGTTCCTTATTTTGGGTTCCTTAGGTCAAGCCCCCGACTGTAGGCAGGGAGGATAAGGGAGGAAATGGGAGATGCACGAGTCCACTCCTCGGGCCTCCTGCACCACGCGCAGCAACATCTCGAGGCCACGCCTGGCCATATTCAGGAGGGGACAACAACACAGACACAATTCATCGTCGACCCCCCGGAAAATATGGGAACATATGGGAATTGGGCGGGAAGACACAAATCTGGCAAATGTGGGAAAATAGGGGAAATATTTTTATGTGTGTGTATTTATTTGTGTGTCCTGGGGCCCCTTGACATATGAGGTATCCTCGGGGCGCTAGCGTCGCGGCTCTCGCAGTGGTAGGCCGCGGGTGCTTGTTCTTGACGAGCCTGAAGGGCTGGCGGCAACCCACACCGGCCTGTTTGGAGGGGCGGATTCGAGCTGCATCTCGGAGGCTTTGGAGCCTCGGCGGTCACGCCCGCTGGGCGGAAGAGCCAGGGTAACAGGTGTCGAGCATCCAGCATAATTCAAGTCCAGTGCACTGGCGTGCTGCTGGCCGTTCCCGGATCTCTTTCAAGCCGCTGGATGTTTTCCGCCATACAAAACTCGCCGTGTTCCAACGGGGGCCGGCGCCCGCCCGTTCATCGGGCGAAGCGCGCTATGCACGTGCACCGAGCCTGGCAACGTCCCTCCTTGACCCAGGATCGGTGCGTGTACCTCCCTGGCCAAGGCAAGAGGGCCCATGCACCGATCCTGGGCTCAGGGTTGGGCCTGGCCAGACTCGGTGTGTGTGTGTGTGTGTGTGTGCACAGTCAAGGGCTCCCACGAGGGCGCGAAGTTCTTCGCGCTTCGCGCCTCGCGGGCCTCGGTCCTCCTCCCCCTCCTCCTCGTCCTCCTCCTCTCCCCTTGGGGGGTGCGGCGCGAGAGCGCGAAGTTCTTCGCGCTCTCGCGCTTCGCGGAGCGCGAAGCGCGAAGTTGGGAGCCCTAGATAGTTCTCAGCAGCACGCTCCTCCGCATACAGCGCCTTGCTCTTCGCCACGTGGCCAGGACGCCGGTGGCGGCGCTAGTGCGGGTCAAAGGGCTCTCCGGCTCTGCTCCTCCCCCTTCCCCTTCCCCCCCCCCAGAGAGAGAGAGGGCGCCTCCTCCTCCTCCTCCTCCTTCTCCTCCTCCTCCCCCTTCTCCTCCTCCTCCTCCTCCTCCTCCTCCTCCTCCTCCTCCTCCTCCTCCTCCCTCCCCCTTTCCCCCCTCCCCCAGAGAGGGAGGGCGCCCACGGGGCACGCCCGCGAAGCAGCTGGGGACGAGGAGGCCCTGTCAACGCTATGGCAGTCGCAGGAAGTACTTGCGACTCCACGTGATAGCGTCTGTGTGCCCATGTACGTTCCGTACTTAGCACTTTGTTTGCTTGCCCCAAGGATTTAAGGAGGCAAGCAAGCGCATTCTCACATGTTCCATGAGTTTTTGGTGAGGCTATTGCACTCGTTTAGAGGGGCCAGGTATCTAACTGCCTGCGGCAAGCCCCGCCACCATGACAGCCCAGCATTCTGGGTGGCGATCGTTCTAGAGGGCGCGGGAGGTCGTCACTTGGGAGAGCCGTGATGAGAATTCTTTACGCTTCGCGTATCCCCACCAGCCCATCTCACAACAGCAACTCTTGCGAAGCATGCCGACAGTCGTGTTTTTCAGGCGTGTGTCCGCTTGCCCCCGCATATCTCCCCTGTTCCTCCTTCCTCCTGCCTCCTTGTACGCGCGCCCCGCCCAGGGCCAGCCCGCCGCCGACCCGCCAACGCCGCGGACCCTTGGTGGCCCAGCTGCTGCTTCGCCGCCAGACGCTGCCGCCGAGGCAATCGCCGCGCTCGTGGACCACGCCGCGCAGGACGCCGCCGCAGTGGCCGCTGCTGGCGCGGCGCCTGCTGGGGCCGCGGGCAATGCGGCCTTGCTGCATCTGTTGCGGCAGCTCCCGGACGCCTTCCCGCGGGCGCCGCGGATCTGGGTGCCGCGATCCCTCTGGCAGCAGGTCGCGAGCGTCCTCCGGGCTCTCATCGTCGACGCAACGGCCCGCGCCAGCGCTGAGGCAGGTGACGCTGCGGCCGAGGTCGCTCACCGGCTGTGCAGGGCGGCGCCACAGCTCCTGCTCCGCGCAGCGTTGGACGAGACGGAGCCTGGGAACCTGGACGAGCAGGAGCTGCGCGACTCTTCCGGTTCCAATGCGATCCTCCGCACCCGCATCCGGTCCGCGGTCGGAGGCGATTGGGCCAAGCTGGTCACGGATCTGCTCCACGACCTTGACGTTGAGCGTGCTCGTCGCGGACCTCCCTGCACCCCGCCTTCGTCGCGCGACGCTGAGGGGCGTCTCACAGCCCCAGCAGCCCAGGCAGCGACCATGAAGATCCGGCATGGCAGCGCGCGCGGGGGGCGTGACATCCTTGTCGGAGGCCCTCGGGTTCCCCCTGGGCCTGCTGCGGACGAGGGCGTCAAGGCGCTGTCCCAGACTTGCCCCCTCGAGCCGGCAGACGAGGTGGCGCTGCGGGAGGCGCTCGCTGCGGCGGCGGCCATACCCATGAAGAAGCGTCTGAAGGTCACGCTGCGCCTCGTCGGCCGCCAGGCTGCGGCCATCAAGCCTGCAGCTGGATGCGGGCCCAGCGGCTGGCGGAACAGCCACATCTTGTGTGCCTACTCCGACCCAGACGGGCCGCGCGCCCTCGCTGAATGGAGCTCTTGCTGGACACGTGGCGCCATCAGCCCATGGCTCGCGGGTCTCTGGTCTGGAGCGCTCGCCCGGCCGTTCTACAAGACGGCGCTGTGTGAGAGCATCCGCCCCATCCTGCAAGGCGAGGCCTTGCTCAAGTTCGCCATGGGGACGTGCCTGCTGGGGGCTGGCATGCAGGTCGCGGACGCGGTCGGGGAGCGCCAGTACGGTGCCGGACGTTGTGCCGGCGCGCAGCTGGAGGTCGCGGAAGTCAGGGCAGCAGCGCGGGCCTTTCCGCAGCACGCGCTCATCGGCCTCGACATCAAGAACGCTTTCGGGCAGGTGCGCTGGGCCGACGCCCTCAAAGCAGCCGTGGCCAAGGCGCCCATGGTGGCCGTCCCCATGGCAATTCTCTGGTGGGACCTCCGGGTCGAGGTGTTCCTCCTGGACTCTGACGGGATGGGTTGGCATTCCTTTTTCATTCACGGCAGCCTCATCCAGGGGAACCAGGAGGGTCATCCCGCCTTCTGCATGGTCATTGCCGTGGTGTGGCACGTCGTCGTCAATGACCCGCGCTTGCAGCACAGGCGGCTGGAGATTCGCCACTGGTTGTACGTCGACGACTGGCTGCTCCAAGTGCCGCTGGCGATCGCGGTGCAGCTTCTCGCCGCTGTTGAGGCGGCTGCGGCGGCCCGCAACCTCCCGCTGCAGCTCGGGAAATGCGCGTTCCACGTGCCTGCGCTGGCCGGCACCCCGCCGGAGGCCCTCCCAGGAGACGCGCGGGCCCTCGCGGCGCGCATCCCCTTACCGCCCCGACGGGTTGAACTTGCTCGGCACGGAGGCGCGCGGCGACCAGGCCATGCCGCTCTACGCCGCCGGCGTTCCAGAGCAGACGCGGCAGCGCCTGGACGGGGCGATCCGCCTTGCCGACGCCGCGCTTGAGATGATGCGGTTAGCACCCCCAGCTGGTGCCAAGCAGGCCGCCTTCGCCCTATGCCGAGGCATCGTCGCCCATGCGCTCGACTATGATGCGGGAGTCGTACCGTGCAGCGCCCTGCTGCCCCACGCCCGCGTCCTGGGCCAGAGCGTCGTGGGCGTCGTCGCGGCGTCGATCGACCTGCGCCCAGAGCAGCTCACCGAGGCGGAGCTCCAGCAGATTGGTCTGCCAGTCCGGTTTGCTGGCCTGCAGGTGGACATGCTTTCGCGCATCGCCCCGCTGGCGCGGGCGGCGCGGCTCGTCGAGCATGGCCCCGCGCTCCGCGCAGAGGTCGCGTCTTGGGCCAGCGCCGGCGGCGAGGCGGCTGCGGTCGCCCACGACGTCAAGCAGTGCGACGGCGTCGACGATGCTGTCGCGGACGGCATCCTGGACATGCTGCGGGAGCGCGGCATCGCCGCCCTGGCCGGGTGCGGCCGCCCAGCATCGGATCCAGCAGATCGTGCAAGTGACCCGCTCCGCCCGGAGGCCCCAGAGCGGCACCTACTCAGCAGGTGCTTGCAGCGCTCGGCCGCGGCGCGCTACTCGGACTTGCTCGCGGGGGCTGCGACGCGGGACCGGACGCGCCTCCTCGGCGCGGCAGGGCCGACAGCGGGCGCGGCGCTCGCAGCCGACCTCTCCGTCCCTGGCGTCGCTCTCGCGGACAGGGAGTGGGTCGAGGCCGTGCGCGTCCGCCTGGGCATTCCCACGCCGTGCCCGCCCGGCGCGCAGTGCCTCATCGAGAAGACGTCCACGCAGGAGCTGTGCCTCGAGCAGCTGGACGCCCACGGCGACCACGCGGCCATGTGCGAGTGCGGGCCATTCCGGACCCGCCGGCACGACGACCTGGCCGACGTCTACGCGGACATCCTCGCGGAGGCGGGCGGGCACGTCCGCCGCGAGCTCTTTGTCCCCGAGCTCTCCACCAGCCGCGCGGAGGCATGGCTTGACGTCTGGGCTTATGGCGTCGCAGAGCTGCCGGACTGCCTCGTCGACGTCACTGTCCGGCATCCCATGTCGGTCGCCTGCCAGCCGGGGGCCGCGCGGGAGCCGGGATGCGCGGCGCGCACGGCCGAGGGGGAGAAAGACGAACGCTACCCACCTGCTGGCGGCCGGGCGGTCTGGCCTGCCGCGCACGAGACTTTCGGCCGCCTCGGGGCGCGCGCGGAGGCCCTCCTGGAGCACTGCGCGGCGGCGCACGCGAGGCGCGCCCACCGGAGGGGCCGCCTGCCGGGGAACGCCCTGCGCCGCTGGCGGGCGCAGCTCGACGCGGCGCTCATGCGGGGCTTCGCGGCGCAGCTGCTTGCGGCCCGCTGCGGGGTACCCGGGCGCCCTCGCAGGCGCGCGGCCCCGCTGAGCGCGCGGCAGCTGGAGGCGCGGAGCCCGTGACGGAGTCATGAGCGTTATGAGCGTCATAACTTTTTATTACACCACCTTGACGGGTAGCTGGCGCTCCTTGCGCATCCTCCTTGTGGGGGGAGCGGGAGAAGGACGAGGCGGAGGAGGAGGGAGAGAAAGCGCTCCTCGTGGTTTGAGTCGTTTGGGGTTTCTCGTCCTGGTGTGAGTCGTTGGGGCCCTTCTTCCTGGTGTGAGTCGTTCGGGCTCTTCGTGGTGTGAGTCGTTCGGGCTCTTCGTCCTGGTGTGAGTCGTTCGGGCTTCTCGTGGTGTGAGTTGTTCGGGCCCCTCGTCCTGGTGTGAGTCGTTCGGGCCCCTCCTCCTGGTGTGACTCGTTCGGGCTCCTCGTGGTGTGAGTCGTTCGGGGCCCTCGTCGTGGTGTGAGTCGTTCGGGCTCCTCGTGGTGTGAGTCGTTCGGGCGCCTCGTCCTGGTGTGAGTCGTTCGGGCCCCTCCTTCTGGTGTGAGTCGTTCGGGCTCTTCGTGGTGTGAGTCGTTCGGGCCCCTCGTCCTGGTGTGAGTCGTTCGGGCTCCTCGTGGCGTGAGGCGTTCGGGCACCTCGTCCCCTTTTGGGGCGTCTTGGGGGCCTCTTGGCGGCCCCAGGGGCTTCTAGGAGCGTCTTGGGTGCCTTGGGGGAGCCTCTTCGGGCCTCTTGGGAGCCTCTTGGAGGCCGTTTGGGGCGTCTTGGGGGCCTCTTGGCGGCCCCAGGGGCTTCCAGGAGCGTCTTGGGTGCCTCGGGGGAGCCTCTTGGGGCCTCTTGGGGACCTCTTGGGGGCATCTTGGGGGCCTCTTGGAGGCCTCTAGGGGGCCTCCTGGGGGCCTCTTGGGGCCATCTTGGGGCCTCTTGGGGCCTCCTGGGCGCTTCTTGGGGCCATCTTGGAGGGAATCGATCAAAGAAGAGGGGAGGTTTAATGAGCGCTGCCCCCTCAGAAGGCGAAAGTGGGCCCAATACTTTTTCGTAAAATCAATGATTTTGCATGGAAAGAAGAGGGGAGCTTTAATGAGCGCTGCCCCCTCAGAAGGCGAAAATGGGGCCAAAACCGTAGTAAAATCAATGATTTTGGCTTCAAAGAAGAGGAGAGGGTTTTTTCTGCCCCCCCCGTCGGGGCCAGACTCCTCGTGAGGGGTGTAGTTTTTTAGCCCTCCCAGGAGTCGAAAATGACCCCCCCAACGACCCGCGAAAGGACCTCTCCAGGCCCAGGGGGAGGGGGTAGGGGGAGGGGTAAACCCCTCCCCGAAGGGGAAGAAGGGGGTTGAGAACAGAGCGGGCTCTCTTAACCACTCACGCCCAACGGGCTGGTGGGATTACGAGGATGATGGGGGTGATGACGATGTTGTTGTTGATGATGATGATGATGATGATGATGATGATGATGATGCTGATGATGATGATGATGATGATGATGATGATGATGATGATGATGATGATAATGACGACGATGACGATGACGATGACGATGATGATGATTATGATGATGATGGTGGTGATGGTGGTGGTGGTGATGGTAATGATGGTCATGGTGATGATGGTGATGTCGATGGTGATGGTGTCATGATGATGGTGGTGTGAATGATGATGATGATGGCTGTGATGAATATGATCATGACGATGACGCTGACGACGATGGTGATGATGATGGTGCTGCTGTTGTCGATGATGATGATGCTGCTGCATTTGATGACGATGATGCTGATGACGATGAAGATGACGATGATGAAGATGATGATGCTGATGATGGTGATTCTGGTGGTGGTGATGCTGATGTTGGTGGTGATGCTGCGAATGATGATGCTGATGATGATGATCACGATGCCGGCTGCGATGATGACAGTGACGATGACGTTGCTTACGCTTTTGATTAGGATTATGATGCGTATGCTGATGCTTATGCTGATGCTGCTGACGATGATGAGGGGCATGAGGAGGGTTATGATGATGGTGCCGAATTATGATGATGCTGATGATGCTGATGCTGGTGATGATGCCGATGTTGCTTCTGATGATGATAACTATGATGATACTGCTCCTGATGCCGCTTCTGCTGATGCTGATTCTGATGGTGATAATGATGATGACGATGGCGATCATGATTCTGCTGATGATGACAATGATGATGATGATGGTGATGATGATGTTGACTATGATTATGATGATGATACTGATGCTGAGGATGATGGTCATGATGATGATGATGTTGATGGTGATGATGATGGTGGTGATGATGATGATGATGCTGATGATGATGATTATGATGCGGATGACGGTGATGATGGTAGTGGTGATGGTAATGATGATTTCGCTGCCGCTGCTGCTGCTGCTGATGATGATGAGGCTTCTGATGATGATGATGATGATGATGATGATGATGATGCTGCTGATTATGATGATGATGATGATGATGATGCTGATGATGATGATGATGATGATGATGCTGCTGATGATGATGATGATGATCATGATGATGATGATGATGATGATGATGATGATGATGATGATGATGATGATGATGATGATGATGATGATGATGATGGTGATGGTGATGGTGATGGTGATGGTGATGGTGATGATGGTGACATTGCAACTCGTTTGGGCCGTCTTGGGGCTGTCGTGGCCTCCTGTCAGACAGTCTTTGGGGTCCCTTGGGGCTTGCTGGAGGCCGTCTTGAGGCCTCTTACGCCGGCTTGGGGCTTTCTTGGGCTGTCTTGCCGCCCTCTTGGCCGTATGGTGGGTGTCAGGGGGTCGCCGTGGGGCTGTCTTGGAGCCGTCTTGGGCAATCGAAGGGCCTTCCAAGGCCGTCGTGGGTCCCGTGGGATGCCTTCTTGAGCCGTCTTGGGGCCATCTTGGATACCTCTTGGGCCATCCTAGAGTCCTCTTGGGCCGTCTTGAGTTGTCGGCAACCCGAAAAGGCGAGAATGCGAACATTATTCAAACACCCAGGGGACATCAATGATTTTGGTTTCTTCGGACCCTGTCGGAGGTCCTCTTGTGGCTACTTTCGGCTTTTTTGGAGGCACCTTTAGCCGTCTTCAAGCAATATTCGGCCGCCTTGGGGCCATCTTGTGCCGTCTTCGAGGCATCTTGGGTCATCTTGGTGTCCTTAGTTGCCTGCGGGGGCCGTCTTGTAAGCTCGGGCCACATATCCATTGTTTTTAACGAGGGATCTTGGCTTGGGATGCTCTGGAGCGCTTTGGGGCAGCGCCTGGGAATGCAGGAAATGCAGGGTCCTCGAGCGGGTGCGCGTGGGATGAGGGTCTAGGAGTCAGCAGCCATGCGGGAAGTTCACAATTCTGGAGAAGGCGCGCATGGAATGAGGGTTCCGGCGTTTTTTGGCTGCCATGCGGGATGTTCACAATCCTCGAGCGGGCGCGGATGATGGCTCAGGCTTTGGCTGCCATCCTCGAGCGGGCACGCGTGGAATAGAGGATTCGGCATTATGTGCAATGCTGAGAGTGAACCAGACTCGAGTGGGCACGAGGGAAGTGCCCTCGGACAGGAGGGGCGATGCATGCAGCAGTCTGCGTCGAGAGGGGATGGGGGCTCCCTTGTCGGAGCTCAAGAAGCCCAACCGTGCAGCCCTTGGCATTCTTCCGCGCCTCAGCGTGGCAGGGGGCCGCGGTGGCGGATTTGGCAACACCGCGCGCCCACGATTAGCGCTTCGGCCGCCAGTCAGGGTCGTGTGGACCAGGCGTTCCGTGGACAGCCGCCGTGCCCCGTCGCCCGCGGGGGCCTGACTGCGGCACCCCGCACGTTCAGGGCGACTCCTGCAGGACGACTGGAGGGGTGGAGGGTCGAGAAGTAGGAGGAGGAGGAGGAGGAGGAGGAGGAGGAGGAGGAGGAGGAGGAGG
>CAUYUJ010005504.1:0-60838 GCA_963575745.1 Prorocentrum cordatum | reverse complement strand
CACACACACACACACACACACACACACACACACACACACACAAGACACCACACACACACACACACACACACTGACACACACACACACACACACACTGACACTGACACTGACACTGACACTGACACTGACACTGACACTGACACTGACACTGACACTGACACTGACACTGACACTGACACTGACACTTACACTGACACTTACACTTACACTTACACTTACACTTACACTTACACTTACACTTACACTTACACTTACACTTACACTTACACTTACACTTACACTTACACTTACACTTACACTTACACTTACACTTACACTTACACTTACACTTACACTTACACTTACACTTACACTTACACTTACACTTACACTTACACTTACACTTACACTTACACTTACAGATACACTTACACTGACACTTACACTGACACTGACACTGACACTGACACTGACACTGACACTGACACTGACACTGGCACTGACACTGACACTGCCACTGACACTGACACTGACACTGACACTGACACTGACACACTTACACTTACACTTACACTTACACTTACACTTACACTTACACTTACACTTACACTTACACTTACACTTACACTTACACTTACACTTACACTTACACTTACACTTACACTTACACTTACACTTACACTTACACTTACACTTACACTTACACTTTTGTCCGTCGTCGGCTAGTCACAGCCATTGCGCTGGCGATGGGGCGTGCGCGGGGTGCGCGAACCGCAGAGCAAGGCACAGGGGAGGGAGGAGAGGCCAGGCGCGGGCAAGCGGCAAGAGGGAGGGGGGAGCCGGGCCCGCTAAGAAGGGGCAACGGCGCGGGGGGGCGCCGGGGGCCAGACCAGCAGCGGCGCACACACACACACACACACACACACACACGACACACGACACACGACACACGACACACGACACACGACACACGACACACGACACACGACACACGACACACGACACACGACACACGACACACGACACACGACACACGACACGACACACGACACACGACACACGACACACGACACACGACACACGACACACGACACACGACACACGACACACGACACACGACACACGACACACGACACACGACACACGACACACGACACACGACACACGACACACGACACACGACACACGACACACGACACACGACGCCGCGCGCCGAGATTGAGCCGACCGACCAGCCGACAGCAGCCAGAGGAGACCACCTCAGGCGAGGGGCCGGGGGTAGCGGGCTGGAAAAAGGCCCAGCAGGCGGAGCGAGAAGAAGCGCCGAGATCCATGGACCTGCGAGGCGCCAGATGACGGGCGGCCTGGGCACTCTGTGGTCCAGGACCCTGGGGGGCGGAGCAGCGGGCGAGCGGGCCCACCGGCAAAGCCGGCACGAGGACGGCAAGCCGGCCTGAAAACCAAGCCAAAGAGGGGGCTGGCCTGAAGGGTGGCCACGGCCAGCCAGCCCCTGGAACCAAGGAGGGCCAGACAGACAGGGTGCAGGCCGCAGGCAAGGCCTGCCCAAGACCCTGCGGGAGGCCGGCGATCAGTCCTGCCGGGGGAGGGGGCGCAATGCCGGGGCAGGAGCCTCCACCCGGACAGAGGCCGGGGCGGCAGCCCCAAGGGCGAGCAAAGAGGCGGCGCACGGGAGCCAACGGCGAGCAGCAAGACCAGCACGCCAGAAGGCAAACGCAGCGGCCACTGCCGGGAGGGACAGGCGCGAGCAGCACAGCGCACCGCGCCCGCGGACACCAGAGGACCGGCGGCCCCGCGGCGGGGGGGCAGGGGGACCAAGCACGAAGAAAGTAGGAGCGCCACCCAAGATGACCGAGCGCGCGCGGTGGGGCAGCACCGACAGGCGCAGCGAGATGCGAAGGGCAGGCAGCAGAGCGCGCGGCGCAAGCGACCCCAAGGAGAAGGGGCCGCCAGGCGAGGGGGCGGAGCGGAAGGCAGCGAGGCGCAGGCAGCGGCCAGCAGCGACCGCGGCCAAACGCGCAGGTAAAAGGCAGGGCGAAAGACCAAGACGGCCCAACGGGCGAAGAGCAGCGCCGAGCAGGCGCGCGGGCGCAACAGACAACAGGCGAACCCCTGACGGGGCGTCTGCTTTCTCGATGGGAGGCCGCGGGAGGCGCATCTGGAGCTGCTCAGAACCGTATTCCGAGTGGCGGTGGCAGCTGCTGCTCCGTCAGGGTCGGCGAAGGCGCCGTCAACGTCGAGTCCGAGTCGGCGTCGGCGTCGGTGGCCTCGTCGGCGTCAGCGTCGGCGTCGGCGTCACCAACCGTATGCAAAGGGGCGTTTGCTCGCAGCCTTTTGGGGTATCTCGCGGGGCTCTGGCGCGCTCTTGTGGGTCCTATTGGGCCCCCGCCCCTCGCTTTTCAACGAAGTGCGCGCGCGCGTTGGCTTGCGCGCACCTGCGTTGCTTGGGGGGGGACCCTCGGGGCTGTCTGGAGCGCCCCCGGGTCCCGGAGAGCACCTGGTGAGCCACGCGCAGCGCCTCGGGGCCCCCCTTCGGGCAGTCAGAGGGCCTCTCTTTCGCTGCGCGACCAAGAGGGGGCGAGCAGGTGTCTGCACGCATGGTTTGGTGCAGGGAAGAGGAGAAGCAGGCCTGTCGCGGAGTCTCCAGGCCCCCCCCCTCGCTGCTGAACGAGGCGCGTGCAAGATGCGCGCAGGCTGCGCCCGAGTGACGTCAGGACCATGGAATGAAGGGCCATTCCTGCCAAGTGGCTGGCCCCGCGATTGCCCGCCCCACGTCCGCGCGCGCGCTGCTTCTTTCACTTTGCCGCTCCCCTTGCACGCGCGCGGCGCCGTCGCTGGTGCCCGCCGCCGACGCCCACTGGCGCGCCACTGGAGCCTGCGCTGCGCGGGAGCCTCCTGGGCACGAGTGGGCATTGTGGCCAGGCGAGCCGGCTCAATCCGGGCAGAACCCAGCAGGAAGTCCCCTCGGAATCGCGCCCGGCCGCCCACGAGCCACGACTGCGCGACCTGGCCTTGCGATTGCCGGGGAGGGAGAGCCGTGGCCTAGAGCTGTCCGCACGCGACACAAGATTGCGGAGCTCTCGTGGACATTTCGGCCCCTCTCCTGACCCCTTTCCTGCGGGGGTGCAGCAGCGCGGCTGCCCCTGCGGCCGCCTTCGCCCACACACTCTCCTCGCTCGCGCGAAGGGAGGTCGCGCCATCCCTTGAGCGCCTTGTCTCGTTTCGGCTGCCGCGCCCTGTAGTCTCGGCCCCTGACAAGCCTGGGTCTCGAGGCACAGTCTGCGCACCCGTCCTTGACCCGAAGCGCCTCGGCCCCTGGGCTCGTGGAACTGATGCGATGTCAAAGTGGCGTTTGCGCGCCGTCGCCCTACTCCTGTCCGTTTCCGGCGCGGACAGTCGTGCAAGGCCAGGCGCGCGCAGGCCGGCCAGGCCAGCGTTGCCTCCAGGCTTCCCTTGCACATGGATGGGGCAACGCTCTGCGTCCTGGCGCGCAGGGCGGGAGTTCTGGCGCGGCGCGAGTTGGCCCAGCTCTTCCGCCCTCTCCCCAAGCTATCTTCTGATCGTGCACGACGTGGTTTGAGTTGCGAGGGCGCGCCTCTTTTCCAAGGGGGGGGCCCGCGGCCTGCGCCTCATGGTCTGCGCCTGCAGCGCTCACTCATCACACATGTGCGAGCACCCCCAGGACTGCAGCCAGCCTCCTGCGGATCCCACATTCGACGCCCTGATTCTGCGGCTGGCCCCGCGGCGTGCAACCCCCCGGCTCCGACGCGAGACTCTGGCACGCGCATTGGCCTCATCCTTGCTGCGACACATTTAAAACTTCCGGCCTCGGTGCCTAGGCAAGCGGGCTGGACTCGGACCATCGCTTAGCGGCGTGATGTGCCCTGCTAGTGTCGCCTGTCACAACTCATAGACCTGTCCCGCGTTGGCTGGCACACAGATAGTCAGCGTGAGGACGCGCTGCTCGCAGTCGCGCCAGTTCGGGCTGCAGTGGCCGATGCGAAATAAGGCCTCGTTGCGTGCACTTGGTCGCGCCCGCCCTGGCGGAGCAGCGGCGCGTCCGAACGGGAACGCTGCATGCTCGGAGACGCTGCCGCCTGGGCGCGGGACGTTGTCGAATCGCTGCGGCAGCCCCCGCCCGCGCCCCGCAACCCTCCCTCGGCCCGAACGCGCACGGGTCACAGGCGGCCCTTACGCAGAAGGCGGCGCAAGCTCCTGGGGCGGAGCGCCATCAGGCATTCTCGCGCTACTTGGACCTCTGCGCCCGCAGCCCTGGCCTGGCCGAGCGCTTTCTCTCCCAGGGTTTCGGCCACGCAAGCAACTTTTCAGATTGCGCTGGTCGGTCCTGTCGACGGGCGTCTCCTGAACGTCGAAAGAAAGTTTGCTTCCCTGCGGCCAGACCTGGTCGACCGCGTGCACAACGACTCTGCTGTTGACCTTTTTGGAGCAGCGGCTGCAGTGCACTGTGCGGCCACGCGTCGCCATTATTCTCGCCCGGGGGTGGCACGGCGCAGGGCCGCAAATTTAGCGTTGGCGCTGTTAATGCGCAGCTCAAGTAGCTGGCTGAGGAGGTGCACCGCGTGCTCCCTGGGAGTTGCGCGGCCTGGATGGGCCCCCACCGCCGCCGGCTCTGCATGGGGCTCCAGGCTCCTGGCGCCCACAAGTCGGGAAGGCCCGCGCCGCTGGCTGTAGGGGGGGGGCTCGAGGCTCTTGCTGTCGACGTGGCGTCGGCGGCCGCGTCCGAGCAGGCGCTCTCCCCGAGGGCCGAAAGAAGAGGCGCATCTACCCTTAACCGAATCCTACTAAAGGTGAGTCCACGCCTTATAGAATCCTACCGCACCCACTCAAAATGGGATCCTGCCAGAGGTGCATCCACTCCAGGTAAAGCCCCACTGGAGGTGCATCCGCCTCTAATAATATCTCGCTGGATGTGTACCCCCCCCAAAAAAAAATCAACAACAACAACAAAAAAAAAAAAAAAAAAAAAAAAACTATAGGTGTATCCACCTCTACTAGTATCCTACTAGAAGTACATCAACCCCAAACAGAATCCCACTAGAAGTGTATCCACCCCCGAATAGAGTCCTACTGGAAGTGTTTCCACTCCTACTAGAAACCTATTAGAATTGCATCCACCTCCAATAGATACGTACTAGAGGCGCATCCCCTCCGACTAGAATCTTACTAGAGGTGTAGCCACCCCTATTAGCATCTTGCTAGAGGTGTATCCACCCCTATTAGAATCCCACGAGAAGTGCTTCCACTCCTTATATAATCCTACTAAGGGTGGACCCACCCACCCATAAAAGAATCCGACTAGAAGTGTACCTACCTCTACTATCATCCTAATAAAAAATGTATCCACCCCCAATAGACACCTAGTGGGGGCGCATACACCCTTAGTAAAATCTTTCTAGAGGTGTGTCCACCCTCAGCAGGTGTACCCACGCGCATCCACCACTAATAGATACATATTACAAGTGTGTCCACGCCCAAATAGATACCTGTTAGAGGTGTACCCACTCCTGATAGAAACCGATTAGAGATACATCCACCTATACTAGATACCTATTAGCGGTGTTTCCACTCCTACTAGAAACCTATTGGAAGCGTATCCACCCATAACAGAATCTCACTGAAGGTGTATCCACCCCTACTAGAATATCATGAGAGGTGCATCCACCCCTAATAGATACCTGAGTAGAGGTGCATCCACCCCGAATAGATACATATCAGACGCGCAGCCACCCCTGATATATACACATTAGAAGGGACCTCTCCCCTAATAGATACCTATAAGAGGTGTATCGACCCCTGATCGAATCCGGTTTGAATTGTATCCACCCCTAATAGAATCCGATTAGACATGTATCACCCCTAACAGGATTCTTTTAAAGATGTATCACCACCTATACCATCACCATCGTCATAATGATCATCATCGTCATCACCATCCTCATAATGATCATCATCGCCATCACCACCATCATAATCACCAGCATCGTCACCACCACACCATCATCGCCAATACCATCATCATCGTCATGGTCGTCATCCCAGTACGCATCACCATCGTAGTCAGCATCATCATCATCGTCGCCACCAGTACGACCATCATCATCATCATCATCATCATCAGCATCATCATCATCATCATCATCATCATCATCATCATCATCATCATCATCATCATCATCGTAGTCAACATCATCATTATCGCCGTCACCAGTACCACCATCATCATCATCGTCATCGTAATCAGCATCATTAGTATGGTCGTCACCGGTACCACCATCATCATCATCATCATCATCATCATCATCATCATCATCATCATCATCATCATCATCTGCATTATCGTCATCACCATCTTCATAGTCCGCATCATCATTCGCAACATCAGCATCCTCATCATCATCATCATCATCATCATCATCATCATCATCATCATCATCAAGGTTAGCATTTGCATCATGTCAGCATCATCATCGTCATAGTCAGCATCATCATAGTCACCACCAGCATCATCAGAATCATGATCATCATCATAGTCATCATGTTCATCATCATCATCATCATCATCCTCGTCAGCACTAACATTATCGCCACCATCAGATTCATCATCGACGTCAGCATAATCAGCATCGTCATTATCATCATCACAATTACTATTACCATCATCATCGTTATCATCATCAACTCCCCCTCCCTCCCCCTGGAAGGGACAGAACCCAGATGACGGGAGAAAACGGGGGGAGAGAAGGGGGAGGAGAACGAGAAGGAGGCACAGGGGGGAGAAGAGGGGGAGCAGATCGAGGAGGAAGCATAGGGGAGAGGGAGGAGGATGGAGGACGAGGAGGGCGATCGCACTCAACACTGCGAACACAAGAATACTCATCATACGCATGTGCATCATCGTCAGCCCCATCATCCTCACATCCTTGCCCTCCCCATTCTGATCATTCTCGTATAGGTGATCGTCATAATCCTCCTCATCCTCTCGATCAGTATCTGCGTCATCCTCCGCCGCATCATCCTTGACCCCACCAACCTTGGCATCATCATCCTCATCATCATCATCCTCCCTCTCCACAATCATCCTCTTCAACCTCGTTATCCTCCCCATCCGTCCCATTCCGTAGGACGCCCTAGAGATTCCTCGGGATTCCCCAAGGAGTCCCTGGGGATTCCCCAGGATGCCTAAGGAGTCCCCGCGGTGCGGTGCGCTGCGGTGCGCGCGGTGCGGTGCGCCCGCTACGGTGCGCACGGTGCGGTGCGCCCCCTCCCCCCCCATCCCCAGGGGGCCCTCTGAAACACGGCGTCGTCGTCAACAACAACAACTATAACAACAACAACAACAACAACAACAACAACAACAACAACAACAACAACAACAACAACAACAACAACAGCAGCAGCAACAGCAACAGCAACAGCAACAGCAACAACAACAACAACAACAACAACAACAACAAAACATCACCAGCAACAACAGCAACGACAACCACAACAGCAACAACGACAACAACAACGACAATAACATCAACGACAACAACATCAACAACAACAACAACAACGACAACGACAACAGCAACAACAACAGCACCAACAGCAACAACGACAACAACAGCAAAACCAACAACAGCAGCAACAGCAGCAACAGCAACAACAACAAGAATTCTACCCTCATACGCGATGTTTCCACACGAAGCATGCGACCATCATGATAACCGTCCACATCATGGGGGGGCTCTTGTGCTATAGCGGGGCCCGTTATTCCCATTCCCAGATATCCCGCCCAAGGAGGTCTTACAAACACCTCCTCCGAGGAATTGCAACATATCCCGCCTCGAAAACACATGCCCGCGCCTTGCTGCGCCGATGCGAGACCGCTAGTGGAACCCCAGCGAAGGGTAAAGCACAAGGAAGCATCGAACGACAGGGTTGCCTTGGTGGGGATGGGGGCTGTCGGCGGTGAGGCAAGGACCTGGCCCTGAATAGGAAGGGAGGAAGTCTCGAGCAGGGCTGCTGTTGTTGCTGGGAGCGGCGCCAATGCTGAAGAGAGTAGGGCGCTAGTTCAGCGTAAGACAAAACAAAGTCTCGAACGGGAACGCTGGTTTCGTTGGGACGGCGGCTTTCGGCGGCGAGGGGGAACACCGCCTTGAGTAAGAAAGGAGGAAGCATCGAGCGGGAGCCGTGGTTTTGTCGGGAGGGGGGCTGTCGGCGGCGAGGAACAGCACCGTCCTGAGGAGAAAGAAAGGAAATCTCGAGCGGGAGCGTTGTTCTTGCTGGGAGCGGCGCCAATTCAAAAGAGAGTAGGGCGACAGTCGAACGTAAAACGGAAGGAAGTCTCGGGCGGGAGCGCTAGTTTTGCCTACTACAACAACAACAACAACAACAACAACAACAACAACAACAACAACAACAACAACAACAACAACAACAACAATCATTGAAGACTGGGGACACTCCGTTCTCACCAGTGCCAGGGTTTTCATAGGAGGCGGGCAATACCCCCACTTTGTGGGGGGGCCGGTTCAAGCTCTACCAAGTTTCCAAACGACTCTTCGCCACCACCCACACCCAGCTTCCCGCCCTATGACGTTCGGACACTTCACTTCGTGGCCTGCGGACGACCTTGGCTACTACACTGGCGCATGGTTACAATGACTTCTTGTGGTAACATCTTGTGGGAACTAGCTTAGTATACGACTTATACCCCTGTTCCAACAATGGGCACGTGTACCGTTTTCCGATGTTTTAACGTTTCTGCACCACACAAGCCCAGACCCTTATTTTGACTGGTATCACGTGCGTGGCGCCAGCATACCAAAAACGAATGTGTCCCGCATGGTATTATTTGACAGGGAGGATGGCCCTGGCAGGTGCGCAACCGTTGTCGCAGAAGTTCGAAAAAGTTGCTCGCAAAAGCCCGTTTGACAGAAATGTTTAAAAAGTGTTGGGTTTCCTACGAATCCGCAAGAGCGCGCGGGATGAGATTTTGACATGTTTTTGTTGACAAACCCTTGGTTTTTTTTGATGTTTTTATGTTAAAATCGCTCCGAACACTAAGCTTTTGGAAGGATTTCGTCTTGCGCGCGCGAGTGGCTCAAGCCATTTTGGCTCAAGCCATTTTGGCTCAAGTGAGTAGTGAGTAGAGAGTAGATTGTAGTGGGGCGCCCCTGGTCGTCCCGGCGGGGCGGGCGTGGCGCGCCGGCCATGTGCGGCCAACGCCAGCGCCGCCAACGCCACCCATCGCTTTCTCTTCTTGCCGCCTGCCTCTTTTGTGTTGTCCTTTGCTGCGTCTCTCTGCGTAAGCCGTCCGTTGTCCGGCGGCACCCCTTGAGGGCGTCCGCGGGGGAAGGGGTTCTCTCGCCTGCTGCAGTTTGTTGCCTGGTCTGTCCCTTTGTGCGGTCCGTTGCCCGGCGACGCACCCTGAGGGCGTCCGCGGGGGAGGGGTCCGCTCAGGCGCTTTCTGGGTTGTTTCCCTTCTTCGCTTTTGGTTCTGCTGCGGTCATACCTATCTTGGGGCGAGCAGAGAACGTGAGGCGGAACGGGTGGGGCAGCGTTGTCTGGTGGAATGAGAGCCTGGTGAACGGGAGGCAGTGTTAAAGGGTTGCGTTGTTATGCGCGTGCGTGCGTTGCTGCTATAATGCGTTGCGTGCGTGTCCTTGTCGCGGCCCGGCGTGGCCGTCGCAGCGCAAGCGGCCTTGGTCTGTGTGTGTGTGTGTGTGTGTGTGTGTGTGTGTGTGTGTGTGTGTGTGTGTGTGTGTGTGTGTGTGTGTGTGTGTGTGTGTGTGTGTGTGTGTGTGTGTGTGTGTGTGTGTGTGTGTGTGTGTGTGTGTGTGTGTGTGTGTGCTCGCGTCTTGCACGCATTGACATGAAGGGGGCCCAGGGCCGCTTGGGGCATTGGGAGGCATTGCCAGAGTGCATGTCTGACATGTGTTGCGAGGGCCGAAAAGCCTTGCGCCAGCTACTTGGCCTTTCTCCCATGAAACCTCCGCGGGACATCTACGTCATCTGCTGATATGGTCTCCAATGTTGCACCGGAGCGTGGAGTGATGCACAGCTTGGCTGCATTTCATCCCTTCTTGTCTACTTGCTTGTTGTTGCATCACTTGCCGTCGGAAAGGGGGAGATAAGACGTGCCCGGCTTAGGATGTGTGGCGAGGCTGGCGGGTGAGCAAAAGCACCCTTCCCCTGTCCTGTCCTCCTCCTGTCTCCGGCGGGCGGCCCCGGGGTCCCCGCCCCCCCTGCCCCGCCTGGTCCTGGGGCCCGCTTTTCCTTTAGACCTGGTGGGGGGCCGGCGGCCCCGCCCCCCAGGTGATCTAAATGAAATTGTCCACATTTGGCTTTCTCGCTTCTGTGCATGGTGCTTGTGCGGTCGATGCAATTGTTTTCAGTTTTCGCTTACTTCTGAAGTGTTACTCTTAACCCCTTGCCATCGTCGTGTCAATGGAGCTTGTAATCCGTACGCTGTGCGTTCCTGCCGCCGCCCCCCTCCCCGGCCCCGTCTCCGGCGGGCGGCCCCGGGGTCCCCGCCTCCCCTGCCCCGCCTGTTCCTGGGGCCCGCTTTTCCTTTTGACCTGGTGGGGGGCCGGCGGCCCCGCCCCCCAGGTGATCTAAATGAAATTGTCCACATTTGGCTTTCTCGCTTCTGTACATGGTGCTTGTGCGGTCGATGCAATTGGCCTCAGTTTACGCCCGTCTCCTGAAGGGTTACTCTTAACCCATTGCCGTCGTCGCGTCAATGGAGCTATGCCAGCAAAGGGAGAGATTGGCTGATGTGACATTGCATTGCTTCCAGCATGTTCCCCTGTCCCACGTGTCGCTTGGAGGCTGCGCATGGTTGCCAATCTGATTCTTACCGAGCGTGAGCGGGAGTGCAAGTTACCCTAGCATGCGTTGCCCTCTCCCCCTCCCCGCCCCCGTACCTGCTGTCCGGCCGCCCTCGCTGGGCGTGCGCGGGGAGGAGGTCGGGTTTGCTCCCGCGCCCCGTGTTGCCTCCGCTGTCCTTTTTCGGCCCAGCGGCCACGAGGGTAGGACGCCCTGGCGCCGCTTCGGCTGGGCCGTCGCGCCCATGGGGCGCTCGCGCCGCCGCCGCGATGATAGCCGCAGTCGCTCCGGGCGCCGGCGCCGCCGCACCCCATTGCGGCGTCGCCCCAGCTCCACGTCATCTTGTAGTCCTACGCCACTGGCAGAGTCGGCGGTGGAGGCCCCATCGCCCGGCCGGGAGGGCGTCCCTGGCCCCCTCAGCCCGCACACGCCCCTGCAGCGCCCCCCCGGCGTCTGGGACCACCCCGAGTTCCCTGGCGTCAGCACCAAAGCTGTGGGCACGCCCCAGGCGCAGCCCGCCCTAGGCTTCTCCTCCCAGCTGGGGTCTCCAGTGCCACGGTCCCCCGCGACGCCAGTCAGGAGAGCCCGCCTGTCTCCGGCGCCTACCTCGCCTGGCCAGGCGCTCCACAGCTCGCCAGGTCCGCCGCTCCATAGCCCGCCAGGCTTGCCACCGGGCTGGGAGTCCAAGCGCGACCTCGCGGGCGCTCTTTTCTTCTTCAACCGGGCGACTAACGAGTCTCAGTGGGAGCACCCGGCGACGGCGCCGCCACCGCCGCCGCCGCCGCCGCCACCCCCGCCCTCGCGTGAGCCCGCCCACCCGAGCGTGCCCGCCAAGCCTGCCCCTGCCTCCACCCAGCCGGCTGTGGTGGCGCTGGCGCCGTCTCCCGCCAGCGTGGCGCCAGTCCTGGGGCCAGGCCCCCTGCCGCCTACCCCGGTCGCGGCCGCTGCCCCGGCCAACAGCGAGGCGTCCAGTGCTCTCAAGGCGGGTTCCCCCGTTCCTGGCCCGCTGGGCGCGTCCCGCGAGGAGGAGCTCAGGCAGATCAGGCTGGAGCTCGAGGCTCTCCAAACCGAGCGCGCCCAGTGGGACGAATTCACCTCATCTTCCACTGGGTTGAAGTTCTGGTTCCACGTGGCGTCGGGGACCATCGCGCCCACGTGCCCCCCAGAGCTCCTCCAGCGCGCGGCACGCAGCTCCGCCCTCAAGGCCAGGCTGGAGGCCTTGTCGTCGCCGGGGGCCGCGTCTGGCACGCATGCGAGCCCATGCCTGGTGTCGGGTCCGGCTTCCCGTCCGGGCGGTTCCGCCGGAGCCGTCCCGCCTTTGGGCCATGCTTCGCCCTCCCCGGCTGCCCCTCATGGCTGGCTGCGTGAGGTACCTGAGGAACCCGGCGTGCCCCCAGTCAGTGGTCCCTACTTTGCCGGTAGCCCTTTGGTCCCTGCCAGCCTCCCCAGCAGCGGCGGTCCAGCGGCATCCACCCCATCCTGGGCGGCTGGCCAGCCGCCGGGCCCTTGCGCGGCTGTGAGCGCGGCAGTATCGGCCCAGGTGCATGCCAACTCGGCTCCCGCCGCGTCCCCCGCGCCGTCTCTTGGCTTGCCCCCTGGCCCGCCGCTCCCTGCGAGTCTAGTTAGGTTCCACTCGCGTGCTGGACACGAGGAGGCCGTGTCCAGCTGGCTCATGCGGCTGCGGCAGACAGTGGGGAACCATAAAGACCCGAGGCTGAAATTGACGGCTCAGTTTGCCTCCAACCTGACTTCCCAGGTAGATTTGCACAACGTTGCGCAAGCCATGGGCATACAGATCGTCCAGGGGCCGCGCCGTGGTGCCAATGCTTACGCTGGCCCGCCCCCTTTCGCGGTGGCCAACGGCTGCCCAGCGCAGCCGAATCTCGACGTCACGACGGCGTTGAATCCCAAGCAGTCTTTGCAAATCCAGCTGCTGAACCGCCGGCTTGGGACCGTGATCGTTCGCGGTGGCCGGGCGGTTTTGGACACGTGGATTGAAGAATTGATCCTCTTCCTAGGGCCCGTGACCGATTTACAGTCGCCCGTCCCTCCGGCCTCATCCGCGTCCCTGCTCTGCGCGCCGGCCCCCAAGAGGTCGGCGCGGCAGATCTTGAGCGAAGCGGAAGCCGCCGACCAGGGTGGAGGCCCGCGGGCCTTCCAGTAAGGGCGGGCTGCTGACTGCCTCCCGCTCGGCTTGCATTGGCGCCGTGTGAATTTTCGGCGGGACACCCCGCTACATGTCCTCTGTTTTTTCACAGCCACTGGAAGCCTTATGAACCGTATTGTTTGCAGCGTAGCGGTAAAACATGCGTGTCCAACACAGTGCCGCCACGTGCGTGTGTGCCCTTGTCTGGCGCGTGCGCCCTGCAGCCCGCGTTGCATGCTGACGTGCTCCTTGTTAGCGTGCGCGCGAGTATGGTCCTCCATGCAGTGTCTCGGCAGCTTTGCAATCAGGGAGTCCGTACGCGCATGACCGAGTTGGTTGATCAGTGTTGCAGTTGCTCTTGAGTTGTGCTTCGCAGTCCTTGACACGCACCGGCTCGCTGATTGAGGCCGTCCTTGCCCCGTGTACGTGCGTGCAAGGTTTACCATGCATGCTGTCATCCTCTCTGCGCCCCGCCACGTCCTGCCCGTCTCGCTCCGCCCTCAGCCGTACAGCAGCCACGCGGCGAACCCGCCGTGCCGCCCGCGGGGGCGCTCGCCGCGCAGGGCGGGAAGTGTCCAGCCATGGACTCCTGTGGGCCTGAATGCCCCGCAAAACCTCTGCGTGACTTGATCTTGCGCTGGCTTGGCACGGAGAGCCGCGGCCTAGAAATGTGTGCGCTCGCCAAAGACTGCGATGCACTGCTAGCTACCTGCCCCTCCCTCCCGCCCCCTCTCTTGCTCTGCTGCAACGGGGCTGCCGCTCCGCTTGCGGCCCTGGTGTCCGCACTTTCGTCGCTGCTGCGCCGGGAGGTCGCGCCCTCGCTAGCGCGCGCGGGCTTGCGCCAGCAGCCCCGGCAAGTTGTCTCCCCGTACGCTGGGGGAATCCGGCTGGGGGATGCCGTCCCGTCGCGCCCCGCCGAGGGGCCCGAGCCCTGTAGCTCCGTCCGCCTGGAGGTGCTGAACCCCGGCCGCCTGGGCTTCCTGGCCCTGGGCACTGATGTGTTCTTGGAGTGGCGCCTCCACGCTGTCGCCCACGTTTTATCCGGGAGTGGCGCCGACATTTGCGTGCTTCCGGGTGCGCGCCTGCCTCCTGGGGCAGTTCTGCCGGCGGGCTTCCCGTTCTCGTGGCTGGGCCCACGATCGGTCTCTTGGGGCGCGGTCGGTATTTTTGTGCGCACCGAGATTGTCTCGCTCCTCCGCCCTCTCCCTGACTTGTCCTCTGACCGCGCTCAGTGGTTTGAGTTCTGGGGTGATGCTGCTCCCGGCGCGCCGACTCCTGGCCCGAGCTTTGTTTTCTGCGCGTGCTACCCCGCCCCGGGCGGCGATGTGGCGACGTGGTCGGCTATTGTTTCCTCCGTCACTGAGGTACGCGCGCGCCACCCGGGTGCGCGCGTCCTGATCTGTGGCGATGGTAACGTCCACCTGTCCTACGTCTTGCAGCATCCTCCTGGCTGTGCTTGCCTCCACTGCCGCCAGTCGGCGCAAGACCGCACCATCGAGGCTATGATCACCGCCGCCGGCTTTGTGGCGTGCAACCCGCCAGTTGCCACGCATGACTCGGGCACGTGCATCGACCTGATCCTCGCCGAGCGCCACTGTCTCATTCCTGTTACTGTCGCCCATGCGAGTGGTGTAGATTCGGACCATCGGTTGGTCTCGTGTTCGTTCCCGTGCGCCTTCCGCCCCCCACAGCTGTCAGGGCTGTGTCGCGTGACGTGGCGCACAGATGGCCAGTGGGACGATGTGCTGCTCGCCGTGGCGCCTGTCCTGGCGTACCTGGCTGACGCCGTCGAATCCCTCATTGCCTGTGAGTGGCTGCGCCCTCCGTGGAGCGGGGGGGGCGCCACTAAGAAGCAGCGCCGCGCTTTATTGGACGCGGCCGCTTGGGCGCGCGACGTGATTTACGTGCTGGCTGGGTTCGCGGCGGGGGCGACTAAGGCGTCCGCGGCAGCCCCCGTGCGCCCGAGTAGGCCTCCGCTAGACCCCGACGCGTACGAATCGCAAGCTGCTTTTAAAAGGGCTGTTGCGCAAGCCGCGTGGGCCGAGCGCCACCTGGCGTTTAAGCGCTTCTCCGACCTCCGCACGGTCTCCCCTGGTTTGGCCGAGCGGTTTCTTTCGGAATTTTTTCGGTCGCGGAACCCCTTTGAAATTGCGTTGGCCGACCCGGTCGATGGGCACCCCCTCAGTGTGGAGGAGATGCTCGAGGCATTGCAGACTGACATGATGGACCGCGTGCGCAATGATTTCCCTTGTAACCCGGAGGAGCAGCGCGCGCAGGCCTGCGCGGTTTCGGCGATCCGGTCGGTTGGCGCTGGCCCTGCCTCTCCGGGCCTCGCCCTTTACTCGACCACTGAGGTGGATGCCGTCTTAGACAGCTTGAAGACCACCTCCTCCGCGCTCCGCGGGTGTTTCGCTTCTGTCCGGTCGGCGGTGCCAGAGGGCCGCAGGGTTACCCTAGCCCTCGCGAACCTTTCCCGGCAGTGCGCCATTACGAGCACCCTGTGGTCGAGCCGGCAGGTGACTCCCCTGCACAAGTCGGGCCCCCGCGTCGTCCGCTCCACTTTGTGCTTGCGCCCGATTTCTATTTCGGCGGTCATGACGTCTGTCGTGGATGGCCTGTGGACGTTGCGCAACGCCCCGCTGTTACAGGCGTACTGCGGAGTGGCCCAACAGGGCGGAGTGGGTGACCCCCTCTCTCTCCTCCTGGCTCTTCTCCTTCATGCCCAACTCCGCTGTGCCCAGGGCCTGCCCACATATTGGGCGGTCACGGATCTTCAGTGGGCGTTTGATGTTGCCTCCCACCCCGCCATGCTCCTGAATGCCTACGAAGCAGGTGTCCGTGGCCATGATTGGCTTCTCCTTGACGATTTTATGTCGTCCGACAACCAGTACATTGCGCTTCGCGGCCACATCTCTTCTTTGTTTTCGCTTGGCGGCGGCACGGCGCAGGGCCGTAGGTTCAGCGTGGGTGTTTTCAACGCGCAGCTCAAGTGGCTGGCGGAGGAGGTGTATCGCGTGCTGCCTGGGAGCTGTGCTGCTTGGGTTGAGCCCCACCTGCGGCGTTTGTGCTTAGCGCTTCCTGTGCCTGATTCCCCTGCCGCGTGTGGGCCAGCGCCGCCAGCTGTTGGGGGCGACCTCGAAGCCTTGGCTGTCGAGGTGGCGTCGGCAGCTGCCGCGGAGCAGGCGCCCTTCCCGAGTGCCGTGCGCGCGATGATGCGCGGTGCCCTGCGGCTAGCTTCTGAGGCCGACAGGGCCTACTTGATGGACCGCCTGGGCACGGGCCTTTTGCCCCCACTGCAGTTTGTTGATGACCTCACGGTTGCCACATCCTCGCCGGGGGCTCTCCGAGCCATCGTGTCGCGGGAGCCATGGTCAGCCTGCTCGCGGTACGCTAGCCGCACCCGGTCCATGTTTAATTACAAGACGGGGAAAACCGCGGCCATGGTGATCCTTGACAGCCCCCCGCCGGGGGACATCGGCTGCCCAGTGGTGGATACTAAGGCCCTGCTGGGGGTGCTCTTTGACTCCCGGCTCTCTTTCCGCCCCCTGCTTCGGGCTTCGCTGGCCAAAGGTCATGAGCTGTTCGAGGCGCTGTTTTTCGCCGGCGGGTCTGGGGGCTTTGATCTCCCAGTCCTGTGTGCCCAAGTGCCGTCGCGCGTGGAATCTGCCTTGCTCTACCCCTCCCCGTTCCTCTTCCTGGCCGAGCGGGCGCGTTTTTCACTCGATCATTTGCAATCGTCCTGGGCACGGCGTTTGCTCGGATGCGCTATCGGCCCAGTATTGCCCGGCGCGGTTGTCGTAGCGCAGTGTGGGTGGCAGCTGCGCTTGGGCACTAAGATGCTTGAGCGTACGGTCCTCGCTCGCGCAAGGCTGCTCCTCCTGCCCGCCGAGCACCCGGGTGCCAGTATGCTGACAGTGGCCTCGGGCACGAGCTGCTCCACGTGGGCGAGCGCGGTCCGGGCGTGGATGTGCTCTCTGGACCCTCCCCTTCCTGACGTGGTAGAGTGGCCTTTCGCCGGACCTCCGGCGTGCGCCAAGGCGCGCGCTGATCCTGCAGCGCGTCGTCTGCTCCTCCGGAGCTACAAGTTTTATGTCGTCCGCCCTGCACTCCTTAAGCTGGATCTTCTCTCGTTCCAGCGGGCTACTGCAGATGCCCTGCCTGTCTTTCGTCTCCCGTTCTCGGCGTGGCTGTCCGGCCCGCCGGGAACGCACTGGAACCTTTTAGATTTGGCACTTGGCCCTGGCTCCTGGCTCCAGTTCCGCCTCTGGTCTGTGGTGCGAATGTCTGGATGCTGGCCTCTCCAAGTGCTGGGGGCCCCGCTCTGCGTTTCTACGCTGCCCCGTTGTGGGGCTTGTGGCGCGCGTGACGTAGATGTGTGGCATGCCCTCTTTTCCTGCTCAGCCTCGGCTGAACTTAGGTCCGCTCTGTGGTCTCGCCTCCCCTTGCCTCCTCCCTCCTGTCCTGCCCAGGTTTCTCAGTTTCTCTTCCACCAGTGCCGCCCGCCAGCGGAGCGCCGTGAGCATGTCCATTTTGTTGCCACGGCCGTGCTCTTGGCCATGACTGGTGCCATGCATCATTAGGCCCGGCCTGTTTGCGGGGCGCCCGGCGTGAGCCCCTGACCGGTGCTTGGGCAGGGGGGTGCCAGGCGTGGGTCGGCACCGTCGTGGCCTGCGCCCAGGGGGGGCGAGCGCGCAGGTCGACTGGTCCGCGTGCGCGCGGTGGCAAAATGCGGCTTGGATCCTCTGCTACCCGCGCCGCGTGCGCGCGCTTCCCACCGTGCCTGCTTGCCTGTCCTGCTTCTCCTCTGCGTTTTCTCTGCCTCACAGTGGTGATGCGGCCCCTGCGGCCCGGTCTGCGTGCAAAATCCTGCCTTCTGTTGTGGTCCCATCGCACATTCTATCTTGTTGTATGCTTCCCAGCAGGTGTGTGAGGGTGTGCAGCTGCGTGCAAAAGTCCATGCGTTGTTCCTGCTTCACTGTCGTGATGCGGCCCTGCGGCCCGTACTGCGTGCAAGTGTCTGCCTCACTGTTGTGTTGCGGCCCCTGCGGCCCGTGTTACGTCCTCATTCCTGCCTCACAGTGGTGATGCGGCCCTTTGTGGTCCCAATGACCTCGTTAGATTTGACGGTATCGTCTCTCGCACATTCTTTCTTGTTGTATGCTTCTCGGCATGTGTGTGTGGGTGTGCTTCTCGGCTTGGGTGTGTGTGTGTGCAGTGCTACTATGCCGCGACGTCCCTTTGCGATCGTTGGGTCTGACTTTCCGTTTGGAGGAGCACGCTTCCCGTCTGACCTCTGGGGGGGGGGCTGTCGTCCAGTGCCCGCCTCTGTCAGGCAGATTTCGGCTGACCTGCGAGGGGGCTGTTGTCTCTGTCGTCGTCGTCGTCGTCGTCGTCGTCGTCGTCGTCGTCGTCGTCGTCGTCGTCGTCGTCGTCGTCGCCCTCTCCGTCGTCTCGTTGGTTTTTGTGTTGTCCCTTGTCTCGTCGCCGCTCTTGCGTGGTATGCACTCGGAGAAGGGGAGCAGCGGTGCGATGTTGCATGCTTGTTGTCCTCTCATTGTATCCATCTGTTTGCATCATGTGGTGCCTGTTGTTTTGCTTGCACTTGTTGCTTCTCTTGCCCTGTTCTCTATCTGCTGGCCGCGCACGCGGGGCCGTCGCCCTAGCGTCTCCATTTGGCTGGGGGGGCCGCCCTCCTATTCGAGGGCAGGCGCCGTCGCCGAGGGGCGCCTTAGGGCGGGTGGGTCGGCGTGGGCTGCGAGCTCTCTTCTTTCTCAAGGGGAGCCTTACGAAGGGCGGTGAAAGACCCGACCCTAGACGGAGGCACCCTGCGCTCCGCCTCGCCCACTTCTCTCTGGGGGGGGGTGAGCCGGGGCGCCGCGGGGGTCCGCGGACCGGGCGCGCGCGGCGAGGGCGCGCGGCGGGCGTCCGGCCTGTGGCCGCCGCAGCGGAGGCCAAAAAAAAAAATGTCCACTTTACCTTGTTTTTTGCAAGGGATTCTTGAAATTTGATTATATTAGAACAAGAAATGTCATTTTATAGTGTTTTTTGCAAGGGAAAACGGATTACAACAAAACAACCGGATCTGGATCACATCGTTTTACCTGAGGCTTCCTCACGAAAATGATGAAAATGTAGCTGCGGCCTAGGCGGCGCAGGGGGGGCGCGCACCAGGGGGCCCAACAATAATTATTCTTTACAATAAATAATGTTCAACAACAACAACAACAACAACAACAACAACAACAACAACAACAACAACAACAACAATCATTTTACCCGAACGCGTGGTGTTCTCCCCAGTGCCAGGGTTTTCATACGACACCGGGCAATACCCCCACTTCGTGGGGGGGCATTACAAGCTCTACCAAATATCCAAACGACTCTTCGCGACCACCCAAACCCAGCTTCCCGCCCTATGACGTTGGGACACTTCACTTCGTGGCGTGCGGACGACCGTGGCTACTACACTGGCGTGGGGTACACACCCACAGAACTTGGTCACTTATTCGGGGCGCGCATGTGCCCAGCATGGTGCAATTGTGCCATACAATACATAATACAGAGAGACAGAGAGAGAGACAGAGAGCAGACAGAGAGAGAGACAGAGAGAGCGGAGTTGGTCACATTTTTGGGTCAAGTTCCTGGGATGATGGGAATACACAACTCTGTTACATTTGATAGTGTGCACGACACACATGAGATGATACGTACTCGCAAGATAGTTGGTCACATTTGTGGAATTCCTGGGCGGATGTGGGGATACACAAATACCTTTGTTACCAGTGCTAGACATGGTACAGACACTGAGAGAGAGAAGGCGAGACAGAGGAAGAGAGCGGGAGAGAGAGAGACAAAGAGAGAGAGACAGAGAGAGAGGAGTTCGTCACATTTTTTAATCAAATTCCTGTGCTCGCAAAAGCCCGTTTGACAGAAATGTTTAAAAAGTGTTGGTTTTCCTACGAATCCGCAAGAGCGCGCGGGATGAGATTTTGACATTTGTTTGTTGAAAAACCATTGGTTTTTTGATGTTTTTATGTTAAAATCGTTCCGAACACTAAGCTTTTGGAAGGATTTCGTCTTGCGCGCGCGAATGTCCACTTTACCTTATTTTTTGCAAGGGATTCTTGAAATTTGATTATATTAGAACAAGAAATGTCATTTTATAGTGTTTTTTGCAAGGGAAAACGGATTACAACAAAACAACCGGATCTGGACCCCATCCACTTTTCTGAAGCTTTCGCGAAAAAATGATGAAAATGTAGCTGCGGCCTCGGCGCGGCGGGGGGGCCGTGCACCAGGGGTCCCAACAATAATTATTCTTTAGAACTAATAATGTTCAACAACAACAACAACAACAACAACAACAACAACAACAACAACAACAACAACAACAACAACAACAACAACAACAACAACAGCATCAACAGCATCAACAGCAACAACGACGACAACAACAAGAATAACAACAACATCAACAACAGCAGCAACAACAACAACTGCAACAACAACATCACCAACATCAACAACGACAACCACAACGACGACAACAAACAAAAACGTTGCCGAGCATGGCCCTCACACAACGGCCAAGGGCGCTAACTTACGGAGCGGCCACGTCACGCTGCCGGGCTTCGCGACGCGGCGCGATAGACCGCGGACCAGCGCGCGCAACGGACCGATCCCACGAAGCCGACAGAGGGCAGATTCGGACGACTGCCCGCGCTTATCGCAACTGAAACGTCGCCCCATACCAGCACGCGCGCGCGCCGAACACGTTACAGCGCCCGCACTACTGAGGCCGAGTTGTTTGACACAACAAGAAGAAGCGAAGAAGAGAAGGCACGCCCGCTTGTGCAATCCGCTCACTACGAAGCACGCGTGGACAAAGCCAGCGTAGACCCGCCCGCCGCGCACGCACCAACCTCCCATGCGAAGCCCGACAAGCAGGACGTGAGCATCGAAACAGAGAGAGTGCGCCAAGCAAGAAAATGTTGGATCTGATGCGTAACCCAGGGGGGGCTATCGCCCATGCCGTCCGTTCGCACTTCCTGGAAACTGGAAGCGAGCAAGTACAAGCAACAAACACCCAATTGAACAGGTGGATCGGGAAGGCAGGACCAGGAGGAAGGTGGAGCAGACGCGAAGATTGACCACTGCACGGGACCGGGAAGTACTTGGATGACCGTGCTTCCAGTGTTAAAGGCAACAATGTTCTCACCAGCGTTTGCGAACAACCAGCGGCTCCTTCGGCCAATTGACCTCCACACACAAGGTCCAGTGGGAAGCGTAAGCACCACGCAAGCTTGCTGGAAGGCTGGGATGCCACTCAGTTGGACGCAAGAAACGCCGGCAGCAGCCACCTCTCCCGATTTCCAGCCAAACATGGCCAGCGAATATGCCAGAGGCTCGGCGGGCGGGCTATATGGGGGGAGAAACCGTTGCGGACGACCTCAGCAATGCCCACTTACACCTGTCGCCCGTTTGAACTTCTGGAGCGCGCATGAAAAGAAAGGCGGCGACACGACATGACATGCAGAATATTGAATGCTAGAGGCTGGTAACGAGCATGGGCACGCACGTCCCACTGCAGCTACCAGTCAAACGAGTATCCGCTCGCCCTCGCACTCCCAGCCGCATGCGAACACAACATGCAGCACTACGCATGGCAAAAGCCATCCTGAGATGGAATCGAAACGGCACGCACGGTTCAATGCACAAGATTCCGACTGCGTGGGCGCATTGCTTGGCATTGCTTGGCGCACTGCTTGGCATTGCCTGCCCGTGCTTGGCATTGCTTGACACTGCGTGTCGTTACGCGGCATTGCGTGGCATTCCGTGACAATGTTTGGAATTGCCTGGCAATGCGCGGCAGTGTTTCCTGGTATTGCGTAGCATTGCGTAGCGAGGCAGCAAGCAATCAACACCAAGGAATGAAGGAACCAACACTCAGAGACAGAGAAACCACGAAACCAAGACCCATGAACCACGGAACCAGGACCAAGGGACCAAGGGACCAGGACCGAGGAACCCGAGGAAGACAGCAAGGAACCAAGGCCGAGGAACCCCAACGAACGCTTGGCGACCCCCGGGAAGCCCACTGCTAGGAAACAGTACTAGACAAGCGCGTTCCACTACTCGCAAAGTGACTACTCGCAATTGGCCTGCATCCGCCATGGGAGATTCACAATATATTACACCGATGCAGACGTGTGATTTTCGGACGCTTGCGAGTAGGCCCCTTGCGAGCTGTGGAACGCACTCATTGGAAAGAACCAGTACCAAGGGAACTACAGGGATGGCTGGCCGGCAAGGCCCCCCACCCAGAGCCAATCGAGAATATCGCCACGACAAACCTGACCCTCACGCTCGGGCAGGTGTGCAACACTGAACGCATCGCATTCCCTCCGCAAACAAGTCCGACTCCTTTCTGGCAAGCCCTGACCAGGCAAAATAACAACGAAAGGCGCCCAGGAAGGCACGAATAAACAGGTGCACCATGTCCAAGACTCCGGCCTTCGTTTCCATGCCAATGTGTGCCGATGGGCCGTCTAGGCGCGGTTTCTTCTCGGGGAGACGTAAGACCCGGGTACGGGGGACTCGGAAATCCCCGACGAGGTCGTCAAAAAAATGACGAGGCCGAGCCTGCATTTTGACGAGGCCTCCCGCTGCAGACATCCCACGAAACTCCTCCTCGTCAAAATCCGAGTCGCGGTCGTCAAAAAACGATGGCGAACCCGAGTCCCGGCAAACCCGGGTCTTACGCTCCCCCGATCTTCCTGTCCTGTCCTGTCCTGTCCTCCGTCTCCCTCGGCGATGGACAAACCTCCCTTGAGTCAACCTCCCCTTAGTGAATACGGCCTAGGACCGAGACCGACGGACCTGGATCCGCAAAAATGACGGCCGCGACGCCCTCTCGCGAACCGATATCGGCCAATTCCTTAATCGACGTGTCAGGGTAGGAGGTCTATCAACCTCCGACTCCCATATTTTCCAAATTTTTCGCCTCGCCTGAGAGATAGCCGCCTCGTTGGGCCCTCGGGGGGGCCGCTGGCGCCCCCGCCCGGCGGGGGACGGCGCAGGAGGCTGGGCGGGGGAGAATGGTGCCCCCGCAGGCTGGACTCCACGGAAGCTTTTGAGCAGGGACCGACCGTCCCGACATTCCTATAGGGCTACCACGACATGTTCTTAGAACCCCAAGATGTTCTAAGAACAAAAACAAGGTTCTTAGAACATAAACCCGATGTGCTACAACAAAACAGTCCCAGCCAGAAGTGTTCTAAGAAGATTTCGTGGAAACCACAAGAGGTTCTTAGAACATTGCTTGGTAGGTCTATAGGAACGCCAGGACGCTTCGCCACTGATTGAAGCTTGGAGACTCGCAACGACCGGCAGGGTGCGGGCAGGGACAGGCGACTCCTGCGAGGCGGAGGAGCAGAGGCAAGGACGAGCACAACAACGAAAACCCTGCGGCAAGAATGGCCAGCTTGAAGGTTGGAATCCCGCGGCGCCCCAGTGCATTCGGCAAGTTGGACTGGCAGGAGAAGAGAGGGGACGACGCAAACTGTAAACAAACACCACGTCTGGTCAAGATGGGTGCTGGATAACACTCACAGACATCCGACGTCTTGGGTTCTCAATACGGAATCTGGTCTGAACATCTTCCCCAGGGCCAGCTCTTCATGCCGAACCGTTTTTGAATTCCCGAGGCCTGGCGAGGGCATCCCGAGGCCAAAAGCGGCGAAGCATTTCCGCATTGCGCTTCTCGAGACGTCGGAGGTCGGGGTTGGAGGACCCCCGAAGAAGCTGAATGCGCGCCACATTTTCCCGCGCGATGGTCACACGCCGACAATAGCGTCAGAGGTCAGGGCGGTGGACGCGCGCAGGAGCTTCACGTCCACCACGGGCTTGTCCTGTGGCGGGTCAGGTCTGAGGCACGCTCGCCTGCCAGAGCGATCCCGGAGAAAGGTTAGGAGACAACTCCTGGGAGGCCTTCGTGGCCTTCGTGCGAGCGATTCTTGGCTATCAAGCCAAGAAGTAATGAGCCGTGAAGCCAGATTGGCCTCGATTATAGACCCAGGATTCTGCCCAATTGAGCCAAATCAAGCAAGATTATGCAGGAATTCGCGGGACTATGACGGCTCAGGCTGGCCTTCGGCCACGGATACACCAGCGACGGTGCTGTTGAATTGTAACCTCCCATGAGCTGCATCATGAGGAAGGGGAAGCGGGAGCGGACGCCAAAACAACCACTCACTCAGCTGGGCAAGCGTGAGAACACAGCGCCCACCCTCAAGAACGGCGCGTCGTGCCCGCTTCGGCAATCGCCCCCCTCTTGTACATTTTCTGGCCGCGCTTCATCCGCCCGCTCCCCCTGTCTTGAGGAAGACAGATCCTGTTGAGGGCGATACTGCCTGAACAGAATGTGGTCTTCGGCCCTGGTTTTCAATCCGCAGCTCCGCGCATCTCCTCCCACCACGTCTCCCCCTCCATTCCCATCCCTGCATATGCTCGCTCACCCGTCACACGTTCCGTAGTATCAAATCGGCGGTGAGCGAGGGGGGAAATGAGAAGGAAAAGGTCTTTTCAGAAGGCGGCGGGACTTCTCAGAAGCCCTCGCGCCTTCTGAGAGGTGATAGGTCTTTGTTCTGTCTTCGGGTACGGCTTAGAAAACTTATCAGAAGGCCGGGGGACTTCCGAACCTTCTGAAAAAGGCATTTTCCTTCTCACTTCCCCATCGCTCGCCGCAGATCTAAGGGAGCCCCACCTACGGTGGTCTGACCGGGCACGACCGCAGGACGCCCCCAGAACCCCTCTCGCCACACCACTCACCCGATGCGTGCCTTTCTCGGCAGCTCCACATGCGGTACGAGGGGCGAGACCGCATTGCGGCCCCGAACCTGTTGCGGCATACTGTCTTCTTTTCGAGAGGACCGATTTGCAAAGCGACACAGCAATCGGCCAGCATCGTTCTTTCACGGGAGCGGGGCTAGCGGCGCGCAGCCTCCTGGCTGAACGGTGGTCTCGAGTGCTGGACCGCGCAACGGCCGAGCCTGCTGTGCTTTTCCCCAGGCTCCAAGGCAAAAGGGTCTAGATTTGCTCGGCAAAGGCAAGACATGTCGGCACACCCCACACCGTTTCGCGCCGCTTCAGAAGCTCCAACGTACTGTCTCCGTGTGCGCGACCGCGCGGTGTCCCCGAGAGACCTTTCACACGTTTCGTGCCCCCCACCCCCGACCCAGGAAGCTTCGGCGCGACAGCGTGGCATGCCCGAGTCTATTTCGGCACACCCCTTTTATACACGTCTCGTGCCAACCATGGAGCACAGCATACGGTTTCATTGGACGCGGCCGCATGGCGTCCCCGAGTTCTTGCTGGCACACCTATCACACGTTGCGTGGCCCCATTGAGCAACCTGAAATACGTCCTGAACACGACCACGACCGCGTGGTGTCCCCGAGCACTCGTGGGCGCGACCGCATGGCGCCACCCCGTCAGTTTCGACACGCTCCTCACACGCTTCGTGACCCCATAGACGGGGGCCTCACCGAGGGCCCAATGGCAGGGTCCGCATGGCGCCACCCCGCCCATTTCGACACATCCCTCACACGCCCGTGGGCCCAAAGGGAGCCCCACCGAGGGCCCCAGTGGCACGCCCCGCATGGCGCCACTCCGCCCATGTCGGCACACCCTTCACACGCTTTGTGGCCCCAAGAGGGGGCCCAACCGAAGCCACCAAAGGCCTTCGGACCTGAACAACTGAATGCACAAGACGCCTAAAGCGAACCACCGCCTCCCCCTTCCTTTCGGGAACGCCTGTGTGGCCAAACGTCGAAACAAAGTCGTATCAAGCTCTTGGGCGATGTTTTCACCGAGCCGCCGTGGAAACCATGGAGGGGCACTTGGGGGGGAAAAAAAGGAAGGGAAGGAGGAGGACCACGAGGAGGAAGAGGAGGCCTCTCAAGGGCCTCCTGGGGCAACACGAAGGTTTCCTGAGGGCCGCATGAAAGCATCCCGGGTTTTTTGTTCCAAAGCCTCATGAGGGCCTCTTGGGGCGCGAGGTCCGACCGAGCAGTTCGGGGAGCGGCTCGCCCCATAAAATGGGGCAGGCATACAAACGACTACGTCGCACGCACGCACGTTCAAACACTACGCGTGGCTGTTGGTCATAAACTGCACATACTCATCCTCGGGGGCATCCCATGGGAAACGAATGCCTTGTCGCATTGCTTCCTGCAACAACATTATCTTCGACGCGAAAAACTCGCGCTCAAGGTCAGTCCATCTCATCCTGGGCGTGCCCCGGCGCCCGGGGCCGCCAGGCGCCCATCTCACGACAGCTGCAGGCCTCGAGCCCGGGACGCACAAACGCGACATCAACCGCCATCGAGCTCCATCTACTGCTTCGGCCGATTCAGAAACAGCGAATAGATTCACTGCCTGCTCCAACCTGCGTTCGCAGCGCCTGCCCGAATCCCCAACTCTCACGCCCCGGCTTTGCGACCCCCGCGATTTTCCGAAGCATCTTGTTCCGAGCGGCTGTCAACCACGAGCGATGTCTGCCGGTCACCCCCAGAAAAGCCATGCCGCACAGTGCTGTGGGAGCGATCGCAGTCGAACAATGTCAATCGAAGGAAGCGACCCCGGGCGAGCTCCAAGATGTAGTCAAAAAGGAAATCCGCACGGCTAGTCAAATTATCGCTGAACTTCCCGCCGAAGTATCTGCGAACGTTACGGCACGTCATGACAGGTAACAACATATCGCCACACGACACCACCATCAGGACATCGGCGTGGGATACGCTCGGGTCTCTCGTGACAGTCCTCGTCTCGGTCGCACTCAGGCTGAAACATCGATTCCTCGGCTCCGCGGACAGCGCGGCGAGCACCTGCATTGCTCCGACGACCCTGCACTCAACAAAATGTTGACCGCGCACCTGATGTTGCCCAGGAACTCGCCGGGCCCAACCCGCAAGCCGCAGCTGGGGCATCTCAGTTCGAAGGCACGCACCGCCCGCTCATGCCCGGCGTTAAACTGCAAAGACGACATCGCATCATCTTGTTCGACGCCGCGAATGATGTCGAACATCTCGCCGTCGCCGTCCTGCACCCGGCCTCTCTGGCCCACGCGCACGTCTGCAAGCAAACGCAAGCATTCGCGAAGAATGCCCTTTTCACGCAGAGCCGCAAACAGCATCGGATGTTCGATCCGGTCGAAATTTCTGGTAAAATCCGAACTGACGATCCACGAAAATTCCCCACGTTCCCATATTTTCGCGCAGATATCATCGGAAAGCACAAACCCCAGTGCCGCAGAAATCCCGCCCCCACCGCCCGCGGCTGGACGCGCATCCAACACCAAACACGCATTCCAAAGATGCCTTGAAAACCCCGCTCGCTGCAGGACCGCTGTTGGTTTGCATCGTCGGGAATACGCGCGCATCCGGCAAGTTTTTCTGGCCTGCGAATACCTGCGCATGTTCTTCCGCACGCACGTCACAATATTGCTGCAGCAATTTACGATACGATCGGCCAATATGCTTGGAAAGTCGCGTTTTCTCCCATGCGTCACTGGTCTGGTCTCGCTTGCGGCACGACTCTCGCAGCACCTATTCCTCCCATGGTTTCCGTTGCTGTTGTTCCTGAGGGCGACTGCACTCATCAGCCGCTCGTGTCAAGATGCAACCAGGGCCGCTCGAATTCGATTTGCCCGCGCGCCCAAAATGCTTTCGGACGTAGGCCTCATAAACAGAATCTGCGCCATATTGACCGCATTTGGCTTTCACGTGGGTTTCCGGCGCCGCTGACGTTGCCGCCTTCACCCCGGGGAAACAGAGAAAACAGTTTTCACTGCGCGGCGATCTGATCCCACGTCGAACTCGTCGAGCGGACGGCAGGAAGAACATGTAAAGCACGAGTCGTACAACATGTAATCCAGACGGCGCTCCGAATCCAAAGAGCTATAGAAAGCCCACTCTTCAGAAACACTGCCGTTGAATGGGTTGCGAACGTTCCCTGGAATCAACCCGCGTCCGCCAAAATTCCAGGAGCAGCGCCCCCCTTCTTCCCTATGCCGCACTGCGCGTTGAAATCTCCACGAGTTTGTCACCTCGGTCTGCACAGCACCGCGCGCGCCCGAAAGATCATCAAACGACTATCCAGCATGAGGCAAATACACAACCACGATGGTGCACAGAGTTCCGCGCATCTTCATATCGACGGCCAGGACGCTCCCGAAATCAGACCGATGTTTCTGCACGCCCCTTGCGCGACGCGCATGAACACAAAAAGCTACACCAGCGCGCTTCTTGCCCCCCGACGCGGCGATCAACCAGCGGCCGCCGCCCAGGTCAATCTCAGCATCGGCAGCGCGGGTCTCGCCCAGGCAGAGAGTTCCAGCTGACGTCAACGAGCTCCCCCAACATTTGCCCCAGCCTTTCGTTGATGTGCATGCGCACGTTCTTGCAAAATACAACGATCTCTCTTTCTCTCTACATATATATACATATATATGTATAACGGTTCGAATGTGCAGTAGCATTGACTTCCTTGTCGTTCCGTTGCCTGCTCGGCGGGCGCTGCAACTGGCGTGCTTGCCCATACCCTTTCTGCGCCCTTGCCCTTGCCCTCCACATTGAGCATTCGTCAGCTTTCCCTGGGACTCGTCGAGCAGATCCTCCACCTCAGGGGTCTATAGGTACTCCTTCCACCCGTTCACCAATATCAATTTGATTTCTGCCTCCAGAGATATGAGAGGACAACACCTTATCTATAACAAGGGACAGAGTTCCACTGTCACGGTCCACGCACAGAGCGTTCTTGGCCCAGCCCCACTCCAGAATGATTTTTTTCACGGAGAACGCGAAGGACTCTGGCGATTGGTTTCCCAGAGGTAAATCAACATTTGCCCAAACGGTCTGCCCACCCCAACTGCGCCTCGCAAGACTTATTTTCTGGATGGCCGTGTCGCGCCCAGACGCCGAACGAAACTCTGCAAACAGAAGCCCAGTAAAGTTGCCCTTGGCGAAAATGCTGCTGGCCCCAGGACCCTGGCGAGACAAAAGGGCATCCCGCAGCCATTCGGCCGCCTCCTCCTCCTCCGACCACGCGGTGCCAAGACCGCCAGAAACCGCCCTGAAAGAGCCGAAGGGGAACTTACCGATATCGCCCTCGATGTCGATAACCTTCGCACGAAGCTCGGTTTCGATCGTTGCCCCATCCCCTGAAACGGAGCTTGCCCTGGAAGCCCTATCCGATATGGATGTAGTCAGTTCTGCGAGTCGAGCTTTCTGCGCAGAGAAAGCTCAACATCGAGGGTCCCGAACTTTGCGTCCACGTAGCCCAGGGATTTGTCGACCCTAGCCATATCAGCATGCACGTTCTTCCGGTCAAGCTTCATCTTAGCAACATCATTTGCCGTACCGCCGACTTTCTTCAAGACCGGTTCCAACTTATGGTCCATGGGGCCCTCGATAGCTGCTGCGTGACGTCTCCTGAAGTTGTGGACGCTGCCCCCTGCACTGCCGTCTGAAGTTCTCCGAAGTGCAGCGTGCGGGCGGTGCTGTCGTCCTTCCCCTTCTGCTCCCCTTTCTCCTTCCCATTATCCTCATGCTTCGTCTGGCCGTCCTGGCCATCCATCTCATGAAGCGAGCTGTGACTACGGTGTACCTTGACTGCTGAACCTTGGAGTGCATCAGCCGAAGAATTAATGATTTACTTCCCATTCAGAGTGCCCGGTCGACGCGTGCTCCGAGTAGGGGTTTTGGCCTGATCGCATGGCCCATCCATAGAATCCAAAGAATATGGGAGAATCTTCTCGAGCTCCTCCTCAAGAGTAATTGAAGACATGATTGCAGAAAAGCGCGAAAGAGTACAACTAACGCTGCGCACTGCCGCCGCAGCAGTGTCCAGAGCATCCTGAGTCTGACTCCTGACTCCTGGGTCTGACTCCTGAGCCTTGACCCATAGCCGAAATAGCGAGAACGCTCAAAGAAAGCATTGACAAAGTATGGGACTCAAAGAATCTCAGCCTCATGGGGGGCCTTCTGGACGTCCTCTTGGAGCAACTTGGAGCCTTTCAGGGGCCCCATTGGGCCATCTTGATGCCATCTTGGACCGTCTTGGATCCATCTTGGGCCGTCTCGGAGACATCTTGGGCTCATCCATCCTAGGGTAATCTTGGACATCTTGGAGGCGTCTTGGGACCGTCTTGGAGACCAACTGGGGCCATCTCGGCCGTCTTGGCCTTGGGAGCCCTCTCGCCCTGATCTCTCCGGCCAGCTGGTAGGATGAGCAAAGAAAGGCCACTGGGAACCCGTTAGAAGGAGTCAGACCAGCAAAACACTCTGCACGCCGAGCGACCTTGTGATAAATATGGGGGCGTCAGATCGAAGACGCCTACGGAGAATCACCGCCGCCCGCCCTCTGCCTCTTGGAGGCGACTGTGTGGCCGGACGTTGCGGCCAGAGCTCGGCCAAGCTGTCGGATCACGTGAAACCCTTCGCGGAGCACGAGGGGGAGAAAGAGGAGGAGAAATCTCTGCGGGCTGTCCTTAAGGCTCTCTCCGAGGCCTCTTGGGGACCTCTCGGGCCGTCTCGGGCCAGTTTGGGTGCCTCTTGAGCCGTCTTTGAAACATGTTGTGGCCATCTTGAACTCTCGTGGGCTCTCTTGGGGCCATGCGTCTTGGAGGCATCCTGGAGACCAGCTTCAGCCATCTTGGCCGCCTTGAAGCTGGAAGCCCGATGACCTGGAAGTTTACGGGTCCTTCTGGGGCGCATTTGAGGCCATCTTGGGGCAATCTGGAGCGGGAAGACCGATGATCTGGGAAATTCATGGGTCCTTCCGGGTGGCGGGTGGGATCGGCTGGAGGCCCACTGGGCCCCTTGCAAAGCAGCACAGACTACCCAAAGCTTGGCACACGGTGCTCCCCTGTGGCAAGCCACAGGAGGCGGCGGATCTAGCGGCCTTCGGCCATCCCGCCACCGTGCCTGGCTTGTGGGCCGAGGTCTCTTCGGGAATCCTCTCTGGGGGGGCCTCTTGGGCGAGCGAGCGAGCGCGCGATGAGGGTCCAGCGGGACCGGCCCTAGGAGGGCGGCGCGGGGGGGCCGGAGCCCTCAGCAGTCGGCCTGGGACTGGCGGTCGATCTGGATGAGGGTGGTGTGAAACGTAGAAGTCTTTTGGGCGTCTGGCGCATTTCTGGAGTCCAATGGGTGGAGGCGAGAGTGAGAGGTCGGATGGATGGGCGTGGAGGTGGAAAGTCGGATGCTGGAGGTCGTTCTCGGGGGGCATCTCGAAGGCCACTTCGGGCGCCCCCGGGGCCTCGTGGGAGCCGCTCGGGGGCCTCTCGGGGGCCTCATGGTTGCCTCGCGAGGGCCCGCGGGCGCTCCCTGGGCTCATCCGGGGGGCGGGAGGCTCGAGGCGTCGGTTCCTGGGCCCCTCCCAAAAAAGCTCCTGGGGCCGTGTGGAGGCCCTCTTGAGGGCCTCGTGGGCTGTCTTCGGGCGAGATTAGGGATCCAATAAACAAAAAACCAAAAACATAAAACAAAAAAAAACAGTTGACAGTATCTATTCGAGCCCGCTTGAGGGTGCCCTTGGGGCCCTCTTGGGCGTCTTGGAACCCTGGGACCGTTTCGAGAGCATCTTAGGACGTCTGGCACGCGAGGGCACGCGGCACACCCCAAGAAACCTGGCAAGGTACGGTCCAGGCCCCTCGATCTGACCCCAGCGCCGCCGCCGCGGCGCTGGCGCCGCGGAGGCTCTCCCGCCAGCCCCGAGACGGGGAGGGGTGGGGGACGAGCGTTGAGGCGAAACGTTAGGAGTTCGAGGTTCGGCTGCACGCAAGAGTGACCCTGGGCAGGAGTGACCTTTTGTGCGCAGCTTTAGGGCGGCTGAACCCAAGCGCCCAAACCGTTGCTGGGGGGGCCCTGTGTGCCCGCGCCAAAGGTCACTCTGGCGAATGTTACTCTCAGGCGTGGCCGAGAGGTTCCGAGGTGCTCGGACGTTCTCGTCGGTTCTCACAGGGTTTCCAACGGCTGCGCCTCGCAGAGAGCGTTCCTTTTGGGGATGTCCGTACCGTCCCGAGCGAACGCCGGAGAGGCGAGGTGTGACCGGAAACCGCAGGGGCACCGTGAGGGGGGGACTGGCTCGGCGGGGGAAACATCGACCTGGAATCGGCGATGCGTCGCCGATAGATCGGCGACAGGCCCCGTTGGCGAATCCACACGCTCCTGGGCGGGGTGGGCAATCTGGCCCTTGCTGGCGGTGTGGGCGACGGTGGGTCGATGCATCCCCCTCTGAGGCTATCAACCCTTTCCGGTGCTCATCCTGTACCCCTTATCTCCTCCGACCTCCCATGATGATGATGATGATGATGATGATGATGATGATGATGATGATGATGATGATGATGATGATGATGATGATGATGATGATGATGATGATGGTGATGGTGATGGTGATGGTGATGGTGATGATGGTGATGATGATGGATGATGATGATGATGATGATGATGATGATGATGATGATGATGATGATGATGAATGATGATGACGACGACGACGATGATGATCATGATGACGATGAAGATGACGACGACGACGACGATGATGGTGATGACGACGACGATGATGATGATAAAGATGATGATGATGATGATGATGATGGTGGTGATGGTGGTGACGATGATGTTAAGATGATGATGATGATGATGATGATGATGATGATGTGATGATGATGATGATGATGACGATGATGATGATGACGATGACGATGACGATGACGATGACGATGACGATGATGATGATGATGATGATGATGATGATGGTGATGGTGATGGTGATGGTGATGATGATGATGATGATGATGATGATGATGATGGTGATGGTGATGATGATGATGATGATGGTGATGGTGATGGTGATGGTGGTGATGATGATGATGATGATGATGGCGACGATGATGATGATGCTGATGATGATGATGACGACGACGACGATGATGATCATGATGACGATGAAGATGACGACGACGACGACGATGATGGTGATGACGACGACGATGATGATGATGTTAAAGATGATGATGATGATGATGATGATGATGATGATGATGATGGTGGTAATGGTGGTGACGATGATGTTAAGATGATGATGCTGATGATGATGATGATGATGATGATGATGATGATGATGGCGATGCTGATGATGATGATGACGTGATGATGACGATGATGATGATGATGACGATGACGATGACGATGACGATGACGATGACGATGATGATGATGATGATGATGATGGTGATGATGATCGCCCCCTTATCTACCCCTTTGAGCTGGTATCCCCCTCTGAGCCCATCTAGCCCTCCTCCTCGCCCTCCTCCCAACACGCAGGCTGCGGCGCACCAAGCTCGATCAGCCCAGCCACCGCGCTGGATAGTGCAGCTCGAGCTCGTGGGACCGTCCCCGCCACCCCTGCCCCACCGCATGCTGGGGGATCAGTGCTCTCCTCGACCTCCTCCTCCTCCTCCTCCTCCTCCTCCTCCTCCTCCTCGCGTCCTCGCGTCCCCCTGCCTGCCCGGCGCCCCCCGCTCCTGCGCGTTGACCTGCACGGTCGACATCCTCTTCACGGCCTGCGGGAGGCGGGAATCGGGTGGGTCGTCGCCATCGCCGTGGCCACCGTCCTCGTCGAGAGGGGGAAGGGAGAGGAGGCGGCGGCGGCGGATGAGGAGGAAGAGGAGGAAAGAAAGAAAGGAGGAGAGAAGGAAGATGGGGGAATATATGGGAGAGGGAAATGAAGGATGAGGAGAATGTAGAAGGAAGGAGGAAGGGGGGAGCAAAAGAGGAGGGGGAGGTGCCCTCTGGAGGAGGAGATGGGTGAGGAAGGAAGGAGGACGAAGAAGGAAAAGAGAAGGGAGCGGATGAGCTAGAGAAGGATGTGGAGCAAGGAGGAGGTGGCGGCGACCACGAAGACGACACTGCGGACAAGCGTCTGGGCCTATTTGAGACTTGGTCGGCAGAGCAAAATGCTGCCAGATGTGCTGGGAAGCACGCGGAGCGCAAGACATACATAAAGTCGTGCGTGGGGATCGGAGAGAAAGAGAAAGAGGGAGAGAGAAAGAGAGAGAAACAAAAAAAACGTCCTGAGCGTGAGCATCGACGTGAACATTGTCGCTTGCGCGTCATGCTGATTAGTCGTTGTGTGTGCGTTGCATGCGTGGTGCTTGATGCAGTCGTGCTCTGGGGGTTTGGGCAGAGGCCTGGACGTCTCTGGCGCAGGAGAGTGCTGATACCCTCGTCCCAACGCTTTCGGTGACTTCCCTGTTGTCATCAGCCTTGGTGTCGTGGAGAAGCGCTGGGTTGCCAATGTACCACCTGCCACGTTCGTGTGGTCCTGTCGTGTCTGGCAATTTTCGACGCAATGCGCCATGATACGTTATTATGCTTCCATATCTCCCCATGAACCATAACCATGATGATTCGATAACAATAGTGCGCCAGAAAAATGAACCGGGCAAGACTGGAATCAGGCGAGCTCCAACATGCAATAGGCGAGCCGCCAACAAGCGAAACCTTGGCCTGCGCATCAAAACCAGAACGCGCGTCCGCCCCTGGCGAAGTTGCAGGGCTGCCCCCAGAGCGCAGCCGCGAGGAATGATATGCGTTTCTGCATTGCCAGACAGCTGCGATGAGACGCCAGCGCGTCGTGGCAAAAACGCACTGCGCCTCGCGTGGTTCACTGGATGTGATGTGCTCTGCCCGTGGCCTCAATCTCCCCATTGCCGCTGCCATCGTCGCTCTCGGTGCACCGAGGCCTACTCGTCCTCCATGTCCTCCTCGTCCTCCGATGGTAACCAGAAGCCTGAGGCAGAACTGCAAAACAAGAGAGCCGCCGCGCTCAGACGAGAACGAGGACGGGTTGAACGATACCGACCACGAAGTGGGAGGGGGAGGAGGAGGAGGGAACGAGGAGGAGGAGGAGGAGGAGGAGGAGGGAAGGAGAAGGAGGAGGAGGAGGAGGCGGCGGAGGAGGTCATGGGAGGAACTGCTGCACGAGACACCAGGCACACAGGGTGCCACGGTTCGCGTAGCGGCTACGCGCGACGCCCTCCGGTGGGCACCCGCGTCACGAGGCACCCTCCCGCGCAGACGCGCGAGCCATGTCATTCGTGGCATGTCGTTCTGTCGCTGCTCATTATCATCGTACTTCTGGGACTCTTGGAAAAAAATATCCCGGCAAAGCAACCTAACAGCGATGTGTAGAAGCATACCTGGAAGCATCCCCCTTAAGATTTAGATGAGAATCCAGTTGTAGAATTCTGCTGTTCTCGCGGTCGCAGCCTCAGCCTGCCTCGGCTTGCCTCGGCCTCAGCCTCAGCCTGCCTCAGCTTCAGCCTCAGCCTCAGCCTGCATCAACCTCAGCCTCGGCCTGCCTCAGCCTCAGCCTGCCTCAGCCTCAGCCTCAGCCTGCCTCAGCCGCAGCTTGCCTCAGCCTCAGCCACAGCCTCAGCCTCAGCCTGCCTCAGCTTCAGCCTCAGGCTCAGCCTGCCTCGGCTTGCCTCGGCCTCAGCCTCAGCCTGCCTCGGCCTCAGCCTCAGCCTGCCTCAGCCTCAGCCTCAGCCTGCCTCAGCCTCAGCCTGCATCAGCCTCAGCCTCAGCATGCCTCAGCCGCAGTTTGCCTCAGCCTCAGCCACAGCCTCAGCCTCAGCCTGCCTCAGCTTCAGCCTCAGCCTCAGCCTGCCTCGGCTTGCCTCAGCCTCAGCCTCAGCCTGCCTCGCCTCAGCCTCAGCCTCAGCCTGCCTCAGCCTCAGCCTCAGCCTGCCTCAGCCTCAGTGTCAGCCTCAGCCTCAGCCTGCCTCGCCTCAGCCTCAGCCTCAGCCTGCCTCAGCCTCAGCCTGCATCAGCCTCAGCCTCAGCCTGCCTCAGCCGCAGCTGCCTCAGCCTCAGCCTCAGCCTGCCTCAGCAGCCTCAGCCTCAGCCTGCCTCGGCCTTGCCTCAGCCTCAGCCTCAGCCTGCCTTGGCCTCAGCCTCAGCCTCAGCGTGCCTCAGCCTCAGCGTCAGCCTCTCAGCCTCAGCCTGCATCAGCCTCAGCCTCAGCCTCAGCCTGCCTCAGGCTCAGTCTCAGCCTGCCTCAGCCTCAGCCTGCCTCAGCCTCAGCCTCACAGATGGCTCCGGGCAATCAAAATGTGGCCCAGGAATGGTGTTCTGGGAACACGAAGAACACGATGTGGCCTACAGTTGGCTCCGGGCATTCAAAATGTGGCCTGGGAATGGAGTTCTGGGAACACGAAGAGCACGAAGTGGCCTACAGTTGGCTCCGGGCATTCAAAATGTGGCCCGGGAATGGAGTTCTGGGAACTCGAAGAGCACGAAGTGGCCTACAGTTGGCTCCGGGCATTCAAAATGTGGCCCGGGAATGGAGTTCTGGGAAGTCGAAGAGCACGAAGTGGCCTACAGTTGGCTCCAGGCATTCAGAATGTGGCCCGGGAATGGAGTTCTGGGAGGTCGAAGAACACGAAGTGTGTGACTGTTTGCGAAAAACGCATTCGGACACGAGTTCGGACACAGCTCCCCGGGTCCCGCCCCGACCCCCCTGTGGAGTCATCTGCTGCTCTCTTTTGACACCACTAGAAACCTATCAGCAAACGCTGTTCGGTAATATCTACCCAGAGTCACGACACGTTTGCCACATGAGGACACGCTGCGCGAACGCGTGGTGGTCATGGCGCATGTTTCCGACATCGGCACCACCAGCAAAGAATTGGTGCGAAACGCGAACGGCATCCGACCATGTTGAAACTGCACTACCTTCACATTGTATATGGAAAATGCGGCGGTACTTTCGCCTGGGAATTCCGAACACTTCCAATTACCCAATTATGCATCCAGCCTGCCGGCTACACGTCTCGTGCCGCCGCCGCAAAATCGGACCCGCCGTCCTTTCCAACTCCTGTCAGGCCGTCTCCTCCATCAGAACCAGCCAAAATAAATAATGAAGCATGTGCCGATTCGACCATGCTCGCATCAGATCTGGCACAAACGGAGGTGGCGTCAAATGATGGATATGCGAAAACACTTGTGATGCAAACATGCAGCTGCAATCCACAAAAAGCCCCCAACGCTTAATGATCAATGCACGCCTGCTTCGTTTGGCGGCCAGGACGGTGGCCGAGTTTGCCGGGTATCAACAGTTGGTGGCCAAGACGATCCAAAGGACAGACTACATCACGAATAAGATCTTAGGCCTCATGGTTCATCGTCATTGTTCAAGGATGAGAAGATTGAGTTCCTTAGAGACATCATTGAGAGGACAAGCGATGCAACTGAGCAACGGATTCGAAACTACATTGTTCAAGGCAAGACCATGACCATCAAAGGTGTTGACCATGACCCAGACATCCTGAACGAAGCTCTCATAAAGAACGCTATCCAGACGCTTACAATTCCCAGTTTATGCACCAGCTTGCCGCCTACGAGTCTCGTGCCGCCGCCGCGAAATCGGACCCGCCGTCCTTTCCAACCCCTCGTATGCCTTCTCCCCCACCACAACCACCCGAAAAATACATGGTTGAAACATGTGTAGATTCGGCCGTGCTCGCATTAGTTCTAATACAACCAGAGGTGGCATCAAACGTTGGATATGCGAAAACAGTTGCGACGCAAACATGCCTCTCAGATTCACCCAACCCCAACGCTTACTGATCAATGCACGCCAGCTTCGTTTGGTGACCAGGACGGTGGCCGAGTTTCCCAGGTATCATCAGTTGGCGGCCAGGGATGAGAAGGTTGAGTCCCTTGCAGACACCATTGGCAAGACAAGCGATGCAACTAAGCAACGAATTCGAGACCATAGTGTCCAAAGCAAGAACATGACCATCGAAAGTGTTGCCAGGCATCCTACACGAAGCTCTCAGCAAGCACGCTGGCCACAAGAAAAGGCATGAGATCATTCGTGCATGATCTTCTTGTGGCACCGTCAACTGCAGCTCCTCACTTGACACCATCAGTGCGATGAAGACCCCATGGGAGCACGAATTTCCTGAGCACGTTCAACCGCAGCTGGGGGAGGAAGTGTCATGAGGAGTGGGGAGAGAGAAGGAATATCTGCATGAACGCTGGCCGTGAGTGGGGGCGTCTTCCGCCTGCTCGCCAGGACACACTGCGGACTACGTTGCACTCAATCCTCATCGGACCCCGCTCCTTGTATATGACGTTATCCTTCTTATCCTCCCGTTTTTCCTCCGCGATCATAGTCAGGGTATCTATCACCTTCGGTTCGTGCCAGCATGTCTCAGAACACCATTCCGCAGACGCACCTTCGCTCATCATATTCACACAGCAGGGGGTGGGGGGAGCAAGAGGAGCATGGGTGGGAAGACAGGGAGAGAGGATTTTTGTTACAGTGCTGCACTGCTGTGCGGCACTCGCACATAGTTTTCACAGCAGTGCGGCACTCGCACATCTGTGATCCTCGGCGTCACGTCATGGCCTGGTCGTTCCAGGCCAGCTGGACGGCTCGAGGCCAGATCGCTCGAGGCTGTGGAGGATCGCCCGACTGGATCGAACAATGGTCCTCCTATCCTCTCTGCCTTGCCTAACTTCCCCCTTCAACCCTTGCCGTCTCCTCCCCTCCCGCCCCTGCCATGGATGCAAATCCCACCAGCCCTTTGGGCGTGAGTGGTTTAGAGAGCTCTCTCTGTCCTCAACCCCCTTCTTCCCCTTCGGGGAGGGGTTTACCCCTCCCCCTACCCCCTCCCCCTGGGCCTGGAGAGGGACCCCCGCGGGTGGTCAGAGGGGTCTTTTTCGACTCCTGGGAGGGCTAAAAAACGACGACCTTCACGAGGATTCTGGCCCCGACGGGGGGACCGAGTTCGGCCTCTCTTCTTTCAAGCTAAAATCATTGATTTTACTACGGTTTGGGCCCCATTTTGGCCTCCTGAGGGGGCCGCGCTCATCTTCCTTCATAGCAAAATCATTCATGTTACGAAGGTTTTGGGCTTATTTTGTCCTTCTCAGGGGGCAGCGCTCATTTGCGCTTCAGAGGAGGTCGCAAGAGGCCCCAAGATGGCCCCAAGAGGCCCCCAGGAGCCTCCCAAGAGGCCTCCAAGAGGCCCTCAAGAGGCCCCCAAGAGGCTCCAAGAGGCCCCCAAGAGGCCCCCAAGAGGCCCCCAAGAGGCCCCCAGAGGCCCCACGAGGCCCCCAAGAGGCCCCCACGAGGCCCCCAAGAGGCCCCCAAGAGGCCCCCAAGAGCCTCCAAGAGGCCCCCAAGAGGCCCCACGAGGAGCCCGAACGACTCACACCAGGACGAGGGGCCCGAACGACTCGCACCACGAAGAGCCCGAACGACTCACACCACGAGGAGGGGCCCGAACGACTCACACCAGGACGAGGCGCCCGAACGACTCACACCACGAGGAGCCCGAACGACTCACACCACGACGCGGGCCCCGAACGACTCACACCACGAGGAGCCCGAACGAGTCACACCAGGAGGAGGGGCCCGAACGACTCACACCAGGACGAGGGGCCCGAACGAACGACTCACACCACGAAGAGCCCGAACGACTCACACCAGGAAGAAGGGCCCGAACGACTCACACCAGGACGAGAAACCCCAAACGACTCAAATCACGAGGAGCGCTTTCTCTCCCTCCTCCTCCGCCTCGTCCTTCTCCCGCTCCCCCCACAAGGAGGATGTACAAGGAGGCGGGAGGAAGGAGGAACAGGGGAGATATGCGGGGCCAAGCGGACACACGCCTGAAAAACACGACTGTCGGCATGCTTCGCGAGAGTTGCTGCTGTGAGATGGGCTGGTGGGGATACGCGAAGCGTAAAGAATTCAAAATTTGTTTCTGTGGACTGTTGGATGGAAATGGAAGTCCGTCCAGGTTCCAAGGCGATTCGCCGCATTACTTCAACACTCTGCGTGGAGGTGAAGTGCGGGATCATCCAGGGAGGGTCGAGGTAGTGGTATGGTGGCACGAGGTTCAAAATTTCAAGGAAGATGCTCGAGTTCGCCTTGCAACACATGTAAGCCTGCCACCTCAAGATCAGATTCAGGCGACTCCGAGCTGCTCTTTCGACGGCCAAGGCATTCTACAATCAGCCGTTCACGGTTATCTGCCAAGAATTGTGGAGGAGAGAACAGGAGCTACTCCACTCCACCCTCGGCGAACGCCGATGCAGATGACAAACTTTGAACCACTCGCGCGGCGAGGCCTACCCTAGATTGCTGCCAAAGCATCGATAGATTGGCCCGACAACCCTCGATGCACGTGTAGAGCACCGCACAACTCGCCCTGCCTGCAGTGTAGCGCGCCACCGCACGCGCCAGCACTGTCACGAAAGGGGGGGAACACGGGGGGGAGGAGGAGGAGGAGGAGGAGGAGGAGGAGGAGGAGGAGGAGGAGGAGGAGGAGGAGGAACCTGGCATTCTTCGCCGTCGCCCGCAAGCCCCATGCTCCGCGCCCGCGACGGCCTCCCTGCTCGTCTTCACTCTCATCGCACCGCGTCTCCTCCTCTCCTCCTCTCCTCCCTCCTCCCTCCTCCCTCCTCCTCTCATCCCTCCTCCCTCCTCCCTCCTCCCTCCTCCCTCCTCCCTCCTCCCTCCTCTAGCCTGCCAAGGTGGACCAGAGGGTGTTTGGTTGATAACCACGAGCGTCCGATTAGGACATGGGTTGACCCTTCGGTCGTTTACCCCATTCCTGACGCAGCGGCCATCCAGCCAATGCCGGCTTGACGTGAAAAAAGCCGTAGTAGGGCGCACGAGGGAGCAAGGAGCCCGCTCTGTCGCTTCCGTCGCACCCCTCCCGACTGCGTTTGGGCAGATAGGAGCGTCCCATCGTACAATCAGATTATTCATACCTGTCCTCCTCCTCCTCCTCATCCTCCTCCTCCTCCACCTCCTCCTCCTTTTCCTCCTCCTTACCCTCGTCCTCCTCCGCCTCCTCCCAAAATTTTCCAGCGTCTCTCTCACTGCCCAGCCATTCCAGGAACGAAGAGGCTGGTCTGATAGAAGAGAGCAAGAATAAAACCTCAATTGTGAAGCAGGTCCACCCACCCCCTTTGGAGCACTCAGGCGTGGGGGGCCAGGGGCGGGAAACGCGCTGGCCATCAAGCTAGGGAAATGTACCCGACAAACGCTGGCGACGCTGCTGAACATACACCTTGTCGCAGGGCCCCCCAAGCGTTCGAGCTTGGCCCGACGCATCGGCCACACACTTGATGAATTGAACAAGTGGCAGGCCAGTTTCGACAACTGTACACAGATTCAGATCGCGCGGGGGTATAATTTCAATGTCAGTTATCATGGCTGCGGTGAGATCCGCGCATCTGCCAGGGACCTCCTAACTCTGAAAACAACGGGCACACGACACGCAACGCCAAAACGCCCCGTTCCAAAACACTCGGCGAGACTTGCTGCTGGAGACATGCCTCGGCCTGGGCGGTCTTGTCCCCCTGTCTACTTGACAGGAAATCAAGCTGGCTGGCGGCATTTCTTTTAAAGAATCGCAGCTGGGGCCGCAAGCTCACTCCACTCACTCATAGAAAGATCATACCTGTGGATGTTGGCCAACACATCTGGGTGAGAGAGCACGCCATCCTCGGCACACTCGTTTGCCTCGGTGATCCCGCGCTGATGCCTGGGACACATGTCAAAAAAGTTGTTATCCGTCATCTGCACAAGCATTTTCTTCAAGCACCACTCTTTATAGTTCTGAAATACAAACCTCCAGGCCTCCGAAGCGTGCTCGAGCCCGAGAAAGAGGCAAAAGTGTTCCCAGTTCAACAGAGAAGGCTCTTGCAACGCGCATGGATACAATAAGCTTCGGAAAGGTCGGGCCCATCGCACTCAATGCGGTTCAACGCCTGACGCAAAGCGCACACTTCTCCAAAGACGACACTGTGTGGGAGGAAACGGGGAACACTGCAGAAGATCGTCCCCAGGAAAGTTCCCTAATCGGTCACCGTGGCCACAGCCCACGCGGCACGAGATATTGAAACCCATACATAATCCATCTAACTGAATATGTGCTTTATTGTTTCGCTTGAAGGCCTCCGCCAAAACCCCCGTCTGAGGCCACATTGTTGCCGTCTCCACCCCGAAAATCCGCGAATACATTGTCAGGGAGCGCCTGCCACAAGAAGCTGCACAGCGGGTCCTCCACGCCTGCTTCCAAGCCGGCAGCGGACAGTTCTTCGGACAGAAACTGTGACCTTTTACCTGTGAGACCTGGGCGCTGAAAATCCCGACACAAAACCGAATCGTCAATGCCATTACCGTCTCCAAAACTGCAAAGCTGAGCGATGAAACCTGATAGCCACATCTGTTGTGGAAATGGTTGGCTGTGACGCGAGTAACCATGCCCTTGAGAGTCTTAGTACGCTTGTCCAAAATCGACCTCCAAAAGCCAGGCGGAAGCTCGACCCAAAGGTTCCTTTATCCAGGATGCCTCAGGACCTCTGGTGCTCGCAGTCTCCTAAATATCTGTTCATCCTAATGGCGACGAGCTCCTTACCTGGGTCACCGACGAAGCACTTAAGAACTGCACAATAGGGCGTGGCCCTGCGGACGAAGGAACCACTGCTGCGCGTGGGGCGGGAAACAGGCCGGAGGAGGAGGAGGAGGAGGAGGAGGAGGAGGAGGGGGAGGGGGAGGGGGAGGAGGAGGAGGAGGAGGAGGAGGAGGAGGAGGAGGAGGAGGAGGAGGAACCCATCTAGCTGTTGTTATCCACTGCAACATGTCCACATCAAGGCCCCAAGAACGAAAGTCCCAAGAGCCATTTGGGTGCGCATCCGATTGAGCCTGAACGACGGGAGCAATGTTGGCGAGCTCCCCTGCTGTGAAACAGCCTCCAGGTCTGCGGTATGCCGACGTCGTCAGCCAAAAATCCTTGGCGTACCTGGTGATGGTAAGGTGAAAATGAGAAAGGCGACTCCAGGTCGGATCCACAGCTACTCATACCAAGAAAACCTCCCGTGTGCGATATAAGCCGTCGAATATCATCCGGAGTCCACTCCTCCATCTCCACCACAAAGGTCAAGGTAGGCTTGATTCCACAAAACCAGATGTTGCACGAGATCTGATAGGGTTCCTGGGTGATGCTATTTTGATGAACTTTCTCCTCAACTTGGTCCACCTCGTCCTCCTCTTCAATGTACCCGTCCTGACCTTGCGATGCTTCCCAGGGGAGAAACCGGCGCCCAGGTTCACAATCGAGGGGTCTCCCCTGCATAATTGCCAAGATCGGCAAGTGCGCGTCGGACCAGGTCCATGCTGGTTTCAGTGATGCAGAACTTCTTCAAAGAGAAATGTTGAAAACTTGCGACAATATGTCGATATGGATGCATAGCGAAACTGCCATATTGGTGGCACAGCCCTCGATCGAGTTGCCATATTCATCCAAACCAAACTTGTACACGTGCACGGCCAGCGAAGAGGAGAAGCCGATTTCCAAATATGCATTTACATTGGAAATGGAAAAACACTTGATATCAACTGTTGTCGTGTTGCTCCCCGCCTCATTTTTTATTCAGGGTCTATCGGGTCAGACACCATCCCATCCACGATCAATATCCTCTACCACCCCGAAGTGTGCCAAGCGAAGCGAAGGGAGCGGAGCGGAAAGCACCAGTCTGAGGCTGTACGCACTAATTGGGGCTGTTGCACGTGTTCGTCGCACTGTTTCAAATCGCCGAGCAGAGACAACGCATGCTTCTTAGATCCTGCTGCAATGTTGACTCGAATGCTCTGCCTCCAGACCGTGTCAGCTGGACTGCGACACGGCACCATCGAAAAGACATCCCTGTCCTGGACACTCTTCTCCCCTGTCTTAAAGTCTCCAGAATTTCATCTGGATATCGTACGAATCTGAAATTGAGAAAAGAGAAAAAAAAAAAAAAAAAAAAAAAAAAAAAAAAAAAAAAAAAAAAAAAAAAAAAAAAAAAAAAAAAAAAAAAAAAAAACGATGAGACGGCGGCGACATATTGCTTCCGAAAGAAACCAAAGATACGGGTTCTCATCCATGAGGGAGACGCTCCCAGGACAGTGATTACACACAAAACTTGGTGAACAACCTCAAGTGCAGGCCAGCAGAGATGCTGATAGCGCCGACGATAGAAGCCGTCTGCTGCAATGTCGCCTAAAATGATCATATCATTTATGGTGGGCGGGACGGGGCAAATCATATCCTCAGGCCAGTCAGGGAGTCTGGTTCGGAGACTGACGTTCATCCCCCCATGCTTGTGACGACGACATCACTTCCCCCACATCTGAGCAGTAAGGCCAGAAGAGTGGTAGCCATTATCAATAGCAAAGGTGTACGATATTTATCCTCTGCCGCCTTGGTGTATGCGTGAGCACGCTTTGCCCCCGCTACCGTTCTCATTCCCCTGTCCCTCCCTCTCCCGCCTGCCCCCCTGCTCGCTCCGCCTTCCTCATCATTGTTTTCGTTCCTCCTCCTCCTCCTCCTCCACCTCCTCTATCTCTCCCTCCTCCTCCTCCTCCTCCTCCTCCTCCTCCTCCTCCTCCTCCTCCTCCTCCATCCTGCACTTTCTATTTCACCATCCTGATCCTCGCACTCCTCCACTGCCACTGCCTCCTCCCCATTCCTCTCCGTCTCCCCCTCCGCTTCCGACTGTCCCTCCTCATCCGTCCTTCTCCGCCTCCACCTCCCCCTCCTCCATCATCCATCCTCCTTCCTAATCCCCCTCCTAACCCGTCCTCCCCCCTCCTCCCTCCCACATCATTCCCGTTTGCGTTCCCCATCACCCGTCTCTTCCTCTTCGTTATTTATTGTACCCTCCTGGGGCCTTTTCTCCACATCCCCCTCCGCCTTCACCTCCACCTTCGCCTCCACCGGCGGCTGCTGCTGCTGATCAACCTTCTCCATCCTCCATCCGGCTCACCCACGCCTCTCCCGCCCATCCTTTCGTCACTCGTGGTCATCCGCGTTTTATGTCGCTTTCAGTCCTCTGCTCCTCAGCCTTGCTGTATTATGTTTTCATCGTCCCGTGTTCCCTCCCTCACGGACACCTTTTACTCAAGATCCTCTGATCCGCATCTCCTTCCGCCTCCGCCAGAGGCTGCTTCCCCTCCTTTTCTGCTTCTTAGTATTCTTCATCATCAGCATCATCAGCATCATCATCAGCAGCATCATCAACAGCAGCAGCATCAGCGCCAGCATCATCCTCATCATCATCGTCATCACCACCAGCATCATCATCGTAATCAGCAGCATCCGTGTCGTCATCATCATCATCATCATCATCATCATCATCATCATCATCATCATCATCATCATCATCATCATCATCATCATCATCATCATCATCATCATCATCATCATCATCATCATCATCATCATCATCATCATCATCATCATCATCATCATCATCATCATCATCATCATCATCATCGTCATCATCATCATCATCATCATCATCATCATCAGCATCATCATCATCATCATCATCATCATCATCATCATCATCATCATCATCATCAGCAGCAGCAGCAGCATCATCATCATCATCAGCAGCAGCAGCTGCATCATCATCATTAACACCACCATCGACCTCATCCTCATCATCCTCAGCAGCACCGTCAACATCATAATCATCAGCATCGTCAACGTCATCGTCATCGTCGTCGACAGTGTCGTCATCTCCACCACCATGATCATCACCATCATAACATCATCATAATGGTCATCACACATCATCGTCATCAACAGTAACACCATCAATAGCATAACCATCACCACCATAAACCTCATAACCAGCAGCGTAGCATAATCATCATCCTCATGATCCTAATCATCGTCATGACGGCCATCAGCATCATCATCATCATCAATCGTAACACCATCAACTGCACAACCACCACAACCATCAACAGCATCATTATCAGAAGCATCAGCATCATCACCAGCAGCAGCATTTCATCACCATCAGCAGCATCATCATCAGCATCATCGTCATCGTCATCGTCATCATCAGCAGCATCATCATCAGCATCATCGTCGTCGTCATCATCATCATCATCATCATCATCATCATCATCATCATCATCATCATCATCATCATCATCATCATCATCATCATCATCCTCATCCTCATCATTGCAATCATCATAAACCCTCGACATTGCACTGTGTCCCCCTCGTCGTGGGCTCCTCGCCCTTCCTCCTCACTATACTCCTTCTGTCTCCATTACAAAAGAGAGGCCGAGCAGGGAGGCGGCGAGTGGGCGCGGGTGCCGTCAAGCCCCGCTTCACGCGGCCGAATATGGGATTTTTGCCGTCCTGTCTTGGGGCGGAGAAAACATACTGGTACGATGTGCTGATGCTGGAGGCGTACGTCCGACAGTGGCAAAGAGCGCACAACGTGTACGTACAGTAGAGAATGTCCCGAACCATATGGCCAGAAAGCGCCCGCCACACATCTGATACTGTGAGCCTTCTCGGCGTGCGCGTCGTCCCTGGGCCGACGAGCAGAAAGCATCGCCATGTCTGCGTGGTGCCAATGGCTGGCTCGTCGGAGCGCAGTGCGCGCACTGGCCCCAAGAGAAGAGAGACGATGCGGACGCTGAGAGCCAGGGCAGCCAGGACCAGCATGCCTGCCGCACAGTATCGCTTCGAGCTCTCGACCTCTCTCTCTCACATCCGCCCAGGGTCGTTGGCGCTGAAAAAAGAAGGCTCCTTAGGGGTCGTTTCGGGCTCCCTGGGCCGAGCACTGCAGGCGCTCTCGACAAAAACGGGCATCGCAGTCCTATCGATTGCCCAGGACTCGTTGGCGGTTGCCGGTTTTCTCGCGTGCCCAAGACGACCCAAGAGGATTCCACGAAAGCCCCGGGACGGTAAACGACTGCCCAAAGGTAATCGAAGAGGCCGAGTTCAGTGACAAACTCACCGCTTCTGCAAAATGTTCGCATTCTCTGTGTTCCGATCTTCCAAGCGTGCAAGACGGCCCAAGAGGCCCACTAGAACCGACCAAGAGGGGCCCCCTGATGCCCCCGAAGCCCCCCCAGAGGAGCACGGCCCCCAAGAGTCCAAGAGGGGGACCTCGCACTGCCACTCAGAATCCACGTCCTCGAGAGGGCCCGGCAGGCCCCAAGGGGGCTCCCAAGAGGCCCCCAGAGGCCCCCGAGAGACCCGCGGGAGGCCCCCAAGAGGCCTGCCAGGGGCCGCAGAGGCTTCCGCGAGGCCCCCCCACTGGCCCCCGAGAGGCGTCCGAGAGAGGCCGCCGGTCCCCACCCGCTTCGGGGCACGCGGCCCCGAAGGCACGGGGCCGGCACGCCCCCACGCGGGGGCCCCACGCTGGCCACGACGAGCACCCGCTGCACAGCCAGAGAAAGAGGGAAGGGGGGGGAGGAGGAGGAGGAGGAGGAGGAGGAGGAGGAGAAGGGGGGGGGAGGAGGAGGAGGAGGAGGAGGAGGAGGAGGAGGAGGAGGAGGAGGAGGCGGAGGAGGAGGAGGAGGAGGAGGAGGAGGAGGAGGAGGAGGAGGAGGGAGGAGGGAGGAGGAGGAGGAGGAGGAGGAGGAGGAGGAGGAGGAGGGGGGAGGAGGGGGAGGAGGAGGGAGGAGGAGGAGGAGGAGTAGGAGGAGGAGGAGGAGGAGGAGGAGGAGGAGGAGGAGGGAGGAGGAGGAGGAGGAGGAGGAGGAGGAGGAGGAGGAGGAGGAGGAGGAGGAGGAGGAGGAGGAGGAGGAGGGGGGGGGGAGGGGGGGGAAGAGGAGGGAGGAGGGGGGGAAGGAGGAGGTCGATCGTCAGGATCAGACGCGCAGAGGTCTTGCTGCTGGAGGCGTCGGTATGCACGGAACCCCAGGAACATGTGGAGGCGGGGATCCACTTCTTCTGTGCTTGCCAGACAAGAGGGGAGGAGGAAGAGGACGACGGCGAGCAAACGGCTCCTCGGGAGTCCCAATCTCGGCCGCGCTTCGCGCAGTCTCCGAGTCGCCGGAGCACGGAAAAGAGCAACGACAGAGGCAGTGACATGAATGCAAGGGCGAAAGCAAATCTCCCTCTCTCTCTATATATATGGCTCTTTCTCTTCAATGAGCGAGAAAGAGGAGTCGGCAACGATGATCACCGCATAAATCCGTTCCATCACTAACCTGTAAAGACACATTACCAGGGGCGGACCAAGTGCGCGGCAGGCTTACAGAGCAACCTCCTGCGCTGCACACCTCAGCGCATGAACCAAATACGCGAGGAGCCAAAGCGCTGACAGCCACCCCGATATGCACGGAAAGGGTAACATCAGAATACTAAGTATGAAGGTAACCATACAATATTATGGGCAAATTGTGTAACGAAGGCGTCACGTCGCAAGGAGAGGCAATTTTGAACACAAATGCGTTCTGACGCATGCATACACGCAGGGCTCACATACGCCTGTGCAACACAACGCAAGACGTGTGCTGTCAAGCTTTGCACATCAAGCACATTCAACTATTCATACCTATGCTGCTGAAGCCATGGAAGTCTGTGATTCACGGTACCCCAACTCTTCCTCCATCCCTCTATACGTCTGTCTAGAGGCAAACTGAAAAGCGGTCCAGAGACGGCAAAGGCGCCAGCGTTATGAAAAACTGGCTGCCGTTCGTGTGGGGCCTCAGCAGGGCATCGACAAAGCCCGCACGTACGCTGCGCAGGATTCGCCCTGACCTCGGCGGCATATGAAACTACAGTTAGGTCGGGCATGTCCACTTACAGGCGGATTTGGGAAGAGAACTAAAGAATCAGCCGAAACATCCAAATATTGTGACCAGAGCACGAAGAATCGTCACCTTACTATGTTCTACTATCCTTGAATATTCCTCCTTTAGAGGGACATGCCCGACTTACAACTACAGAGAGCGGAGTCTGAGTAGCCCGTGAGAGCGCGCTAAATTCACACATCTGGCGTACCTGCCCACCCGGGTGTGCCGTCGGGGACAGGATCCTCTTCCCACTGGCGTCGCCTGGCTGCGCCGTTGGCGACTCGGCTCGATAAGGTGTAGAGTGGTTGGGGCAGTTTGAGGGGCTGCTTGAGCTGACCGGTGCCGCCCATGTACACAACACCCATGCGAGAAATCCGAAACAATCCAAGGAGTCCGCCAGCCCCCGAATGCCCAGAGTGGGATTGCGTGAAACGCTTGGCCGCCCTCCCCCTGTTGTCCCCCCCCCCAGCGTCCGAAGTCCAATCTGCAAGGGAGGGCCCCCAAGGGGGACGACCCAAGAGAGTATCAAGGCAGCCCAATGAGCCCCGAGAGAGTCCCCACGGGTCTCCTCAAAGGTCCCGGCTTTGACGTCAGTGGCAAGAGCGGACGCTCACGCGTTCGCACCGCCGACGGGCCGCGCCAGGTTATAGACACACTGGGACCCTTGGGAAAGAAGAAGCGGGCGGCCGCGGAGGGGGAAAAGAGGGGGGGACTCGGGCGAAGCGCGCGGGCAGCCTCGGGCACCAGGAGCCGGCGTACTCGCAGGCTGCGCAGGCCAGTGCCAGAGGCCCCAGCAGACAGCGACGGCACATCCAGAGAGAAGACGGCGGGCAGCGGACGTGGACACACTTGGCCAGCGAAGCCGCGCGCCAGCTCCACGAGGACGGGAGGGAGCAGGAGCAGGAGCGGCGGCGCCAGCGCCAGCGCCAGCGGCACCTCGCCCGTCCCCAGCTGGCCGGGTGGCAGCTGCTGCTGCTGGCCATCGGCCAGCTCTCCGCTGCGCGCGATGCATCCGGCAACCGCGTTCCCGACTGTCCGCTCGCCCCTCCTCTGCCGTCACGGCCGCTGCCCTTCTTCGGGTGCTGCTGGAAGTGCCCCTGGGCCAAGGTGCCCCGAGGGTTCTCGGGGTAGGCCGAACGGTCTCCGAAGCACCCCTCACGAGGCCCAGGAGGGCCCTAGGGGCTCCAAAACGGAGCGGAAAGCTGGGGGCACCTTGGGCCAGGGGTACTTCTGGCAACACCCGACTTCTGTCTACACTGTCTACACCACGCTGCTTCAAAACCACTCTCGGACACGACGAGCAATTCTCGTAACCCAGCCAACGCTGAACATCCAGACATTCGGCGCACCGATGCATTCGATGCGCGGGCCCCACGACCTCTCGACCACTTCCCAAGGGCCAGCGTCTCATACCGACTCGTTTTCTCGTGGCCCTGAGGCCCGACACCGTCCTCCAGAGGTTAAAAAGCGGCGACAATATGGACACTCCAATGTCTTCGCGGCGGTGGATGTCTGAACAAGCAGCCGCGGCAGGAGCAAGAGCAGGAGCAAAATCACAAGCAGAACTGGGAGCAAGCAGGTCGTCGGATCGGCAAGCGAGGCCCGGCGTTGGCCATGGAGAGGATGCCGGCCCCTGTGTGCTTCAGCTGCGGGTGGATCTCGTCCTTCGCGCTGCTCGGCTCACCTCATCCTGCTCTCCCCCCACCTCCCCCGCCCCGCCACCTCCACTTTGTCCAGGAACCCCAGAAAGCTCAAAGTGCCTCCCAAACATCCCCCGGACCCCCCAACACACACAGCTCTTTTGTTCAAGAGTCGCATGGCTTAAGCCCTTGGTTCAAGGCCGGCCAGGCCGCATGGCGCCGTCCAGGGGCAGCGGCCTAGCCTCTGCTGCGGCTGCGGCCGCGGCGGAGTCGCTGCCGCGGCTGGGGCAGCGGGAGCCGCCCCAGGAGCCCGCAACCAAGAGGCAACTGGAGCCTAGCCTGGCGCAGGTCGGCCTGAGATTGATCGGCGTTGACGATCGACGGCGCAGCTCAGGGGGGTTGGCTGCGGGGAGCGCTGAGCTGGCGCACGACCCCCAGGCTGTTACGCAGGAGAGCCCCCTCGCCACGGAGGACGCGAGATGTGGCACCTCTGCAACCTGAGGAGGAGACAGAGAGAGAGGGAGAGAGAGCACACGTTGCGACCTCAGGGGAGCTGGAGAAAGACAGCCATCATATGCTGCGCCAGTCTCCGGCCCGCGGAGGAGCGCCTCACTTGGGCGAGAGGTGCCACGCGCCAGAGCATCCTGGGCGATGCTCGGAGCGGCGCCCCAGTGAGCTGCGCTGGCACGTTGGCGAAACTTGCCTAAACAACGTGAGTACGGCAGGACAGTGCCGTAACGACGCTCTTGAATTTCTGACACCGCGTGGATCGCTCAAATCGTGCACGGTCGCGCCATTCCGACAATCAGGATCCTTCGAGGTCCGTCGATTCCGGGCCACCGGCAGCCCACCCCCTCCATCCATTTCCCCTCTTTGCCTCCGTCCCTCCCTCCCCCCCTTCCGCTTCCCCCCATACATTCGCCCCCTCTTTTCCTACTCCCCCGACCCCACTCCCCCACCATTACCGAAAAAACGGGCAGGTCCTAATGGGACAGATCAGATCCCAACAACCTGCGTCCGATGCCAGCGGGAAAGAAAGCCAGAACGGTTCCGATCCAAGCGCGTTGCAGGCGCCTTCTCGGCTTCGTGTTTGATTACTGACGAATTCTATTCGGCGTCCCGTAGCATTCCTCTGAAATTCATCAAGGATGCTCTAGGATTCCAGAAGGATGTCTGAAACAAAAACCTGCAAACAAAACCTGCTGAAATTCTGAAGCACTCCTGAAGGATACCTTACAAATCCTGAAGGATTTCTGCGGGTTCAAAAAATCATGCGGCCCCTGGGGATCTGGAAAGTTCCTCCAGGATCATGCAGGATTCCTGCAGGATTCCTCCAAGAGTCCGCAGGGTTCCTGAAGATCCCTGCAGGGTTCCTGGCGAATGCTGGAAGATTCCCGAAGAATGCCTGCCCTCCAGATTCGCGAGGATTCTTGCAGGATTCCTGACGATTCCCTAGGAACTCCGGATCTCGCTGTATATATTAATCGCGCGGATTCCTGAAGATGGCTCAACGATTCCCATGGATTCGTGGCGATTTCTCAAAATCCCCAAACGATTCCTCCAGGATTCCTTCCGATGTCCAGGAATCTTCTTGGATTCCGATGGGTTCTTGATGGTTCCTGAAGATGCCCCCTGGATTCCTGAGGATTGCCGAAAATCCCCATATATGCCACAAAATTCATGAGGATTTCTCGTACATGCCAAAAGCAAAATTATTCGGGAGCCCTGGCGATTGCTGAAAATCCTTGAGATTCTCTAGGGCATCCGATCAGATGCCCAAAAACTCACCGAGATTCGTAATAATTCCTGGAAGATTCTTCTGGAATGCGAAAAAAACTCCCCGGAATTCCTAAGGATCCTGAAAGAATCCCAAGAAGCAACCCTGCGAATTCCTGGACATTCCTAAAGGCCCGTGAAGAATCCTGAAAAAGTCATGAAAGATTCCCGGAAGCATCCTGCCTCGTTTACGGGAGGCGGACCAAGCGGCCCTGCACGCAAAGCCCCAGCCACTCCCAGAAACTTGATGCTCCAAGGTGGTCGAGGGCGGGTTGCGCAAATCGGCGGAGCGCCTGACCCCGCACGGCCCGGCCACAAGCGCGGGGCATAGAAACAGGACACACTCTCGCAATGGCGGTGCGACGACGGCAAAAGAATGGTCGGGGGTGACGCCGACGCCTCCTTGACGCGCGGCGGATCCTGGGGCCCTGCACGCAGGGCCCCAGCCACTCCCAGGAACTCGACGCCCCCCTCCGCGACGGGAGCGGGTCACAACCATGGAGGGGCGGCGGAGACCCGGAGTCGCGGGGGCGGATCCAGGGGCGCCCCGCCGGCCGCCGCGAGCATCGGAGCCCGCCCCGCCCCCCCCAGGCACCGCTGCCACAGCCGCGCCGCGCTGAGCCCGTCGGCGACTGGGCGGAGGCGCGGTCTCGAAGCCCTGCCGGCGGGGGCTTAAAACTACCCCGTAGACGCGCCATCTGGGCCCCCACCCCGCAGGATCGCACGCGCCTCCGCAGTCGCATGCAGCCCGGCCCGCGCGACGTCACCCGAGACGCGCTGAGCCAGACTGCCACCGCAGCTCGAATCCTGCGGCCGCGCCGCGGGCGCCCCGCCCGACGCGCCCGCCCCCCCATCGACGATCGACGCGAAGAATTCCGCGGGGGCACGCGCCACCTCAGGTCCGCGGCCGCCGCGTGGATACTGAGGGGCCCGTCGAACTCGGTCGTCCCCACGTTGCCGTGGCCGTCTGCCTCCTGGTTCTAATCGCGCGGTAGCCAATCCAGGGCCAGCGCCGTCTTGCGCGACCTCAGCCCCTCCGAGAGCACACCGAAGAGAACCGCAAACAGCCACTTGGTCGACATGGCCCTGGTCACCGCGTCGGCGACCCCGTTGTCCGCCGACCCCGCCATCTAGAGGTTCGCCATCTGGCAGAGCCCCTTGGGCCTCGAAAACAACTTCACGCAGAGGCTCGCGCCTGGGAGCTCCAGCGCCGAGCTGACCCTGTCCGGGCCGTTCGCCGTGGCCCACGCCAAGGGGGCAGTTCTGACTCTACCCCCGGCGCGTACCAAAGAGCCCCTCGCGCGCGGCTTTTCGGCGACACTTCCAAGCCGCCCGTCGATGGCACCCCCCTCCGACTTCGAGCCCGAGCGGAAGCGCCCTGCGCCCCCGGCTTCGAACTTGATGAGCGCCTCCAGCCGTCGCCCACACACATGCCAAACGCCTGACCGCCCGCGCCAGCGCGAGCCCAGGGTGACACTCTCTTTGCCTGCCCTTGCGACGCTGGCGGGCCAGACGCACGCGGACCTCGGGTGCAGCACCAGGCGGCCCGTCACGCCACCCGCGCCTCAGGGAGGCCCGCGGCGCAGGCCTCGCAGTCGCAGTGGAAGCCGACCCAGTCAACTGCGAGGCCGACCTGCGCCATGGCCCTCTGCACAGGGAAACAGAAGACGAAGCACAGGACGACCATGAAGAGCGCTGCCAAAATCCCGCGCCACCAAGCTCCGATCGCCCCCAGGTCGTCGGCATAGGCGAGATGTTCCACGAGCCAATCGCCTCCCAACAGGCAGAAGATCGTCCGCAGTCCGGCCCCAGGCAGCTTGGCCCGCCATTCTGAGGCGCTGGAAATACCGAAGGTGCCGATGGTGTCGCAGTAGATCTCGCCATCGAACTCGCAGGCCAGCATGCCCCAGTCGCCCACGCGGATCATGACGGGCCGATGCGCACCCTTGACGTCGGTGGCGAGCGAAAAGGAGGCCTCGCGCTGGTCCTCGTAGTAACTCAAAAGGGGAATCCTCTCTGCGGGCCTCGACATCCTGTCGTTTCCCACATCGAGCCCGACGGTTCACGGCGACCTCGCAAGCGCCCTCGCGCACGAATCGCTGCTTGTCGCTCGCGCTCTCCAGGACCGCCCGCGCCGCCATGGCGCAGTTGTCCTTGAAGCGGTTGCGCGGCTGCTCCTCGGGCACCCTGGCCACCCTGCCCGCCTTCACCTCGTCCGCCAGGTGGTCTCGAAGCCATTCGCTGCAGTCTTCCACGCTGCTGTAGTGGGCCGCGTCTGAGGCGGGCCACTCGGCTGCGCCCTGGTCGATGCGCCACTTCAACTCCGCGGCGAGCTCTTCCTGCTAGAACATATCGCACAATATGCCCGCTTTGACCCCCGAATCAAGCCCCTTTTATCAAATCTGCGCCGGGGGGCCCTGCCCCGCGTAGGAGTGCCGCAAGCAGGCGAAGGCACACGGGCCGCCCCTCTGCGGTGCAGCCCAAATCGCCGCCGCGGCCTGTCAGCGCATTTTCTCCAAGCACGCCTTCGAGAACCCTGCTGGCCGCCTCGTAGACCTCCTTCGGCGCCACTCATGACTTCCGTGATACTTGACAAACGCCCCAAACATAATCTCTTCAAGGCTATAAGGCTATGGGGCCATAGGGCTATGGGGCCATAGGGCTATGAGGCTGTAGGGCTACAAGGCTATGTGGCTAGAGTGCTATAGGGCTATTGGGCTATGGGGCTCTATAGGGCAGTAGGGCCATAGGGCTACAGCGCGAAAGGGCAACAGAACTATAAGGCTATAGGGATATAGAGCTATAGGACTATAAGGCTATAGGGCTATACTATAGGGCTATCCACTCTGCTGAACTTGGAGTCGCCATCCCCACTGCTCGCGCAAACATCCCACCCACCCACCCGCAACGTGGTTTGCAAAACCTCTTAAGACCGACTACGACGACACCGACGACAACGACTACGACGACACCGACGACGTCTCCGACGACTTCGACGACGACAACGACGCCGACGCCGACGACGACGAAGACGACGACGACGACGCCAACGAAGGCGACGACGAGGGAGGAGGAAGGACGACGACGGCGACAACGACGACGACGACAACGACGAGAGAGGAGGGAGGACGGCGACGACGCGAACGACGAAGAAGGAGGAGGGACGGCGACGCCGACGACGACAACGACGAGGGAGGATGGAAGACGACGACGACGACGACGACGACGACGACGGCGACGCAATAGGAGGGACGACGACGAGACGCCGACGACGGACGACGACGACGACCAGGGAGGAAGAGGAAGGACGACCACGGCGACAACGACGACGGAAACGACCACGACGCCAAAGAGGACGACGACGACGAACACGAGGAAAGACAGAGGACGACGTAGGCGACGACGACGAAGACGACGACGACGGAGGAGGGAGGACGGCGACGACGACGACGACGACGACGCAAGAGCGCGCGCGCACGCTTTTGTTGAAAATCCGCGTTGCGAAACGTGTGGTTTCTATATGTTTTTTGAACACGCGATTTTGAAATCCTTCCGGAACCGATGGGTTTTGAAGGATTTCAGCATACGCGCGCGACGACGCGCGCGCCTGCACTTCGCCCCGTCTTTTGCAGCGGATTCTCGCGACAGCACACGCGCAAGGGCGTTCGACAGATTTCGACATGCGCGCGCGAAGCCCGTTTAAAAGCATGTTGTGAAAATATTGGAAAATATGCTTTTCTTAAGATTTCGCAAGAGCTCGCGCGGAAGCTGTTCTAGCAAATCAGGTGTTGCGAAGCCCTGTGTCATGCATGTGTTTTCGAGACTCGATTGCGAAATCCTACCGGCACCGAAGGTTTTTGAAGGACTTCGGCATGCGCGCGCGATGACGCGCGCGCGTGCACTTCGTTCTACGTTTTCTCTAGCAGGGGACTTGCGAAACAAATGTTATGTTAGAACAGAAAAAGCCACCGCTGAATATGTTTACGAGGGGCCCTCAGGGGGGATACCGGCCCCCTGGGGATAGCGTAAATTCATAGTTAGGCTGGACATGTGGCCAGAATCATAAATGATTTACAGACCCGAAAGGGGGACCGATAACGCCGGATGGGGGGGTAGATCTTATTCTGTTTTAGAAATGAGAATTAAGGCTTTATAAGGCGAATCGGGCTATAAGGCTAAAGGGCCATAGGGCTATAGGGCCATACGGCTATAGGGCCGCAGGGCTACTGGGTTTCTGGGCTACGAGGCTGAAACGCTATAGGGCAAGAGGGCTACAGGGCCATAGGGCTCTAGAGCTATAAGAGCATTAGAACTGCAGGGCTATAGGGCTATAGGGCCATGCACCAATAAAACTCTAAGGCTGCATGGCTACAAGGTAAACGGACACCCGGGAACCCGGGCGCGCCGCCGAAATCGACGCCCCACCTCGCCTCACCATATGAATCAGCTTGGACCCTTACAGAGGCAAGCTCTGATCGGGGAACAACCCCCTCCAAAAACTCGGACCCCGGCTCGGTCCAGTTCGGGAAATCCGCGGGTCTGGGCCCCAGCGGCCAGGCGACAGGAAGCCCGCGCCATCGCGAAAGCCCTCCGGCCCACGCTGGACTCGCAGCAGCGCAGCGGCCTTGCGCCTCCGAATTGGCGCAGGGGCCTCGCGGTCGCGCGCCCCCTCCCCCCCCGCCGCGCCGCGACGATGGCGCCCGCGGCAATCGCAACGCAGGTCGCAGCAGCACCCGAGGGTAGGGCTGTCGAGCTCCAAGAACGCCACGCCTGAGCGAATCCGGCCTCGCCGGGGGCCAGCGAACGAAATTCGTCGCGGCGGCCTCCGCGCCACACCGCATGACGGGGCAGGGGTTGCCCCAGCTGCTCGCAAGGATGTCACCGTTGCCCGCCCGATGTAGATGGCGCCCTTTCCGAGCGGGCCGCCCCCTATGGGGGGTGGCTCACCGGCGCCGCCCCGCCCCCGCCCTCGCCTTGCTCCCCGAGCGGGTCTGGCGAGCGGCCCCAGGCGCACATCCCCCGCCTAGCGGGCGGCGCGCCGCTCAGCTCCATCGCCGCCGCGGGCGCCAACCACTCCAAGGCTGCGAGCGCCGGGCCGCGACGCCCGCAACGTCGAACGCGGCGTCGCCCCGCCTGCGCCCCAATGATACGGAGCCTGCGGGAGGCGGCGGCAGCGGTCCAAGGCGCGCGCCGTTCGCGTCGAACTCTGGTCTTTCGCCGGAGCCGCTGGTCGGCAGTCAGCGCTGGAAACAGACCGGCGAAGCGCGTCGGCCACGGGCACGGCGCGCCAAATCTCCCGCGGCGGAAGGCCGCCGCTGCACGCGCGCCGTCGACGCCGAGGAGCTCGTCAACATTTCGTCGGCTGACACATGCCGGCGGGCCAACGGCCACGGAGGGCGCCCGCCCGCGCGGCGCCGAGGTCCTCGCGCTGGCCACATATCGCCTGCAGGGCCTTCGGCACGCGAAGGCGAAGTCTGCGAGCTGGCCGGGCACCTGGCACCCCAGCCCCCCTCGGCCCCCAAGCTAGGGGACAACCCAAGGGCGCTGCGCTGATCGCACCAGGCGCGGGACTCGGCGGCTCACGCACGCAACTCGCGACCAGGGGCTGCAGGGCGGCAAGGCCGCGAGCCGCCTGCTGCCAGCCACCTGAGGTAATCGCCCTGCAGCACCGCGTTAGAGAGGTCGGCGTCGTCCGACCCGGCAAAGCCCACCTCTTCCACATGCGCGGGGAAGCCGAGGCGGCGCGCGAAGGCAGCGACTTCCGCTCGTCGATTGTAACCCGCGAAGAAGTAGGACAGCACCCCGCGGCCTGACGCTGGGCCCCGGGGGGCGTCTGGCTCCTGTCCGTCCTCTTCGTTGTACTTTCCCAGTCTGAGTCGCCCCAGGCAGGGGCACCTGGGGGGCGCACCTCGCTCCTGGACCTCGCGCGCAGTCGCCGGGATGTCCCGTCCGCTCGGCCTGGGCCCACTGGCGGGGGCGGCGGGGGGGGCGCCCCCCCTGGCCCTGCGCCGCCGCAATGGTCGCCCCGGCGCAAGCGCCGCCCGCCGCCCGCGCCAACCGGCATCGGCAGCGGCCGCTCGCCCATCGGGGCGCCCTGGATCGGCAACGGCGCCGCGAGTCCACGAGGGGGCCAGGCCCAGCGGGTCTGCCCCGCGAGCCAGCCCCCTGCATGGGACGCACAAAGACATACTTGTACTACATGTCATCCACGGAGACGCGCGCCCGACCAAAACATATAGCACACCCATATCATAATACATCGTTTGCCGAGCGGCGCGGCCAGAAAGCGCCCGCCATGACGCACACGCTAATAAATTTCTCGGCGCGCGCATCGCCCCCGGGGGGGCAACGCCCCTATAGCACAAGCATGTTGCGGCGACGCCGACTGCACTCGCGCACAATGGGTGGCCCGTGGAGGAAACGCCACTCGATCGGGTCGCACTTGGCCACCTTGGAACTGCACCTGAGGAAAATAATGTGGCAGTCTGGCGTCTGCACGGTAGGCCCCGCGACCTGGCCCGGATCTCGGCCGCCCCCCCTGCGCGCCCAGTACCTGCGCACGTGCTTCGGCGGGCTAGGCCCCCGCTGCCGCGGCCGCAGCGGCTCCTGCTGAAGCGGGTGGCGGCCGCCAGCGCGCCGAGGGCCAGCGGCGTCGCGGCGCGGCGCTCCCCGACCACCGAGTCGCCCATCGCCACCCGGAGGGCCGCGTGGAAGTGCACGCATTCCTGCTGCGCCAGAACTCAGGCCGTCTTGCGCACCCGTTGCTCGCACTGCAGCACGCGGTTCCACGGCGGGCGCGCAGCCGTGTCGCCCTGCGCGCCCCTGGCCACGAGGCCCCAGACGTAGTCGAAGAACGACTGTAGCTGCTGCGCGCTTTCGCCTTGCAACCCCTGCCGATTTGCGCGGCGCTGACCGAGCGCGAGAACACCCGTGCCCATAAGCACAATGCGCCTCCGAAGCGCCACCAGGCTCCACGAGCGGTCGACCTCCACGACCGCTGCCATCCTTCACTGCATCGCCCCCGAGCTGGACCAAACTGGCGTCGGGGGGTCGGGGCCCTCGCACTCCTCGACTGATGATACCGCCCGCGAGTGCCTCCGCCAGGACGTCGCCCCGCTCAATCTCCACGCGCCTGGCACCCGGCTCTCCTCGAGCTCCCAGTGCGCCATCTCGCAAATCCCACCAGCCCTCTGGGCGTGAGTGGTTTAGCGAGCTTTCTCTGTTCTCAACCCCCCAACCCCCTTCTTCCCCTTCGGGGAGGGGTTTACCCCTCCCCCTACCCCCTCCCCCTGGGTCTGGAGAGGGCGTCCCGCGGGTCGTTGGAGGGGTCTTCTCCGACGACCCGGAGGGCCAAAAAACGACGACCCTCACGAGGATTCTGGCCCCGTCGGGGGGACCACGAAAAAATGCTCCCCTCTTCTCTGAAGCCAAAATCATTGATTTTACTACGGTGTTGGCCCCATTTTGGCCGTCTGAGGGGCCTGCGCTGCTGCTCCTTGTTCTCAAAATTATTGATGTTACTAAGGTTTTGGGCTCATTTTGTCCTTCTGAGGGGGTAGCGCTCATCTGCGCTTTTCAGGAGGTCGCAAGAAGCCCCCAAGAGGCCCCAAGATGCCCCCAGGAGGCTCCCAAGAGGCCTCCAAGAGGCTCCCAAGCCGCCCCCAAGAGGCCTCCAGAGGCTCCCAAGAGGCACCCCAGAGGCGTCCACGAGGCCCCCAGAGCCCCCAAGAGGCTCCCAAGAGGCCCCCAAGAGTCTCCCAAGAGGCGCCCAAGAGGCCCCAAGAGGCCCCCAAGAGGCTCCCAAGAGGCCCCACCAGGAGCCCGAACGACTCACACCAGGACGAGGGGCCCGAACGACTCACACCACGAAGAGCCCGAACGACTCACACCACAACGAGGGGCCCGAACGACTCATACCAGGACGAGGCGCCCGACCGACTCACACCACGAGGAGCCCGAACGACTCACACCACGACGCGGGCCTGAACGACTCACACCACGTGGAGCCCGATCGAGTCACACCAGGAGGAGGGGCAGCGCTCATAAAGCCCCCCCGCCCCAAGAGGTCCCCAGATGGCCCACAGTCTCAAAAGTATTGATTATACGAAGGTTGTGGGCTCATTTTGTCCCTATCAAGGGGTAGCGCTCATTTGCGCTTCTGAGGAGGTCGCAAGAAGCCACCAAGAGGCCCCAAGATGCCCCCAGGAGGCTCCCAAGAGGCCTCCAAGAGGCTCCCAAGCCGCCCCCAAGAGGCCTCCAGAGGCTCCCAAGAGGCACCCCAAAGGCTCCCACGAGGCCCCCAGAGCCCCCAAAAGGCTCCTAAGAGGCCCCCAAGAGTCTCCCAAGAGGCGCCCAAGAGGCCCCAAGAGGCCCCCAAGAGGTTCCCAAGAGGCCCCACGAGGAGCCCGAACGACTCACACCAGGACGAGGGGCCCGAACGGCTCACACCACGAAGAGCCCGAACGACTCACACCACAACGAGGGGCCCGCACGACTCATACCAGGACGAGGCGCCCGACCGACTCACACCACGAGGAGCCCGAAGGACTCGCACCACGACGCGTGCCTCGAACGACGCACACCACGCGGAGCCCGAACGAGTCACACCAGGACGAGGGGCAGCGCTTACACAAGCCCCCCAAGAGGGCCCCCAGAGGTCCTCCGGATGGCCCCAAGAGGCCCCCAGATGGCCCACAGTCTCAAAATCCCACCAGCCCTTTGGGCGTGAGTGGTTTAGCGAGCTTTCTCT
>CAUYUJ010005503.1:47500-60841 GCA_963575745.1 Prorocentrum cordatum | reverse complement strand
ACCCAACCCTGAGACCCCAGGACTTCCATTGATGTTTGATGTGGGAACGTCGCGCTTTCGTCGCAAAACCATCGAAGCCCAAGAAACCCAGGGCATCCTGGAGGGAAGCAGGGTGTTTTTTTTTTTTCCGCATGGGCCCCCACTGTTCTGTGCAGAGCAAACGCGTCGATCTTACAATTTCGCGTTGCCAAAATCCACTGTCAATTACCACTCACTGCGCGGGCACCCCGCGGGCCGCGACGCCATCCGATCCCGCCACCCTCCGTTTGAAAAAAACACTACGCTGTGCACATACGGTGATCGTACAGATGCGTTGCGTATGAAGCCCATACCAGACAATATCGCGCGGGCCACGCGCGCGCACTGCGCCAAAGCATTCCGACTCAAACATACCTACGCGAACCTCGCACGCAAGCAATTCCTCGCCAATGCCATCGTCCAGACGCGCGCATGAGCTCATCAATTTGCACTCAGTGCAATAGATACGAATGAGCATTCAAATTGGGCGAGCGGGGGGATCTATTTGATCGCAGTCCACATGTGCATGTCGATTCTATATCATTCTTCGTAGACATGTTGGAAAATGTTCCGTCCACCAATCCAAATACACAAACGCACTTTTTGGTCTGCGGGGCGAGAGCGAACCTCTTCGGTAGAAGCTAGGCGGGCTACGCATGGCGCAGATTGGGGGAACAGGGCACAGGCTGGCGGGGCCTCAGGCGGCCGGAGGGCGGGCCGGGGCGCAGGCGGCGCCGGGGAGCTCGCACACGAAAAGGAACCCCTTGGACAGGAGCCGGAGGCGAAGATCCGGAGGATGAGCGGTGTGGCGTTGCCGTCAACGGCGCTCCGTAAACACCATGCTCAAGCGCTGCATGGGAAGACGTTGCACGCGACCAGGTCGACGTCCAGGGGGGGGAAGTCCACCACGAAGGCGATGAGCAACGTTGCGCCACCGGATGGTGAGGAGGGGGCCCAGAGGGAAAGGAGGACCACCAGGGCGATGTGCAGCGTTGCGCCACCGGGCGGTCGGAGGCGGCCTGGGGCGGTAGTCCAACCCACGTCCAGGAAGCAGCCAGCAAGAGGTGCGGCCAGAGACAGGGCCACCCGTGTACGACTGGATGTCGGCGGAGCGCAGGGAGAGAACCCGACCTGCACAGTCAGCGCGTGAAGACGGGCGGGCGCCACACACGACGCGCTGACGCCCGCGCGGCCGAGGGCTGGGCCTGGGCCGCGCAGCGCCGAGGCGAGCGGGGCCGCCGAGGCGGCAAGGTGCAGTGCCCAGCACTGGGCCGAAGCCGCGCTGCGCCGGGCGCTGCCGCCATGGGGGGGGGGGGTGCGAGCGGGGGGGGGCGACGCGAGCAGGGGGGGCAGGGGCCGGCATCCCGCGCCAGCCGAAGTCGCGTCAGCCTGCACCGAGAGGCGCTCACGTGGGGGGCAAGCCCCCGTGGGCACAGGTAGGACACAAGGTCCCCATGCAGGCAAAGACAAGGCGCGCCACGCATCGCCGATGGACACAAGTGGGACACAGAGTCCCAGATCCTTGAATACGGGAGAAGGGGAGGGGAGGAGAAAGAAAAGACGGGGTCCAGGTGGAATGGCAAGTAGCCGCGGCCCGTGGAACGCGGGCGCCACTGGGGCAGCGGGGCGCCGGTGGGGGGGGGAGAGGAGGACACACGGGCCCCAGCCAGGCGAGAGAAGCGGGGTGGGGGTCGGGGCGCAGGTGGTGGGAGCGAGGGGCTGGTTGTGTCGTGCTGCCGTAGGTCAGGGGGGGGCCAGGTCGACGGCTGGTCAGCGCCGCGGGCGCTCTCCAGTCCAGGCGTCACGGCACCCGGAGCTGCGCGCCTGATCCCCTTCGCGCCCGTTACCCTTAGCGACCTCCCTTTTCCTCTGCACGTCCTGGTATAGCCTCTGCCCCCGCCCCCAGTCCACGTCGACGCCTGCGCTGCGAGGCCGCGCCTCCACGCGATGGTTGTTGGCGCTCATGTCATCTAGGAATTTGTCGATGATCCAATGTTGCCAGCGGCCCAGGTCGAAGGGGGCCTGGTCTTTGGATTTGCCTTTGCCCTGCTCGTTGCACATGTGCCTGCACCACGAATGCCAGGCTGCGTTGAAGTGGTTTCCCCCTTCCGCTTGCAGCCTCTTCAGGTGTGTGTGACTGCTGTCCCGTGTGGAAGGCGCTGCCAGCCAACGCGGAAGGTTGCCCGCGTCCGGCTGGTGTCGGTGTGGCGGCGATCCTCTCCGCGGTAGGAGTTGCGGATTTCTGGCTGGCGGCAGGGTGCGCCCCCTGCGCCCCTGCCAGTGTCGTGGTTCTGGTCCCAGTAGCGCTCCCTGGTTCTGCCCCAGCCCCTGGCGTCGCGTTTGCGCCACGGTGCCCCCGCTTGGCCCCGGTTGCGGTCGGGGCCGGTCGGCCTCTCTGGATTCGCACCTCACGGCCGTCGCGCGCAACCCCCGGGCAAGTGACCCCCGCACCCTGCCGCGCAGCGCTCGAGCTGGCGCGCAGGGAGGGGGGTGAGCGCAGGTCGCGGGCCCCCCGGGCCTTCGAACCAGTTCCGCGCGCGCAGTTTCCAATCGTCGGCCGCGGCCTCTGGACGCACGATCGGCTCTGCGGGTGCGTGGGCGGCCCTCTGGTCGGTACTGCACGGGTCGCGCTCGGGACTGCTGCGCCGCCCTTTCCGAGGACTTTGTATTGGATTGGCGTTATCCGACTGCGCCCGCGTCTGAGTTCCGGGGACTGTGCTCCAAATAAACACACACACACACACACACACACACACACTCCCTTCGCACTGAGCGCGGCACAACTGACCATCTCACTACAACATAAACCACACATCACCCACACAACACGTACGTAATGACAACATACCGTAGCACCCCACACTTGCGGATAAGAGTGAGGGGCCGTCGAGGACGTCGTCAGGCTGCGAAGCTTTGATGAAGCCCGCCGCAGGTGCCCAATTTTTACAAGTATGTAATGGGTCCGCCGCAGGCGCCGTTTTTTCGATAAAGCAATGTAGGTGGACCGCGGGGTGGGTCGTGGGTGGGTCGCTGGGTGGGTTGCGAGGTGGGTCGCGGGCGGGTCGCGGGGTGGGCCGCGCGCGGGTCGTGGGTGGGTCGCGGGCTGGGTCGCAGGGTGTCGCGGCGCGGGTCGCGGGGTGGGTCGCGGGGTGGGTCGCGGGCGGGTCGCAAGGTGGGTCGCGGGGTGGGACGCGGGCGGGCGCGCGGTGGGTCGCGGGGTGGGTCGCGGGGTGGGTCGCAGGGCGGGTCGCGGGGCGGGGCGCGAGCGGGTCGCCGGCGGGTCGCAGGGGGGGCGACGACAACAACAACCACAACGACAACAACGAACGGTTCCGGGGTGAAAACCCATCTGGGACCTCCCGACGCTGCGCGGGAGGGCCCAGCCGCGAAAAACGAGTTTCCCAATAAGAGATTTCAATTGGAAAATGGCCATTTTGGGAGCTCGGGCACGCCCCCCCCCATCCCCGACAGAGCCGCTTTGCGTCGGGAGGGGGTTCCAGATGGATTTTCACCCTGGAACGGTTCCGGGGTGAAAATCCGTCTGGGACCTCTCTACGATGATGATGATGATGATGATGATGATGAGGATGAGGATGAGGATGAGGATGAGGATGAGGATGAGGATGAGGATGGGGATAAAATGAGGATGAGGATGAGGATGAGGATGAGGATGAGGATGATGTTGATGCTGATGATGATGCTGATAATGATGCTAATGCTGATGATGATGCTGATGATGATGATGATGATGCTGATGTCGATGCTGATGTGGATGATGCGGATGAGGATGATGATGATGCTGATGTTGATGCGGATGCTGATACTGATGATGATAAAAATGATGATGATGATGATGATGATGATGGTGATGGTGATGCTGATGATGATTCTGATTCTGATTATGATGATGAGGAGGAGGAGGAAGAGAATGATTTGGATGATGATGATAAGGATGACGATAGTGATGCAGCTGCCGATGACGATGGTGATAGTGTTGCTGATGACGGCGATGCGAAGGAGATGGTGTCTGTGGAGTACCCTAACTCTGGAGCCCCTCCACCTGGGAAGGGATTAACCTCCAGCATCACGAACCTCTTGAGAGGGTTCGTGGTCCACTCGAGGATGCACTCTGGTGTCGATGTCGGTGCCCAAGACGACCAGCGCCATCTCACCAGTCGCCGTCAACAGATGCTATCGATGACGTTGACTATGAAGCTGATGCTCCTCATGACAATAACTATCGCGATGCGGATGTTGCTTGTGAGGGTGGTTCGGATGATGACGATGGTGATGACGATGGTGATGATGATGTTGATGATGATGATGATGGTGCTGACTACGACGATGATGGTGTTGATGATGATGATGGTGGCATAGAGCGGCTTGAATAACGTCCCCACAGTGTTTCTCGTCTCCATTTCGCTTCCCGTCAGGCCGGCGACGCGCGGGGCATCGTCTTGCTTGTCCTCCCTCCCCCTCCCCCTCCTCTTCGAGCCGCCTTGCTCATCTTGCCGAACGGACCTCCCTTGGCCGCCCCCCCCTTCGCCGACCCCGTCGCCCCTCCGCAGCCTCGCGAGGCCCAGCGAGGGCGCGCGAGGGTGCCGCGGGCGCGCCACGGGCGCGCCGCGGGCGCGCCGCGCGGCCCTTCGGGCTGCCGCGGCCCATGAGCGGCTGCGCCTTTCGTAGCTGCCCCCCCCCACCCCCCCCCCCCCCTCCTGGCAAGTTCGGGCTGCGAGGTGATGTTGGTGGCGACTGCTCTCATACTTATGATAATGGAGGATCCCTGTCGGCCCGAGTTGGAGTCGAGATTTCGAGCTCAGGACCCCCCGAGGGCAGTTACGCACCACCACCGTGCCTGAGCAGGGCCATCCTGGGCCCCAGGATGGTGCATCGACTCTCCTTGCTTTGTTCAGGAGGGCGCGTGCAGCATACCTGGGTCCAGGGTGACCTTGGCCAGGCATCCTGGCGGTGCACGGTTGCCCTCCGCGCGCAGGATGCAGTTTTTCTTTTCGGGCCCCGCGGATTGCGCTGCGGATGGCACCGCGGAGATCTTCGCGCGCAGGGGGCCGAGAGAGCTAGAGCACGGCCGCGTGAGCATGTTGGCGACTACGGGCCTCATCATGCAGGAGATCATCGGAAAGTTCTGGGGGCACCTCTTCGCGGACATCCCCAACGGCATCTGCGCCGTCTTTCTGTTGCCCCCTCCAGCTCCCACTCCTTGTCCACCTCCTGTGACCCCGTCTTTTCCTTGCGTTGTTGCGTTACGTCTCTGCGTTGATTTGTCAGATGCATGCGGCATATCAGATGCACTCCGAGGGGTGTTCATTGGGCGGCTTCGGCGCGAGAGCGCGAGTGACGATGACCCAGGCTCGACGCCAGCGGTACCGATGTTGACGATGAGGATTCCAATGGGGAGGGCATGCTGGCAGTGACCTTCGACTGATGGTTTCCTGCAGCGCCGTTGGTGGATTTTGGGTATGCACTGGTCCTCCTCCCCCACCTTGATCTTCCAATATCCTCCTCCTCCTCCTTCCCCTTCCCCTCCTCATCCCCCGTCTGACGACGGTGGCAATGACGATCACGACTGCGATTATGTTGCCGATGGTGAACATGTTCCCGATGGCGACGGTAACGCTCGTGAGGATGGATAAGATAACGTTGAGGATGACGACGATGACAGAGGGGATGACGATCAGGATCACGTTGGTGTTGTTGATGCGGTGGGGGGGGGGGACGTCGACGACGATGGTGACGTTGGCGCTGATGTCGACGACGGCGGTGCCAACGATGTCGCGAATGCCGATGTTGAAGATGAGGACTGCAATGGAAAGGCCTCCTAGCAAGGAGGTCGGGCAGAGAGTTTCTCGCCGCATCGCTGCTGAGTTTTGGGCCTGCACTGGCCCTCTTCCCCCGCGCTCGTCTTCCAATATCATATTCCGCTGCTTTGGGACAAAAGCCGGTGGCCAGTCTAGCGGCCCACATTTAAGTGTTTCGCCTCGGCCAACTCCTCGATGCAAATTAAAGTGTTTCGCCTGGCCGTTGTGCAGGCTGTTTCACTGGGGGCGTAGTCTTCCGGCACCAATAAAAACTGCAATTTCCTCCTCATGTTCCTCCTCCTCATTCTCCTTATGACGACGATGGCAATGACGATCACGATTGCCATTGCGTTTCCGATGGTGAACATGATGCCGATGCCGATGGTACGCTCGCGAGGATGGCGACGATGATCCTGCGGGCGACGACGAGAACAAACGCAACGATGATGAGGATTATGATTGCGGTGATGCGGTAGAGGAGGACGTTGATGATGGTGGCGGTGGCGCGGCGGCGCTGATGCCGATGACGGCGGTGCCAACGATGTCGCGAATGCCGATGTTGAGGATGCGGGCTGCAATGGCAAGATCTACCAGCTAGGAGGTCTGGGAAAGAGTTTCTCGCCGCATCGCTGCTGAGTTTTGGACCTGCACTGGTCCTCTTCCCACCGCGCTCCTCTTCCGATATCATCCTCCGTTGCTTTGGGCAAACACAAAAGCCGCTGGCCAGTCTAGCGGCCCACATTTAAGCGTTTCGCCTTGGCCGGCTCCGCGGTGCAAATTTAAGCGTTTCGCCTGGCCGTTTTTGCAGGCTGTTTCACTGGGGGGAATGCCGATGTTGAAGACGCGGGCTGCAATGGGAAAACCTACTAGCTAGGAGGCTGGGGAAGGAGATTCTCGCCGCATCGCTGCTGAGTTTTGGGCCTGCACTGGTCCTCTTCCCCCACGTTCCTCTTCCAGTATTATCCTCCGTTGCTTTGGGCAAACACAAAAGCTGCTGGCCAGTCCAGCGGTCCACGCTAAGGTGTTTCGCCTTGGCCAGCTCCGCGGTACAAATTTAAATGTTTCGCCTGGCCGTTGTGCAGGCTGTTTCAGCGTAGTCTTCTGGTGCAAATGAAAACCACATGTTCCTCCTCATTGTCCTCCTCCTCCTTATGACGACGATGGCAATGACGATCACGATTGCCATTGCGTTTCCGATGGTGAACATGATGCCGACGCCGACGGCACGCTCGCGAGGATGGCGATGATGGTCTTGCGGGCGACGACGAGAACAAACGCAACGATGATGAGGATTATGATTGTGGTGATGCGGCGGGGGAGGACGTCGACGATGGCGGCGGTGGTGCAGCGGTGCTGATGTCGATGGCGGCGGCGCCAACGACGTCGTGAATGCCGACGTTGCTGACGAGGATAAACATAGGGAGGACCTACGAGCGGGGAGTTTCGAAGGAGGGTGCGTTGCAGCATCGTTGGTGGGCCCCCCTCCCTTTCATCTCATTTCATTATCCTCTCCTTTTTCGTTTTCCTCATCGCCCTCCTTCTCGTGACCCTGCCAATTTCTCGCCCTACTTTTCCCCCCTTCGAGGCTGCCGCGCGCGACGCCTGCGCCGAACCCCAGAGCGCAGCGACAGCGGGGGGAGGCCGCCAGGTCGGAGGGAGGAGAAGCGACGCCACCACCAGAGGGGCAACTTCCGGCGAAGAGATGTCGGAAAGTCCACGCAGCCTCCTCGAGCTGGGCACCGGGGATATCTCGAGCGGGAGAAGGGGGGGCCACGCCATCACGGGGGCCCCTGTGCCTTCTAGCCCTGGTCGTGGTGGTGCCGCATTTCCTCGTTGTTCCACACCAGGTGTTGCGTGTGTTGCGTCTGGCCGCGATGGCGATCATCGGGATGTTTGTTCTGCGTTTGGCCACGATGGAGATCACAGGGATGATCTTCAGCTGCCACATACAGCTGCACCGCGGCCGCGCGAGCATCTAGGCGGTTATGGGTCACAGCCGTTCCGCGATCATCGGCCAGCTGGCGGGGTACTTCTCGCCGCTCCCAGGGCAGGAGTTCACGGACATCCCGAACGGCACTTGCGCCGTCTCCAAGGTTCCCTCATCGCCCTCTTTCTCCTCCTCCTCCTCCTCCTCGCCCCCCCCCCCCTCGTCTTTCCCCGGCGCTCCACGGAAAGCCTCTCCCCGGCATTGTCCGCGGATGGTTCCCGAAATTGTCCGCGTGTTTTCCGGGGCAGTGAGGATCATTGGTTGTTACCTGGGTCGCGCGAGTTTCATTTGTATTTTACCAGGTTTTGTACGGCTTTGAGCCCCCGCGCCTCCGCAGGGCGCCCTCCAGCGGCGCGCGTGCTTAGAGCATCGACAGGCTCGTGTCCCGTGCCGTCGGGCTTTGCGGTTCGCGATGTGCGTCGACCTTCCGCCGGTGCTTTGCTAAGTTTGGTTTAGTAGGCCCGCGCGCAGCCCAGACCACAGCATTGCCAGGCCTTTCTGGTGGGTCACGCGAATCGGAGCGGGCACAGTGTTAGACTGCATTTCTATCCCCCCCGCGCGGTGGCTGGCCTACAGGCACCAGCACGCTCGACGCGGTCGCTTGCGGCCGGCGCCCGTGTTTCTCTGGTTTCGCCTCCGACGCTGGCCAGAGCGCAAGAAGGCAAAACAAAAATATCCTCCTCCTCCTCCTCCCCCTCCTCCTCCTCCTCCTCCCCCTCCACCTCCTCCTCCTCCTCCTCCTCCTCCTCCTCCTTCTCTTCCTCCTCCACCTCCTCCTCCCCCGCGTGCCCCTCCCCCTCCCCCTCCTCTTCTTCCTCCTCCTCCCCCTTCGAAGCTGCCGCGCGCGACGCCTGCACCGAACCCCAGAGCGCAGCGACAGCGGGGGGGGCCACCAGGTCGGAGGGGGGAAACCGACACCACTACCACAGGGGCAACTTCCAGTGAAGAGATGTCAGGAGGTCCACGAAGCCCCCTCGAGCTGGACATCGGGGACCTTTCGAGCGGGAGGATGGCGGGGCCACACCACCACGGGGATCCCTTTGCCTTCGAGCCCTGGAAGTGCTGGTGGCGTCGCGTTCCCTTGTTTTCTACCAGGTGTCGCGTGTGTTGCGCTTGGCCACGAAGGCGATCTTCGGGCTGTGTCTGGTGCGTTTGGCAACGAGGTCGCTGCCGAGATCATTGCCGAGCTGCCGGGGCGCCTGTCGCCGTCCGCGAGGCTGACGTTGAAGGGTTTCCACAACGGCGCGCGCGCCGTGTCCAAGGTTTCGCCATCGCCGTCGTTTTCCTGCCCCCATTCCCTCTCTTCCTCTTCCTCCGCCTCTTCCCCTTCCTGCTCCTCCTCCTGCCCCTCCTCCACCTCCTCCTCGTCCTGTTCATATTGATCCTGCCCCTCCTGTTATTCCGTTCCCCTTGCGTTGGTTTTTAAATTATGCATGTTGTTTGGTGCGTATCTGGTTGGTCTTCCTGCGCCTCTAGTTGAATTGCGCACCGTTCTTTCTTGTCTACTGTGTTCCAGTCGTTTGTGTTCTCTCTTTCTCTCTGTCTCTCTGTTTCTTTCTTCTTGGTTTCTCTAGATCTCTCTCTCTCTCTCTCTCTCTCTCTCTCTCTCTCTCTCTCTATAAATATATATATATATATATGTTTGTTCTCCTCTCTCTCTCTCTCTCTCTCTCCGTCTTCTGCTTGTTTTATATGAACAGTCTTGTTATGCTGCCCCATGTTTCGAAATCCGTTCCGTTGCTTTCGTAACTTTGTCGTTGGTCATGTCTCTGTCCTGCGCCGTCTCTCCCGCTCTGTTCCCCAGGCACCCCCTCCGCGCCCCCCCTGCCCATCTCTTCTCTCACCTCTCTGCGCTTCTCTTCGTTTCGCCCCTCCCTTCGCCTTTTTTGGTTCTCTTTCTTCTTCTTAGCATTAGTAGCGCCATTCTAGCTTTTATTGATATTATATTATGCCTTCTCCCCGCGCCTCCTGTGCCTGCCTTTCACTCCTCCTCCTCCTCCTCTTCCCCCTCCCTCCTCCTCCTCCTCTTCCTCCCGATCATCCTCTTCCTACCTCTGCTTCTCACTCTTTCCTGTCCTGCTCGTCGCTTTCCTTCTCGCCCCCCCCTCCTCTTCAGGGCGAGGGCGACGAGATGGGCGCGCAGGGTGCGACGGGCGCCCCCGGCTTCTTCTGCGCCCCCAATGGCGCGATGCAGATCTTCGCGAAGACACTGACAGGCAAGACTCCCACCCTGGACGTTGCAGCCACTCAGACCGTCGATGCCCACAAGGCGAAGACTCAGGGCAGGGAGGGCGCACCGCCCGACCACCAGCGGTTGATTTTCGCCGGTAGGGAGCTACGCAACGGCCTGCAGCTATCCAGTTACAGCTCCAGAAAGAGGCCAATCTCGATCTGGTTCTCCATCTGCTTGGCGGGGGTCGCCACGTCGCCCCCAAGAGCTCGCCGCGGCCCGCGCGGACAAAGGAAGAAACGGCTGGCCACGAGCGGGCGAAGGGGGAGCCGAACGCCGAGTTGGCGAAGGAGGAGCCGGCGGAGGAGGCGACGCCGAACAAAACGAAAGCGGTGGTCCTTGACAAGCTGGACTCCAGCCGGCTCCGAAATGCGAGGACGAGGAAGGAGAGGCGGAGGAGGAGGGCGGCGAGGACGAGGAGGGCGGGGAGGAGGAGGAGGAGGAGGAGAAGGAGGAGGAGGAGGAGAAGGAGGAGGAGGAAGAAGAAGAAGAAGACGAATAAGAAGAAGAAGAAGAATAATACGAAGAAAAAGACTTCTTCTACTTTTAGAAGAAGAATGATAACAGGAATAAGAAGAAGAAGAAGAAGAATACTAAGAAGAATAAGAAGAAGAAGAAGAAAAGAGGAGGAGGAGGAGGAGGAGGAGGAGGAGGAGCACGACGAGGACTCTGATCCCTGGGCCCAAGATTGGGAGACGTGGACTCGCCAGCGGCTTCTTGTTGCAGCGCCCGCATCGCGACCGCGCCCACTCGTTGCAGCTCTCGCATCTTCCAGTCGTGCGCCCAGTCGTTGCAGCATCGCGACCACGTCCTCTTCCTTGGCCTAGGTCCCATGGCACTCAGGGCACAGTGGTTGGCGCCGCGCGGGAAACGAGGCGGCCGCTCCTCCAGGAGCTCGCAGGAAGATTGACGACGTGCCGCGGTCTAGCGGTATCCGATTTGCCCGGAGGTTGAAGAGCCCCCCTGTTGGACACTTGGAGCCAAAACGGCCGCGGAGGAGGAGGGGGCGAAGGAGGGGGGGGGAACCCCACCCCCCCGATGGGAAAGGGGACGCTTCGTAGAGGAAGCATCGCACCGCCAGCCCGCCTGTGCACAAAGAGCTTCGCGGGATGTGGGGCGCTATCGATCTTGTTCTCGTCGACAAGCTTTGCCCCGCCCGCGGTGTATCGAAATTTCGAATTATCGACTTTCCCATCCCCGAAGTTGACATGTCGAGATATCGAAGCTGACGTAGATGATGCTGATGTAGACGGTGACGATGATAATGGTGATGGGGGGTAATGCTGATGGTGCTGATGATGGTGATGATGCGGATGGTGATGAAAATGGTTCTGTTGATGCTCGTGATGATACTTCTGTTGATAATGATGATGGTGATGACGATGGGGGCGATGATAGCGGCGATGATAATGATGTCGGTGTTGATGATGTTGGTGCTGTTGGTGACTGTGATGATGATGATGATGCTAGTGCTGCTGATGATGGTAATTCTGATGCTTCTGCTAATGATGATGTTTGTAACGATGATGGTGAAGCTGGTGCTGATGATGCGGTTGCGGATGATGACGATGTTGCTGATGATGACGGTGGTGCTGATGCTATTGATGATGAGGAGGAGGAGGACCAGGATGATGATGGTGATGATGATGGTGGTGATGATGGGATGATGATGGTCATGAGGACGATGCGACTGATGAGGATGATGATGATGATGATGGTGGTAAGGATAAGACCGAGGAGGAGGCGGCGGAAAAGGAGGATAATGCTTATGAGGAAGAGCCAGAGAAGGATGAGGATGATGATAATGAGCTGTGCTCATGATGTTGATGCTGATGGTGATGGTGCTCCTGTTGATGATGGTGGTGGTGGTGGTGAAGATGACTCTGGTAGTGATGATGCGGGTTTTGATTATGATGGTGATGGTGGTGGTGAAGGTGAGGCTGGCTGTGATGATGCTGATGTTAATGTTGATGATGACGATGCTGAGGGTGATGATGCTGATGGTGGTGGTGTTGGTGGTGATGGCGGTTGCGATGATGATGCTGTTGTTGTTGATGGTGATGATGCTAGTGCTGCTGCTGATAACGCAGGTGCTCGCAATGCTGATTATGATGAGGCTGGTGATGAGGATGATGATGCTACTGAGGATGGTATAAGCGAAGTCGATGATCAGGTCGATGATGACGATGTCGACGATGACGATGATGTAGGGACCTACCAAAATGAAAAGCGGCTCCAGTTCATCTATCCCCTCAGCGTCGCCCTCGGCGGCTTTCGGGGTTGATTCATTTTAAAAAAGCGAATGCCCCCCACGCACGAGCACAGGCAGTTGAAGCCCGCTACGCACGAGAACAGGCAGCTAAGAGAACAGGCTGGAAAGCGGCAGCAGCTCGTCCAGCACCTTTGCTGATGATGACGATGCTGATAATGATGATGCTGCCTTTGATGGTGATGATGGTGATGGTGCTGATAATGATGATGATGCTGCTGATGGTGATGATGGTGATCACGATGATCATGTTGATTCTGATGGTGTTCATTCTGATGGTGATGATGAGGCTGGTGGTGATGATGCCGATGCAAAGGCGGATAATGAGGACGATAAGGATGATGATGATGCTTATGCTGCTGATGGTCTTGGTCTGAGAGGTGAGGGCGATTGCGATGATGCTGCTGATGCTGATTGTCATGACTATGCTGATTTTGCTGCTGATGATGATGATCATGCTGGTGATGATGATGAGGAGGCTGATAATGATGAGGGTGAGGGGTTTGAGGATGATGTTGATGATGGCGATGTAATACTGTCGTTGCTGTTTATGGCGATGACGCAGGTAATGATGAGGAGGAGGACGAGGATGATGATGATGCTGATGATAATGGTGATGCCTCTGGAAGGACTGGGCTGAGTACGCGACGATCAGGCTGCAGGGCGACGCCGCGGAGCACAGGACAGAGTGCGTCGCTTTCCTCGACGGCCAGAACATCAAGCTCTCCACGCTCAAAGGCGGCAACAAGACAACCGACAAAGCGCGGTGCCCAGATGCGCCGGCTTCTCTTGCGAGCGGAGGAGAGGACGCAGCTGCGCGCCCTCGTTCGGCGCGGCGCCCTCGTTGGGAAGGCGCCAGGTGCTTCTCCGCACCTCCTTTGCCGTTTCTGATTCCCCCTCTCCGTCGTGTTAAATTTACATCCCCATGCCCCCCCCCCCCCCCGCCCTTCCCCATTGCCCCGCCGCGACGGCGGCGGACACGTAGGCGGCGCGAGGGGGGGGGCGGTGCAAGGGGGGAAAC
>CAUYUJ010005503.1:42500-45000 GCA_963575745.1 Prorocentrum cordatum | reverse complement strand
TTGGGGGAGGGCCAAATGGGGCGGATCCTTCGCCCCCCCCGCGCCCCCCAAGGTGCGGCAGACGGCGTGGCACGGGTTCTGCGACAGCTGCGCGAAGTGCCCGCCCCGCACGCGGTTCTCCCTCTCGGTTATCGCGGGGGGGGAGAATAGCGGTGCATCGGGGATGACATCGGCATCGGCCCCGCGCCGGCCCTTCGGCCCAGGCTCGTTCTGGCGCAGGGCCCCGTTTCGATCCGACGTTCGCCCCTCCCATTTGGACGTCGCTGCTCTTGCGCCGCCGTCAGATTCGACGGTTCGACGGCAGCGCTCCAAGGGCACGGGGGGGATTTGCCCCCCTGGGCTTCGCCCTGGTCTTCGGAACAGGGCGCGATTCATCGTCTCCTTTCTCAAAGGGGAAAATTGTGATCGGAAGCTGGCCCCTCCATTTTCTAAGGCGCGCCCCTGGTTCCGCCGCAGTCGCGGCCGCGGGGTTAGGCCCCCCTCTGGCCCCTCTCGGGCCTTTCCGGGGTCGTCGGCACAAGCGCCCGGGGATGGGGCGGTGGGGCGAGCGGCTGCGGCGAGGCCGATGTCCTTTCTCTTGGCAAAAGGTGCAGGCCCAGGGTTCGCACTTGCCCATCGGGGCCACAGGGCCAGACGGAGGAGGGGGAGGGGGGGGGGGGGGCGGAGGAGGGCGATGAGCGTAGCATCAACCTAGCATTGCATTGCACGCCGCGGCACGGCACGGAATATATACCAGCGCTGCAGCGGGAGCTCGAGTCGCAAGGGGCGGGCGCGCGGGGGCGAGGCCAGCGCTGCAGCGGGGGCGCGGTTCGGAGCGAGCGGAAGCACGGAAATGAGGCCAGCGTTGCAGCGGGAGCACAATTCGGAACGAGCGGGGCCCGAAAATAAGGCCGGCACCTCAGCGAGAGCAGCATTTTGAGAGAAAAAACAAAGAAGAAAAAAAACAAAACAAAAAAAAACGCCGCATACCCAACTCGGAGAAATTTGCGCGTGAGAAAAACAATGCGCGGGGGGGGGTCGGACACTTTCAAACCGTCATCAGGGAAAGAGGGGGAGTAATATTCACATTGAGTAATTCTAGATGGAGGAGGGGGAAGAGGAGAAGGAGGAGGAGAAGGATTTGCAGGAGAAGGAGGAGGGCGGGGGGGAGGAGGAGGAGGAGGAGGAGGAGGAGGAGGACGGGAGGAGGAGGAGGAGGATGGGGACAAGGGGGATTAATACAAAGAGGAGGGGGGGCGAGGAAGAGAAAAAGGAAAAGGAGGAGGGGGGGGAGGGGGGGGGGAGGAGGAGGAAGAGGAATGAAAGGAGGAGGGGGGGGAGGAGGAAAAGGAGGAGGAGGAGCAGCAGCACGAGGAATAAGAGGAATACGAGCGCTTCGTTTGAAATATTTGGGGGGGGAGGGCACGGGGGGAGGGGGGAACGGATGATGGGGATTTTGATTCTGAAAAGGGGCGGTGACGATAGCAGTGAAGATGGCACTGGTGGTGATAACGATGAAATGATTGTGGCGAAGTTGGTGGTGATGATGGTGAGTGGTGGTAATGGTGATGTTGACTGTGATTATGATGGGGTTGATGGTGGCGATGGTGATGGGGTTGATTATGTTCTTGATTTTGGCGGTGATGATGGCGATGATGCCGATGATGGCGATGATGATGCTGATCGTGATGACGGTGATGATTATGCTGATGGTGATGATGATTGTGCGGTTGACGGTTGTTCAGTTGAAATTCCTTACCAGGGTCGTGGGGTACGCGAAGTCCCCTGTCCCCTGCTCTGCCTCCCCCGTGCCAGGGTGACAAGATATTGGCGGAGTCCCACGGCGTGCGCAAGCAAGCTTTCGGCACATACGTGGCCTCGAACGGGGCGCGCGGGGAGGAAGATGTCAATTGGCCCCGCCATCGAGCAGACAATTGCCGCGAGCACGCCAAATTCTACACGCCGGCGAAGGCGCTCGACATCATGCACCAGAGACACGCCCCAGAGCCTGCTCGCCCTTCCCAGAAGCAGCTGGCCACCGAGAGGAACAACGCCAAGAACCGCGAGCCTGCTGTGGATGTTCAATACACGGGTGAGTGCGTCGAATCGCTGAAGCAGTTCGTCGCCAAGATGCCGCCGAACTTGCGCATCGTGGGCACGCCTGAAATTACTAAAGGTCGCATTCGCATTTTCTGGAACGTACAGGAAGTGGCCCAAGATGCGGCGAACTTATGCTCTAGCGGAGAGATATGGCTTGTCACGGACGCGACGTTCCAGACGAACGTGCGCGGTCTCGTCTTAGGGGCGGTTGCCGAGCGACGAAATCTGCGCGCGTCCACAGCCCCTTGACCGAGACTTATCTGGGCCCAGGATCTGCGCGCACGCCGCGTTGGCCAAGCCAGGAAGGCGCGGCGAACGCGAAAAGCGCATGCGCCGCTGCTGGGTTCTTGATGGGCCTTGCAAGGGAGCTTTGGACACGCGCGGGCTTCGACGCCGTAGGTTGGCCCAGTGGCGAACACCA
>CAUYUJ010005503.1:0-40000 GCA_963575745.1 Prorocentrum cordatum | reverse complement strand
CATCCAAGCATATGCGTGCATTTACAATGTACGCGTGCCTTTATGCTTGTGCTATTCGGGTGTCTTGCTGGGGCAATTGTCGCGCCTGCGCCTTTGGAGTCTATGCGACGTGGCCCTGCCCCCCCTTGACTCGCAATGTACAAGCTGGAGTTCATCAGGACCAAACCCGACGACTTCATCTCGGCGCAGCAGCTGGCGCTTGCGATGACCGAGGAGGCGGTGGCCAAGGCCTGCCCGCGCATGCCGCAGGATGTCGCGTATTCCTTCGAGAGGCACAAGTATTTGGTCAGCAGCTGGACATGGGTATACGTGACCAAGGATCTCGCATGCTACGACATGCATCATCATTTTCTCAAGCACGGCCACCAGTCGGAGCATTCGCTGTTCATCAAGTATTGGGTGGATCCAGACAGCATGAACCTGGAGGCCGGGGCCGCCGGCCCTGCGCCGCGGAAGGGGGGCCGCGGCATGCGATTCCGCAAGGCCCAGAAATTGACGCCTGCTCTCCGCCAGCTGCTGCAGCCCAAAGGGTTCGTACCTGGCGCGAAGCGCAGGGCGCGCAGGGCCGCGCGGGCGGCGGCGGCCGCAGCAGGCTTGCCAGAGGCGCGCCCGGCAGCACCGCCCCCCGCGGCGGCGGCGCAGGCGGCGCAGGCGGCGCGCCGCCGCATCAGGGACAAGAAGACGCCGCCGCCGCCGCCGCCGCCGCCCTTCGTCCGCGGAGACCCGCACCGCCATCGAGCGCAGTCGGCGCGCGACTTCGAGGCCCCCTCCGCGGCGGACGCGGCCCCGCCGCTGAGACGCCCAGCTGCCGCTGGGCCGCCGCGGCGCCGAGCTGCCCGAGCCGCCGCCCGAAGCGGCCCGCGGGGGCAGAGCACGAAGGGGGGGGGGAAGGCGGAAGAGGCGGAGAAGACGGAGGAGGAGGAGGAGGAGGAGGAGGAGGAGAGGGAGGAGAAGGAGAAGGAGGAGGACGAGGAGGAGGACGAGGAGGAGGACCAGCGGGAGGAGGAGGGGGGCGCGGAAGAGGAGGAGGAGGAGGAGGAGGGCGGGGAAGAGGAGGAGAGGAGGAGGAGGGGGAGGAAGAGGAACGAGGGGAGAACGAAAGAGGCGTTGTCGTGCAAAACGTTTTGTGTATACACAGTAGATGTAGTATGCGACATGCTGGGGCATGGCGTGATGCTACATGGAATGATTTGGTATGTTATGTAGCGGTACGCTATGATGTGTCGTGCTGGATTACCAGATGGTGCGATATGGTATGATGTGGTATGCTATGATATGATGCGGTATGTTCTGGCGTGGGGCTGTCTGCGCCTGACGCTTTTCTTGCGTCGCGTGTTTTGGGCGATCATGTGTCGCACGCCTCATTCTGCGTGTCTCGTCTGATCGTTGATCGCATTCCCTTTTGTTGTCTCGCGAGGCGCCCCCCGCGGCGGACGCGGCCGCGCCGCTCGGGCGCCCAGGTGCCGCCGGGCCGCCGCGGCGCCGAGCTGCTCCCGAGGCGCCGCCCGAGGCGGCGGGCGCAGAGGCCCGCGCGGGCAGAAGGATGAGGGCGGCGCCCTGCGGGGGAGCGGCCGCGGGCGAGGGCCCCGACCACCCCTACCAGGTTGAGCTCCTGGGGGCCGCCGAAAAACGCGCTTCGGGCCCTGGGGCCGCCAGAAACCCCGACGGCGAGGAGGGCGAGGAGGGGGGCGGCGCAGTTTCGTTAGCATCCACACGTTTCAATGTTTTGATCGCCGCCCCTGGGCCCAGGGGCCGCCGAAAAACAGCTGGGGGCCCCAGGACCGCCGAAATCCGGAGGAGGGTTAAAGGAGGAAGAGGAGGAGGTGGTAGTGGTTGTGGTTGTGGTTGTGGCTGTGGTAGTGGTAGTAGTGGTAGTATCGGTAGTAGTAGTACAAGTAGTAGTAGTAGTAGTAGTAGTAGTAGTAGTAGTAGTAGTAGTAGTAGTAGTAGTAATAGTAATAGTAGTAGTAGTAGTAGTAGTTGTTGTTGTAGTTGTAGTAGTAGCAGTAGTAGTAGTAGTGGGCAGCCTCTCGGGCGGCAGGGGTGGCACAGGGGTCGCCCCGCGCGCCACCCCCGCTCGCAACGCCAGTGCCCCACCAGCGAGCGGGGCCCGCGGCAGCGAGGACCCGCCACCACCGCCAGCGGGAGCCCCGCCAGATGCCGTGGCCATCATGGGCCCCCCGCCGCCGCCGCCGACGGCGCCCCCTGACGCGGCGCCGCCGCCGACCCACCCGCCACCGCAGACGGACGTGCTCCCGCAGCAGGCCCCAAGCGCTGCAGCCCTGAACGTGGCCCTTGGTGAAGACCTCGAGCGCCAGATCTTTGGGCCCGCAGGGCAGGCGGGGAACAGTGGCGACCTCGGCGGGGAGGCGCGGGCGCTGCCGTCGCACGTCTTCGCCGCCATCGCGCAGGGAACAGGCCAGCAGGCCTGAGGAATAACGCCCGGCAGGTTCCAGGGCCTTGGCAGGCCGCGTGAGTACATGCCAAATTGTCTGCTTGCTGCTTTCAGTAGTGCGGCGGGCCCATAGCGGCGCCCCCACTCGCGTGGCGTCACCTGTAGCCTGTGCCCAGGCTAGGCAAATGGCTACCTGTGCACTCTGCCACCTTGGCTCGCCAACTGGCTTGCCATCTCGGCCTCCTCACGTTCACTTGCGCTCGTTGGCCTCGCTGGCGGTGCTGGGGCAGCCCCGTGTACTGCAGCGTCGCCGTCGGGCGCCTGGCCACTTTGGCCTGCCATCCTGGCCTCATCTCGCGCCTTCTTGCGCTTGTAGGCTTGGGTGGCGGTACTGGGGTCGCCCCGTGTGCTGCTACGATGCCGCCTGCGCCTTACTTTTTGCTGCAGGGATCAGCTGCCCTCGGCCAGGCGCGAGTTGCTGCATGCATGTCAAATCTGCCCTGGGCTTGCCACCCAGGCGTCGCCTCGCGGCTTCCCGCGCTAGTCCGCCTGGGTGGCGGTACTGGGGTCGCCCCGTGTGCTGCTATGCCGTTGCTGGCGCTTTACCCTGGGCTGTTGGCCCAACTGCCCACGGCTCGAGCGCCTGACGTTGCAAGCATGTCAGACCCGCCCTTTCACCCAGAAGAGGTGCGCGCTACATACTGGTAATGAGGCAGCCACAAGGACGCTCTTGCCTAGGTGGTTGAGCCGTGGTGATGTGGTGCACGAGACCGCCAGTAGTAGTAGTAGTAGTAGCAGTAGCAGTAGCAGTAGCAGTAGCAGTAGCAGTAGCAGTAGCAGTAGCAGTAGCAGTAGCAGTAGTAGTAGTAGTAGTAGTAGTAGTAGTAGTAGTAGTAGTGTAGTAGTAGTAGTAGTAGTTAGTAGTAGTAGTAGTCGTAGTAGTCGTAGTAGTAGTAGTAGTAGTAGTTGTAGTAGTAGTAGTAGTAGTAGTAGTAGTAAATCTGGTTCCTCAAAATGAATGGTCAAATAACTTTCGAATCTTAGCAAAACCGACCAAAAGTTAACACTTTGTCCGCCCGGGCCTGGTGGTCCAATTGGGCGCCGGCGGTAAACCGTCAACCTTTCTTACCGCCGGGGGACTCGTAGAGCTTCCTGACCATATATTATGTCAAAAAACAATTGCAGAGAACGAATAGTTTTTCAGCCCAAGCGATTTCAGACCTCTCGATGCAACAGCCGAACGCCGCTGATGCTTCTGGATCGTTTTCTGTGCGTACGAGCTCTGTAGCTCTCCTACAGCCCGAGTTACGTGCGAAAATCGACAACACCTCAGAAGATGACTCGAACAATACGAATAGGTTCGCAAACCTAGCTCGAGTATCAAACCGAGTTCAGACCTCTGAATGCGACAGGCGGACGCGCCTGATGTCTCCGAATCGACTCCTGTGATGACCAGCCCTGCAGCCCCCCTACAGACCGAGTTAACAGCAGAAAACCGACAGCACCTCTCAAGATGACTCGAACAATACGAATAGTTTCGCGGATCTAGCTCAGCAGACCGAGTTCTGAGCTCTGGATGCGACAGGCGGACGTGCCTGATGTCTCCAAATCGATTCCTGTGATTACCAGCCCTGTAGCCCCCCTACAGCCCGAGTTAAGTACTGAAAACTGACAGCACCTCTCAAGATGACTCGAACAATACGAATAGTTTCGCGAACCTATCTCGGGCAGCAGACCGAGTTCAGAGCTCTGGGTTCAACAGACAAACGCGACTGATGGTTCTGAATCGGTTTCTGTAAGTATCAGCTCTGTAGCTGTCCTATAGCTCGAGTTAAGTGCAAAAAACCGACAACGCCTGTCGAGATGACTCGAAACGGCCGATCCCGCCTGGACGCTTTTTGGCAGTAAAAGGTACCCGATCGAGCTGAGATCAAGATGGCGAGCGGGAATAAGATCGAATATCACGGAAAAAATACTAGAGCTCTAACGAATGGTTGAATTTCGAGAACAAAATTTTCAACCGACCAAAAGTCATCAAAAGGTCCGTCGGGGTTTTTCTTGCCAACTAGCTCTCCAGCGCGCCAGAACTGGGAGCGGGCGGTAAACCGTCAACCAGGTTACCGCCGGGAGCCTCGTAGAGCTCTCTTATCACACGGCGCTGCTTGGAACACGTTGGGGGAGCTTTCTCATAGGCGAGCTGGAAACTCGAAAAAGAAGATTTTTCAGTTCTCACCCGAAGACGGTTCCGCCAAGTGTTTTGATAGTAATACTGCAGCTACGGACCTGAAAATTCACTGGCAGACGCGGCACTGGGCGCCGGCGGTAAACCGTCAACCTATCTTACCGCCGGGAGACTCGTAGAGCTTCCTTTCCATATGTTCCAAGAATTAGTAGAGAACGAATACTTTTTTGTCAGCCCGAGCGCTGATAGCTACGCGAACCTGGCTCGAGCAGCAGACCAAGTCCAGAGCTCTGGATGTAATAGACAAGCGCGCCTGATCATTCGCAATCGGTTTCTGTGAGTATCATCACTGAAGAGTTTCTACAGAGCGAGTTATGTACAAAAAACGACAGCACCTGTCAAGATGACTCGAAAGATACGAATAGTTTCGCAGACCTAGCTCGAGTAGCAGACCAAGTTCAGACCTCTGGATACAACAGACGAACGCGCATGATGATTCTCACTCGGTTACGTATGCGCGTCAGCCCTGTAGCTCTCCTACAGCTCGCGGTAAGTCGGAAATTCTGTGGAATACGAAAAGCTTCGCGGACCTAGCTCGAGTAGTAGACCGAGTTCAGACCTCTAGATGCGAGATACAGACGCGCCTGCTGATTCTGAATCAGGTTCTGTGAGTACCAGCTCTGTAGCTCTCCTACTGCCCAAGTTAATCACAGAAAACCGACAGCACCTGTCAAGATGACTCGCATAATACAAATAGTTTCGCGTACCTAGCTCGAGTAGCAGACCGAGTTCAGACCTCTAGATGCAACTGACGAACGCGCCTGATGATTCTAAATCGGTTGCTGTAAGCATCAGCTCTGTAGCTGCTCTACAGCTCGAGTTAAGTACAAAAAACGACAACATTTGTCGAGATGACTCGAAACAGCCGATCCCGCCCGTGTGCTTTTTAGCAGTAACAGATACCCGATCAAGCTGAGATCAAGACTGCGAGCGGGAATAATATCGAATATCATTGGAAAAGAAAAAAAAAACTAGAGCTCTAACGAATGGTTGAATTTCGAAAACAAATTTTCAACCGACCAAAAGTCAGCAAAAGTTCCGTCGAGATTTGTCGAGCCAACTGGGCGCCGGCGCTTACCGCCGGGGGACTCGTAGAGCTCCCTGACCATATATTATGTCCAAAAATAGCAAAGAACGAATAGTTTTCCAGCCCGAGCTGATAGCAGATTGATCTCAGGCGTCTAGTGATATCCCATTGCTGTGCTGAACAGTTCTGTAGCTCATCTGCAGCGTGTAAAAAATACATTAAGAGAGAAAGTAGCAGAGTACGAATCTGTGTTTGGCGTCTGCGTTCACAACAATCCCAAACCAAGCGTCTAGATGCTTCACGCCGCACGATTTCCTTCTGATTTTCCGGCCGCTCGAGTTTAGTGAAGAAATTCACCATTCGGAAAAAAATCTGTCGAATACGAATATTTTTGTAAACCTATCTCGGATACGAGTTCAGACCTTTCGATGCAACAAACGAACGCTGCTAATGCTACTGGATTGGTCGTCGTGCGTGCCAGCTCTCTAGCTTCTATACAACCGGAGTTCAGACCGCTCTGCAACAGACGAACGCGCATGATGATTTTGACTCATTTTCTGTGCGCATCAGCTCTGTAGCTCTCCCACAGCTCGAGCTACGCGCCAAAACCGACAGCACCTCAAGATGACTCGAACAATACGAATAGTTTCGCTGACCTAGCTCGAGTAGCAAACCGATTTCAGCCCTCTGGACGCAACAGACAAACACGCATCATTATTCTGCATCGTTTTCTGTACGTATAAGCTCTGTAGCTACCCTGGAGCTCGAGTTAACTACAGAAAGCCGACAGTCCCTGTCAAGATGACTCGAGCGATACGAATAGTTTTGCGGACCTAGCTCGAGTAGGAGACCGAGTTCAGACCTCTGCATGCGATTGACGGACGACTCTCATGTCTCCGAATCGATTCCTGCCATTACCAGCCCAGTAGCTCCCCTACAGCTCGAGTTGAATGCAGAAAGTCGGCAGCAGCACTCAAGATGACTCGAACCATACGGACAGTTTCGCGGACCTAGCTCGAGCAGCAGACCGAGTTTAGATCTCTGGATCCAGCAGACGAATGCGTCTGATAATTCTAAATCGTTCCTGTGACTCTCACATCTGTATTGTCCAATCGCTCGAGTTAAGTACAGAAAACCGACAGTGTCAAGATGACCCCAAACGGCTGATCCCGCCCGTGTGCTGGCAGTAATGTCAATCATATCGATCTTAGACTAAGACAGCAAGCAGAAATAGAATCGAATATCATGGGAAGTAATACTAGAGCTCTAAAATAGTTTAATTTCGAATAAAGAATTTTCAGCCGACCAAAAGTCAGCAAAAGTTCCGAGATTTTCCTTGCCAACAGCGCCCCCAAATTGCTTTCAAGCTTCCAGCAACTAGCTACGGGAAGCTCTACGAGTTACTAGCTCCAGCGCCCCAGAATTACCCTTAAGCTTCCAGCAACTAGCTCTGGGAAGTTACAATCCACTACTGGTGCGAAAAATACCGGTTCTGACAACGAATGTTGAAATCTCTCAGACAATTCGTCGAAACGACCCAAAGTTCACACATAGTCCGTCGGGGCCGGATCGGCCAACAAGCTGCACCCCGCGCCCAAACTGGCGCCGGCGGTGAACCGTCGACCTGGTCACAGCAGGGCACCGCGTAGAGCTCCTCGCACCCATAAGAAAGCTCAGGATCGAAGCGGAAAGCTTCTGGGAGCTCTTCTTCCAGAACGTAAAATTGAGATTTTTCGGAGTCAACACTGGGCGCCGGCGGTAAACCGTCAACCTTTCTTACCGCCGGGGGACTCGTATAGAACGACTAGTTTTTCAGCCCAAGCGATTTCAGACCTCTCGATGCAACAGCCGAACTCCCCCGATGCTTCTGGATTCTGTTCTGTACAAGCTCTGTAGCTCTGTAGCTCTCCTACGCGTAAATCGACAGCACCTCTCAAGATGACTCCAAGAATACAAACAGTTTGGCAAACCTAGCTCGAGTATCAGACCGAGTTCAGACCTCTGAATGCGACACGCGGACGCGTCTGATGTCTCTGAATCGATTCCTATGATTAACAGCCCTGACGCCCCCCTACAGCCCGAGTTAAGTGCAGAAACCAACAGCACCTCTCAGGATGACTCGAACAATACGAATAGTTTCGCGGACCTAGTTCAGGCAGCAGACCGAGTTCCGAGCTCTGGATTCGACAGGCGGACGCGCCTCATGTCTTCAAATCGATTCATGTGACTACCAGCACCGTAGCCCCTCTACAGCCCGAGTTAAAGCACAGAAAACCGACAGCACCTCTCAAGATAACTCGAAGAATACGTATAGTTTCGCGAATCTAGATCGGGCAGCAGACCGAGTTCAGACCTCTGGATTCAACAGACGAACGCGACTGATAATTCTGAATCATTGATTTTGAGGAACCAGATTTTCCACACCTGTAAACGACTATGAGGGCCTCTCCGTCTTAATATGAGCTCTGCAGGCGCACATTTACAATCAAAACACTTGGCGGAACCAACTTCATCTCGACATGAAAAGAATCCATGTTCAATTTTTCGAGAAATGCCTCCAGAAGCTCTCTCTTTCGACTCTGAGCACTCTCACCCGTGGAAGGAGCTTTACGAGGTCCCAGGTGGTGACCAGGTTGACGGTTCACCGCCGGCGCCAGTACTGACTTTTGGTCGGTTGAAAATTTTGTTCTCGAAATTCAACAATTCGTTTGAGCTCTAATATTTTTTCCCGTGATAGTCGATCTTATTCCCGCTCGCCGTCTTGATCTCAGCTCGATCGGATATCTTTTACTGCTAAAAAGCACTGCGGCGGGGCCGTTTCGAGTCATCTTGACACGCGCTGTCGGTATTTTGTACTTAACTCGATCCCTAGAGCAGCTACAGAACTCATACTCATAGCAATCGATTCAAAATCACCAGGAGCGTTCGTCTGTTGAATCCAGAGCTCTGAACTCGACCTACTGCTCGAGCTCGGTTCGCGAAACTATTCGTATTGTTCGAGTCATCTTGAGAGGTGCTGTCGGTTTTCTGTACTTAACTTGGGCTGTAGGCGGGCTACAGAGCTGGTAATCACAGGCATCGATTTAGAGAGATCAGGCGCGTCCGCCTGTCGAATCCAAAGCTCGGAACTCGGTCTGCTGCCCGAGCTAGGTCCACGAAACTATTCGCATTCTTCAAGACATCGTGAAAGGTGCTGTCGGTTTTCTGGTCTTTACTCGGGCTGTAGCGGGGCTACAGGCTGGTAATCACAGACACCGATTTCAAGACATGAGGCGCGTCCGGCTGTCGCATTCAGAGGTCTGATCTCGGTCTAATACTCGAGCTAGATTCACGAAACTCTTCGTATTGTGCGAGTCATCTTGAGAGGTGCTGTCGATTTTCGCACGTAACTCGGGCTGCAGCAGAGCTACAGAGCTGATACGCACAGAAAACACTCCAGAAGCTCAGGGGCGTTCGGCTGTTGCATCGAGAGGTCTGCAAACGCTCGGGCTGAAAATCTATTTATTCCCTGTATTTTTTTCGACCTTATATATTGTCAGGAAGCTCTACGAGACCCCGGCGGTAAAAAAGGTTGACGGTTTACCGCAGGCGCCCAGTTTGAAAGATATTTGGCGATTCATTTGAGAAACCAGATTTTTCGCACCTGTAAACGACTGTGAGAGCCTCTGCGTCTGAATATCAGCTCTGTAGGCGCATTTTTACTATCAAACCACTTGGCGCAACTGACTAAATGTCTACATGAAAAAAATGGATGTTCAATTTTTTGAAAAATCCCTCCAGAAGCTCCCTCATTTGACTCTGAGCACTCTCACGCGTGAAGGAGCTCTACGAGGTTTCCGGTGGTGACCAGGTTGACGGTTCACCGCCGGTGCCAGTTGGCCGACCCAGCCCCGACGGACAATCTGCGAACTTCGGGTCGGTTGGACGAACTTTGTGAGAGAGTTGAACATTTGCTTGGAAAACCGGTATTTTTCGCATCTGCAGTGAGTTATGTCTCTTCGCCAGTCGAATTCTGGGGTCGGTAGCTGCAGTATTACTATCAAAACACTTGGCGGAACCGTCCTTAGATGGCAACTAAAAAAACTTATTTTTTGAGTTTTTAGCTCGCGTAAAAGAAAGTTCTCCCACATGTTCCAAGCAGCGCCCTACGGGAAAAGAGCTCTACGCGGCTTCCGGCGGTAACCTGGTTGACGGTTTACCGCCGGCTCCAGTTGGCCGACCCGACGGAAAGAGACAATGTGACACATTTGGGTCGGTTTTGCCAAGATTTGAAGGATATTTGACAATTCATTTTGAGAAAGCAGATTTTTCGCACCTATAAACGACTATGAGGCCTCTGTGTCTCAATATGAGCTCTGTAGGCGCACTCTCACTATGAAAACCCTTGGAGCAACCATCTTTATGTCGACATAAAAAAACCTAAATTTTGTCTTTTTCGAGAAATGCCTCCAGAAGCTCTCTCTTTCGACTCTGAGAACTCTCACGCGTGAAAAGGCCTCTACGAGGTTCCCGGCGGTGACCAGGTTGACGGTTCACTGCCGGCGCCAAAATTAAACAGCAAATGCGCCAAAGCAAACTGGAGGGAATGAAAATCTCACTTCTGAGAACACACTTCAAACTAGCGCCGGCGGTGAACCGTCAACCTGGTCTTTTGCGTCTTTTGCGAAGGCCGGTTCGAGCTCCCATGGGAGCAGGCCTAAACACAAAGAACCTGAGCAGCGAAGCTGCAAAGATTAAGTACAAGTGCACAAACAGCGAAGCTGTACAGGAATGCACAAGTATACAATACACGAGAATGCAACTCAAAGATTGTAAGATTGAAAGCAATGCGAGACCATGCAGTAACCACATATAGCGATTACCGTCTCAGCACCACTGAAAATAAAAGCAGTGAGAGACCATACAGTAACCACTGGTTTATACAGCGATTACCGTCGCAACACCACTGAGAATGCACAAGAAATTAAAGGTCAGAATGCAGGTAAGAAAGTGAAACAAAGTGAAAATCAGCGAGGTTCAAAGGCCTACTTTGAGGCACCACGTGACAAATCACGGAAAGTCACGTTCAAAGGTCAATGAGCACTCAAATCAAGGAAACAACGAATGACCTACTTTGAGGGATCAAGCGAAGCTCTTATTCAACACACGCGCATGCACGACAACACACACAGGCATGAAGAAAGGCAACGCAATGACAAATCAAGCGTGCAGGATCAATCAATTGTGCATCATCTGTGCCGTTTCCGATGCTTCTTGCCGCTCCGCGTCAATGCACTCCTGGAAGTAGAACTCTGAGGACCCCCTTGTTGCGAATCATCCTCCTCGGAACTTTCAATTCCCAATTGCAGCCTGTATGCATCAAGAGCCTCAGTCCTACGCTGAAACTCCTGTGTCGGGAGTCGGTGTAGCTCAAGCCAAAGAGCCCTTACATCGACACCGGCAAGGGCCCAGTCCCTGGCAGCTTGGCACTCAGAGCGTGTCTCACTCGGTCGATCTGCAGAGCTCCTATTCATGGAACTCCCTACTGCATCAGCTGAACTCCCAACTGCAGAACTCCCAGCTGTTGAACTCCCAACTGCATCCTCAACTGCATCAGTGGAACTCCGAACTGTGGAGCTCCCTACTGCACTCCCAAGTGCTGAACTTCCTACTGCACTCCCAAGTGTTGAACTTTTGGTCACGTTACTATCGCTATAAGCCAGGGAAAATGCATGAACGAAATCCTCCTCAGCCACCTCCTCCTGCTCCATCTTAGCAACTGCTTCACTATGAACATTCTCCTCCTCCTCGTCCTTGCAGCCAGGGTTCGATGCCACAGCATCAGCTGAACTCCAAACCGCGGTACTCCCAACTGCAGAACTCCCAGCTGTTGAACTCACAACTGCATCAACAACTGCATCAGCGGAACTCCGAACTGCGGAACTTCCTACTGCACTCCGAACAGTGGAACCCCCGACTGCACAGGAACTCCAAACTGCAGAAGCATCACCCTGATCAGCGCGCACTCGATGACACTCCTCCTTCTCCTCCTCACCAACAAAGAGAACACAAAGATCAGTCTGAGTCCCACACTCAATGTGAACACAGGGATCTGTCTGAGTCCCACATTCGGAACACTGCGAACACAAAGAGTTGCCAGCCAATTCAACAGCATCCATATCAGTCTGTGTTCCACAAGTGTCCTCAACCCACTCCTCTTCCTCAGAATCGTCCGAGCAGAAATTCCGATAATATCTGGGCGCGAAAATGCCCGCGCGAACAAGGCACGACGGATCTGGCCCCCGAGCCGTGGACCACAAACGATACCTGACACGTTTCGCCCGCAGGCGGCGCAACTTCGATTGAGAAACTTTGACACCATGCCCATACAGCTGGTCTCGCTCATGCATGCGAGACTCACCTCCGTACGAAGGGCGAACACGGCAATATAGATCACTAACACACACTTCGACCGTAGACAAACGAGCAGACAAACAAGCGAGAGACTCGGAAGTAAACAACGCCGTATCTGTCCAATCTGATGCAAGAAAATCCGCGCCTGACAATTCAGATGAAACAAACTCCATATATAAAAACGTGGACTCGCTCTACAAAAAGGCAAATCACAAGCAATAACTAGATGGACAGTTGAGATAACCAAGGAAAATGCTGTTCCAACGATACTCCGACAATCTCAACAATTATATGCACTCCGACGACAATGGGCGTGGACAGGCCTTCGACAATCAATAAGAGTGTACGGTACTCAGGCAAAACAGACACTGAAGCACCGTGTACGGTAAAGAGAACCAAACGCCAGGCACGGCACGATGCCGCTCGAGGAGGCCTCCGACGGGCCAGGTCGCCGCTGAGATCCCGAGGAGGGACAGCAGCAACCTGGTCACCGCCGGGAACCTCGTAGAGCTCCTGCCAAGCATAAAGTGCTCAGAGTCGAAAGAGAGAGCTTCTCGAGGCATTTCTCGAAAAATTGAACATGTATATTTTTTTCCACGTCGACGTGAAGTTGGTTCTGCCAAGTGTTTTGATAGAAAATTTGCGCCTACAGGTCTGATATTAAACGCAGAGGCCTTAATAGTCGTTTACAGGCGAAAAATCTCAGCAAAACCGACCCAAAGTCACCACATATTCTTTTCTGGCCGGGTCGACCAACTACCTCCACCCCGCGCCGGAATTCCTCTAGCTCATGGATAACGAAGCTCTACCGCCAAGTCTTTTGATAGTAAATTTGCGCCTGCTGAGCTCATATTAAGACGCAGACACCCTCATAGTCGTTTACAGGTGCGAAAAATCTGCTTTCTTCAAACGAGGTATGAATTGTCAAATATCTTTCAAATCTCAGCAAAACCGACCCAAAAACACCACATCTTCTTTTCTGGCCGGTTCAACCAACTGGGCGCCGGCGGTAAACCGTCAACCTTTCTTACCGCCGGGGGACTCGTAGAGCCCCTGACAATATATAATGTCGAAAATAAATTGCTGAGAACGAATAGTTTTTCAGCCCAAGCGATTTCAGACCTTTCGATGCAACAGCCGAACGCCCCTGATGTTGGATTGTCTTCTATACGAGCTCTGTAGCTCTCCTACAGCCCGAGTTACGTGCGTAAATCGACAGCACCTCTCAAGATGACTCGAACAATACGAATAGTTCGGCAAACCTAGCTCGAGTATCAGACCGAGTTCAGACCTCTGAATGCAATTCTGGGACGCGTCTGATGTCTCCCGAATCGATTCCTGTGATTACCAGCCCTGCAGCCCCTCTACAGCCCGAGTTAAGTGCAGAAAACCGACAGCACCTCTCAGGATGACTCGAAAAATACGAATAGTTTCGGGGACCTAGTTCGCGCAGGAGACCGAGTTCCGAGCTCTGGATTCGACAAACGGACGCGCCTGATGTCTCCGAATCGATTCCTGAGATTACCAGCCCTGACGTCCCCTACAGCCTGAGTTAAGTACAGAAAACCGACAGCAACTCTCAAGACGACTCGAACAATACGAATAGTTTCGCGATTCTAGATCGGGCAGCAGAACGAGTTCAGAGCTCTGGATTCAACAGACAACGCGACTGATGATTCTGAATCAGTTTCTGTAAGTATCAGCTCTGTAGCTGTCATATAGCTCGAGTTAAATACAAAAAACCGAGAGCGCCTGTGAAGATGACTCGAATAATATGAATAGGTTTGCGGACCTAGCTCGGCTAGCAGACCGAGTTCAGACCTCTGGATGCAACAGGCGAACGCGCCTGATCATTCTGAATCGATAAGGTGTGCTCACCAGCTCTGTGGCTCTTCTATAGCTCGAGTTAACTTCAGAAAACCGCCACCGCGGGTCAAGATGACCCGAAACGGCCGATCCCGCCGCAGTGCTTTTTGGCAGTAATATCTACCCGATCGATGTGAGATCAAGACGGCGAGCGGGAATAAGATCAAATATCACGGGAAAAAATACTAGAGCTCAAACGAATTGTTGAACCTGGGCGCCGGCGGTAAACCGTCAACCTGGTTTTTTTTGGTTTTCGCACCGTTCGTCCAGCAGGGTCAGCTGGCGGTGAGGATCTGTCGTGCCAAATGCACAACAGCGCTTGAGAGCGCCTCAGCAGCACTGAGCTCGGCGTCGGTTATCGTAGCACCTTCCTCAAGGCACCACGCGGCTTCGCACACGTCCCTCCAAACGAGGGGAGTATTGGAGGGCACAGAATAAGGAGAGGAGGAAGGAAGAGGGGAATAAGGAGTACTCTTATTACAATCGTAATCGAAATTCAAAAGCCCGATCTGAAGCCAGAACCCGCATCCCGTCCCTTTGCTGCACACTCCCCCGTCGAAGGCACCACGACAGGCGATAGGTTGAAGATAGCTTTCAAAATTGAATCTGTATTCATACTCATTGTAGAAGCACTGGTCCTCGCGGGCCAGGTGTGTAAGCTCGTCAGCCCGTGCGTTATCCTCCCTATATTCATGTTTATACAGATCTCTCCCCAGCCCTGAACATCTAATCCCCAACTCATGTGCGGTTCGTTCCATAACGTCAATACAATGATCAATACGGCGTTGATATTGTTTGTTGTGACACCGCCATCGTCCCGTCAACCATGAGTGCACTAACATTCTGTCCCCTTTCATTTCAACTGCAAACCCAGGGCTGATGATGTCCCAAACGGTTTGTCTTTCATTGATCGTAGCCAAACGCTTGGCCATCTTCACGGCCTCTTTTTCACTTTGTGCAAGCCCATCCTGCCCAATCCCCTCTGGCGGCGTACTCTGGATAGCGATCCCTTTCCAATTCTGAACAAAATACTCAACGATCTTTGTTTTGTTATATGTGCATAATTTATTATGCCACATGTCGAGGAAAGCTCTGTATGATGGAACCACAACCTGCCACCACATAGTGCCGTATGCTAATATATTTATGGATACTGCCAGCTCCTCTGACCCACACTCTCTGGTCCACTGCGCATTCTCTTGCCCGATGATGCCTGCGTGCGATTTGCATGCAGACGAAGACATTCACTCAAAGTATCCCTGCGCGTAGTCCATTCAACATTATACATCAGAAGGCCTCTGCGAGAATCAACATATGCACGATTATCCTGAGATTGGGCCAGACTACAAGCAGTAGGCGGGGAGACGGAAGGCTCAGAAGCAAGCACAGAGGTCGCCGTCTGACTCCCCGATATTGTACCACCAAATCCTAGCCTCAATCCTGAGAGCCTGCGTCTTTTGAGATTATGTCTGTTGATGTCCGTTCGCTGAGTGTTGATATGTTGAGCCAAGTTTTGAGAGATAACCTCCAGTCTATGTGTCAAAGAATCGGCATCTTTTGAGAGATACTCCTCTGGTTATTTTGCGTCTTTGCTGGGACCGTCTTGGCCACTAAGGCCAGGTCCAACAAAGTGTCAGGCGAAACAGAGCCTCTTATTTATCACGCAAGCAGTCAGCTCTTATACCACACAGCGAAGCTGAAGGAATAAAGAGAATCACATGCCGCAATGACACAATCAAACGCAAAGCACACAAGGGCAAACGAATGAGTCAGTGAACAGCGAAGCTGTTGGATTAAACAAGAACACAGATAAATAAGAAACAATGTGTGACTTATCACTGCGAATGATCAAAGAAGGTCTGCACTACCTGTGGGAGCACATCGCATATGCGCTCCGCCGCTGATAGTTCCGTATCTGTAACAGTGGCGCTTGGTGGCAGACACCAAGCCGCAATATACACATCCTTGAAAATGATGTCGGTCCGCGAGAAGATATATTTGTTTCGCAGACCAATCTGTATCCACACACCACAGGCACTTCCGCGGCTACAAACGCCCCCATCAAAGCCGGCTTTGATAAGGCAAGGAGTATAACACTGAGATTCAAAATCGCTGAGGTAAACGAAATCGACGCACACGTGGCCCTGACGGGCCTGATGGGTCAGTAAGTCAGCTCTCTGGTTCCATTCCCGAAAAGAATGAGAGAAGAAGTCACGGCCAGCCTCTGGAGGCCTCACCGAGTATGTTTCCTGCATCTCGTCCAACTTATTAATCAGAGTATCCACCCTTTTCTGATATACCTGAGCTGATACTTTCCATTTCCCGCAGAGCCAGTTCATCACAAGCAGTGAGTCCCCCTGGATATCCGGTGGTATCCCATCCGTATCGAGGTCCCACTGTGTACAACGCATGTTATGCAACGCAATACGTTTGCTGAGACGATCCCTATATGCTGGTGTATCCTCCCGATCCTGACCAATATGAACCCCTCCATCCTCATCTAAGTTCAAGAACACAGGCACCCCTGAGGACGCCAAACCTTTGCACTTCTTTTGGAAATACTTCAACATGGTACTAGAACAAACATTTGCAGCGAAACCCATGAAATGTTCAAAACTTCCAGCAAAGAACTCCCACCAGGATAAACCATCAAACGATTCCAATGAATAGTACCACGGACGAAATCCTACACTCAACTGTCCCCCCCGATGTCGTTTCATTGAGCTGGCCTCCTTCCAATTGCCCCAACATCTGAGAGCCTCGCTTGAATCTGTCCTCATTCTATCCCACAGTCGGCCAAACGCCAGGCACGAGAAACGAGAATCTCTCCCAGCTCTTGTCGAGTTTGCCTCCAGCGCCTCCCGATCTGTGATCAACCTATGGGCAAAATCATGAATGTCGATTGCCCACATCCAGTGCACTCTGAGAAACTTCTGTACAATACCCGCATAGTGTGCATCATGAAATTTTTGTCTCGCACGTTCATACCTCCTCGTATTCCATTCCTGATAACTTTCCCCTTCCCTCCGTATACAGCGAGACATTACAGCCAGGCACTTACCCTCAAAGATATGAAGGGCACTCAATGAACTAGAGTCGACCGTACATCCTTCCGCCGCGTAGAGTACAATACTCTGAACCCTCTGTGCATACCTCTCATCTTTATCTTTCAACGGGATGGCCGTGGAGCGGAAGAAGGTCGCCTGCCCCCAGAAAGCCCTGCGAGCAGAGTCAATACTAGCGTCCAAATCTGGATGTTCATTCACATGTAGTTCAGAACAAATATGAGCCCCAAGCACCTCCATCTCCGTCGCCCTTCTAAATCGATACACTCCCGACTCCTCCGACCCCATCGAGAGAACAAGATCAGCAGTGCGTAGTATTTCCCCTTCCGCATCTCGCGGAGGATCAACCCCGAACACCATGTACAATAGGCTGGACTCTTTCCATTTCATGCCATAGTCATGTAACTGTGTAGTTAGACCGTATAACATGCGCGTGAGTTCCTCCCGACTCCGAGCCAGTACATAACAGTTGTCCGCCCAAAGGAAGTGATTAATAATCGAAACACAGCTAGTCGAGCCAGTCGCAAACTCAATACGATAACCTAGTCCTAGTACGTCCCATTCTCGAATCGTGGAGCCCCACATAGCAGCAACAATAAGGTTGAAAGCCAACGGGCCCTCAGGCCCTCCCGTCCGAATACATTTGTCCCACCTTACCTCCACCACCTCAATCCCATCATAATAGACAGTGCCTACACATTCGCACAAGGGGTTAAGTAGAGCATACTGTAGGTATAGGGGCACACTCGCATGATCCAACCCGCGCCTGACATTGGCCACCCTGCAGTGATCGAACGCCTGGAGGACATCAGCGTTCGCCAAGTGTGCCGTTTCCCCTTTTCCCCATCGTGCAGCATGTTGACCAATGTGTTTGATGCTAGCCGTGATTTCGTGTGTACGACGATGTTCCTGGAAACCATACAACCCAATATGACGAAACACTCCGTTTCTTTCAATATGACCCTCAACCAGGAGAACAATACAGGAACTGAACCATCTCGAAACAGCATTCTGCATACACAGCAAACGACCGTCTTTTAACTTAGTAATCCCTGGAGTTTTTGGCATAAACGAGACGAGAATCTCACGCCACGACTGAGGATACGGAATCGTGAGCTTGATGATTTTATCGAACAACTTCTGGATCGCTCTGAGAGCACACCACGGCAAGCTCCTTAGAATCTCGCACGGTATCCCGTCTGGCCCAGTAGCCCTCTGGGTCTTCAGCCGAGCACGTGCTCTGAGAAGCAGCGCCATACTAATTCCCACAACTGATGTGGATCGTACTTCATGTACAGCCCTCAGCCTGATCTCCTCCATCATACTGTTGGTGGAATTGCGTACCTCCTCGGACGACACCTTGAAACGAACGAACTTGTCGAGCTCCTCCTTCCACTCCTCACGGTCCTCCGTCTCCCTCCCATCCACCACTAAATGTTTGATAGTATATCTGACCTTACGCTTTGTTGGGGGGCATCTGCACATAATCATCTCACGTCGATAACTTCTGCGTAGACGATTGGCCTCATTCTTTAACCTCCTCAACCTCTCCACATCCTCCTTCGGACACATCTTAACCTCCTCCTCGGCTCTTGTGAGCTGCACCGGCCTGGACGGCTCTCTCGGTCTTCTCGCACCCGTGGTGGAGTAGTCCACCGTCGGTGATAAGTATGCCTCCAGCATAGTACTCTGCAGACACTGTGGACAGGTCACAGACGGACACCTTGAACGAGCGAAGGCAGCACCGCCTAGATTCAAATCCACACGCTGTCGAGCCTGATGCTCATCAGCCCAAGTCGAACACTTGTATCCGACCAGGGACGGCCTAGACTTCTGACCAGGCTGGGGGTCAGGGCGACGAACAATCACATTCCCAGGGTCCGTGAAACTCGCCGTGATGATTGCGTGATCGGATAATCTACTGAACTGCTTCTTCCCACCCCTCTTGAAACACCACTTCACCTCCAGATCCGAGAACTCCCAACGATGAGGGACCAGTAGGTAATCCAGGACCCTCTTCGAAGTCAGAAACTTGTTCTCCCCCCACGACTCCCAGGTATGCCTCCTAGTACTGAAAGTGTTGGCGGCCTTCAGTCCATGTGATTCCATGAACTCTAAGAGCAGCTCCTTCAACCTCCTCCTCCGACTCCTCCTCTCAATATGCTGTGTACCGTCTCCTCCTCTCTCCCACCTTCTGTCCGTACGAGTACCCTCCTCTCCAGTAGCCTCATACTCCTCCCCATTATACGTAAACTTGCATCCAGGCGGAATCTCCACATTAGCATCAAGCAGAACACAAAAGCTGGCCTGAGGAAACTTAGTGCGGAGAACATTACGAGCACGACTGATCTGCTCATAGACCTCCGCAGCTATCTCTACACAATCCTCCACATGAGGGTCTGGCAAATACGCTGGCACAATAATAAGTGGTGACTTCTCTGACCCAAAGACGCCGATAACGAACCTCGTGAAACAAGTAAATAACGTGCGGACGGCAGCCGCCCAAGATCTGTCAAAGATGAGAGCTGCCTTGCTACACGAACTAGTTTTGATGCGCCACCCCGAGCGTTCAAATTCACCATGCACAAGGTATTGAGTTTCCTGACATGCAAAGAGCCCACCACATGCCCTCATATGATGGAGAATCTCAGCACATTTAAAATGAGCCTCACCTACTTTGTTCAGGTTCCAGCTCGCCAAACGTATGCCTCGGATGAGGCACCGCAAACGCCACTGCCTACGATTCACTTCCTGAAGTATATCATTCATGGGGACCGTCAGTGCAAGATAAATAGAAACAATACGAGCCCATGCATCAGCATGAAGAACCCAAGCCCCTGTGGTGTTCGTATACGTCGCAAAACAGACGGGTCGGAGATTCGGAACAGCTTGAGTCCAAATCTGACCCCTCGGTGCCCCCACCTCCCCACGGATCTCGATTTGAACATGAGCCGATGTCATACTTCGCCAAGTCCCACAGAAACGAGCAACCGCTTTCACATGATCACGTTTCCAGGGTGCACACTCCACTAACGTACGAATCTTTCTGGGATCGATTGGCGTGTCCATATCTTGAATGAGAACATCGGCATTTAGATATGTATAACCTGGGGGCGGGGCAATACGATCGGCTGGTTCCTTACAGACCATATCCATCCATTTCTTTATTCTCCAAAGAGTGTCCCGTGGTGTCCCTTCTTCGAAACCGACCTTCACACTTCCGTACATATATTTTCCTCCGTTTAATCGTTCAGTATTATCTTTGTCGTAAGCATTCCTTTCCTCCCCCTGAAGTGTTCCAATCATATTCGATATTAGCTGTGACGCATCCGCCCAGGGTATCATTTGATTTCCCCGATTTACTTGATTCGACCAATCTGTAACCCACTCTTTAAGTTCGAGATAAGTTGGTGTGAACTGGCTCGATCGCCCTTGTTGCACGTGAGGGACCGAACCTACACCTCCACCAGAGGAGCCCCCAGGGCCCACACTAGTCGAAACCGAAGCTGCAGGAGATCCAGCCAAAAGTTGCTTAACCTGGTTCTCCAGAATATCTGTCCGTGCATCTGATTTGCCCATGCGTTCCGCATGCAACTTGAGTGTGTCATCAACTCTTTTGATGTCAGTCTTCGTCGATTGAACAACATGGATGAGATCCTCCTGGACATCCTCCGTTTTCCAAACATGCTTCATCATCATCTGTTTGAATGGATCCTTCTCCTGCGCTAACATCACTTTCCTCTCCTCCTCAATCTCTGGGCCACGTGCACGTTTAGATCGAATCTCCCCATCTCCCGTCATCGCGGCATCCGCCGCTGCAGCAACATGAGTCATATTCTCAAGAATATTACCGTTCAGTCCGTATTTATCTAACCAGCTCTAATCGTCCTCCCGTTGACGTTTGTTTGATGCTGCCTCCAGTGCCTGCAAGTCTTTCTGATCCCACGGTTGGTATTCCTCAAGGTAATCGAAGTTGACCCTATCGTCCTGGTAATCCTCTGTGGGTATGTCCAGATTCTTTTGACGACGAAACCACTCCTCAGTACTTTCACCCCAATGCTCGAGTCCGATCTCTCTCCTCAAGGCCAGCTGAGCCTCAGGACTGTCGTACGACGTTGTGTCAACAACGATCCAGCACACAAGAAACTTCCACTCGTTCAATAAGAGATAATATATGCAGACAGACAATAGACAGCAGCGCAGCACACCAGAAAGTATCTCAATACCACGAAGAAGAATTCAGCGTACAATACACGAGATGTACGTGTAAGCAGACAAAAACCTCGAGGGAACCCAGGTTAGCCAGGCTCACACCCCGAGGCGAAGGCTCGCTAGAGCGTCTGGAGGTTACCCAGGCAGAGCTCTTAGAGCTCTTTTCTTGCCCAGCTCCTCGGAACACGTGGAGCAAGCTTAAGCGAGAGCCAAAAAACTCTAAAAAATCGATCGCATGCAAATAGTTTTGCGGACTTAGCTCGAGAAGCAGACTCTGTTCAGAGCTCTAGATGCTTCAGCCAAACGCCCTTGATGATTCTGTATCGGTTTCTGTGCGCACCAGCTCTGTAGCTGTGCTACAGCTAGAGTTAAGCGCAGAATACCGACAGCGCCTCTAAAGAGAACTAGAGAAATACGAATAGTGTTGTGGACCTAGCTCGAGTAGCAGAACGAGTTCAGGCCTCTCGATGCAACAGACGCAAGCGCCTGGTGATACTGAATCAGTTTATGTGCGTACCAGCTCTGCAGCTCCTCTGAATCTTGAGTTGAGTACAGAAAACCGAAATCACTGGTCAAGATGACTCGAATAACACAAATAGTTTTACGGACCTAGTTCGAGTAGCAGACCGAGTTCAGGCCTCTGGATGCAACAGGCGAACGCTCCTGATCATTCTGAATCGGTTTCTGTAAGCATCAGCTCTGTAGCTCTCGAAATCTCGAGTCAAGTACAGAAAACCGTGAACGCGTGTCAAGATGACTCGGAACGCAGTTGGTTCGAGCAAGTCTTTTGATAGTAATATTGCAGCTCCGGACCTAAGAATTTAACTGGCAGACGCGGCATAACCCACTACACGTGGAAAAAATACCAGTTCTCAAAATGAATTGTCAAATATCTTTTAAATCAAAGCAAAACCGACCCAAGGTTGTCACATTGTCTCTTTTGGCCGGGCCGGCCAACTAGCTCCACCCCGCGCCGGAATTCCTCTAGCTCATCGATGCCGAAGAGCTCTACGAGGTACTGGCGCCGGCGGTGAACCGTCAACCTGGTCACCGCCGGAAACCTCGTAGAGCTCTTTCCACGCGTGAGAGTGCTTCAAATCGACAGAGAGAGCCTCTGGAAGGATTCGCGAAAAAAGCAAAATTGATTTTTTCATATCGCCATAAAGACTGGGCGCCGGCGGTAAACCGTCAACCCTTCTTACCGCCGGGGGACTCGTAGAGCTTCCTGACAATATATAATGTCGAAAAAATGCAGAGAACGAATAGTTTTTAGCGCAAGCGATTTCACACCTCTCGATGCAACAGCCGAACGCCCACGATGCTTCTGGATTGTCTTCGGTACGAGCTCTGTAGCTCTCCTACAGCCCGAGCTACGTGCGTAAATCGATAGCACCTCTCAAGATGACTCGAACAAAACAAATAGTTTGGCAAACCCAGCTCGAGTATTAGACCGAGTTCAGACCTCTGAATGCGACAGGCGGACTAGTCTGATGTCTCCGAGTCGATTCCTGTGATTACCAGCCCTGCAGCTCCCCTGCAGCCCGAGACAAGTGCAGAAAACCGAGAGCACCTCTCAGGATGACTCGAACAATACGAATAGTTTCGCGGACCTAGTTCGGACAGCAGACCGAGTTCCGAGCTCTAGATTCGACAGGGGGACGCGCCTGATGTCTTCAAATCGATTTCTGTGATCACCTGCACTGTAGCCCCCCTACAGCCCGATTTAAGTGCAGAAAACCGACAGCACCTCTCAAGATGACTCGAACAATACGAATGGTTTCGCGATTCTGGATCGGGCAGCAGACCGAATTCAGAGCTCTAGATTCAACTGACAAACGCGACTGGTGATTCTGAACCGATTTCTGTAAGTATCAGCTCTGTAGCTGTCCCATAGCTCGAGTTTAGTACAGAAAACCGAGAACGCCTGTCAAGATAACTCGAATAATACGAATAGGTTTGCGGACCTAGCTCGGCTATCAGACCGAGTTCAGACCTCTAGATGCAACAGACGGACGCGCCTGATCATTCTGAATCGATACGCTGTGCTTGTCAGCTGGGCAGCTGTCCTGTATCTCGAGTTAAGTCCAATAAACTGACAGCGCGTATCAAGATGACTCGAAACGACCGATCCCGCCCGTGTGCTTTTTGGCAGTAAAAGGTACCCGATCGAGCTGAGATCAAGATGGCGAGCGGGAATAAGATCAAACATCACGGGAACAAATACTAGAGCTCTCACGAATGGTTGAATTTCGAGAACAAAATTTTCAACCGACCAAAAGTCAGCAAAAGGTCCGTCGAGGTTTTCCCTTGCCAACTAGCTCTCCAGCGCCCCGGAATTACTCTTAAGCTTCCAGCAACAACTTGCTAAGGGAAGCTCTACGAGTTATGGTTGCTCCAAGTGTTTTGATAGTAAGAGTGCGCCTACAGAGCTCATATTGAGACAGAGAGGCCCTCATTGTCGTTTACAGGTGCGAAAAATCTGCTTTCTCAAAATGAATTGTCAAATATCTTTCAAATTTTTGCAAAACTGACCCAAACTTGTCACATTGTCTCTTCTGGTCGGATCGGCCAACTAGCTCCACCCCGCGCCGGAATTCCTCTAGCTCATCGATGCCGAAGAGCTCTACGAGGTAATTCAACGAGGTCCGTCGAGATTTTTCGCGCAAACTAGCTCTCCAGCGCCCCGGAATTACTCTTAAGCTTCCAGCAACTACTTGCTGAGGGAAGCTCTACGAGTTACTACCTCCACCCCGCGCCGGAATTTCCTCCAGCTCATCGATAACGAAGAGCTCTACGAGGTACTGGGCGCCGGCGGTAAACCGTCAACCTTTCTTACCGCCGGGGGACTCGTCGAGCTTCCTGACAACATATAATGTCGAAAAACATTTGCAGAGAACGAATAGTTTTTCAGCCCAAGCGATTTCAGACCTCTCGATGCAACAGCCGAACGCCCCGATGCTTCTGGATTGTCTCCTGTACGAGCTCTGTAGCTCTCCTACAGCCCGAGTTACGTGCGTCAATCGACAGCACCTCTCAAGATGACTCGAACAAAACAAATAGTTTGGCAAACCCAGCTCGAGTATTAGACCGAGTTCAGACCTCTGAATGCGACAGGCGGACGCGTCTGATGTCTCCGAATCGATTCCTGTGACTACCAGCCCTGCAGCCCCCCTACAGCCCGAGTTAAGTGCAGAAAGCCGACAGCATCTTTCAGGATGACTCGAACAATACGAACAGCTTCGCGGACCTAGTTCGGGCAGCAGACCGAGTTCCGAGCTCTGGATTCCATAGGCGGACGCGCCTGATGTCTTCAAATCGATTGTTGCCACCACCAGCACTGTAGCGCCCCCTACAGCCCTACAGCCCCGACAGCAATTCTCAAGATGACTCGAACAATACGAAAAGTTTCGCGATTCTGGATCGGGCAGCAGACCGAGTTCAGAGCTCTGGATTCAACAGACGAACGCGACTGATGATTCTGAACCGATTTCTGTACGCATCAGCTCTGTAGCTGTCCCATAGCTCGAGTTAAATACAGAAAACCGAGAGCGCCTGTCAAGATGACTCGAATAATACGAATAGGTTTGCGGACCTAGCTCGGCTAGCAGACCGAGTTCAGACCTCTGGATGCAACAGACCAACGCGCCTGATCATTCTGAATCGATAAGGTGTGCTTACCAGCTCTGTAGCTGTCCTGTATCTCGAGTTAAGTCCAATATACCGACAGCGCGTATCAAGATGACTCGAAACGGCCGATCCCGCCGCAGTGCTTTTTGGCAGTAAAAGGTACCCGATCGAGTTGAGATCAAGATGGCGAGCGGATATAAGATCGAATACCACGGGAAAAAATACTAGAGCTCTAACGAATGGTTGAATTTACAGAACAAAATTTTCAACCGACCAAAAGTCAGCAAAAGGTCCGTCGAGATTTTTCTTGCCAACTAGCTCTCCAGCGCCCCGGAATTACTCTTAAGCTTCCAGCAACAACTTGCTAAGGGAAGCTCTACGAGTTACTCTGGATGCAACAGGCGAACGCGCTTGATCATTCTGAATCGATAAGGTGTGCTCACCAGCTCTGTGGCTCTTCTATAGCTCGAGTTATGTTCAGAAAACCGCCACCGCGTGTCAAGATGACCCGAAACGGCCGATCCCGCCGCAGTGCTTTTTGGCAGTAATATCTACCCGATCGATCTGAGATCAAGACGGCGAGCGGGAATAAGATCGAATATCACGGGAACAAATACTAGAGCTCTAACGAATGGTTGGATTTCGAGAACGAAATTTTCAACCGACCAAATGTCAGCAAAAGGTCCGTCGAGATTTTTCTTGCCAACTGGGCGCCGGCGGTGAACCGTCAACCTTTCTTACCGCCGGGGGACTCGTAGAGCTTCCTGACAATGTATAATGTCGAAAAAAACTGCAGAGAACGAATAGTTTTCAGCCCAAGCGATTTCAGACCTCTCGATGGAACAGCCGAACGCCCCCCATGCTTCTGGATTGTCTTCTGTACGAGCTCTGTAGCTCTCCTGCACCCCGAGTTACGTGCGTAAATCGACAGCAACCCTGAAGATGACTGGAACAATACGAATAGTTTGGCAAACCTAGCTCGAGTATCAGACCAAGTCCAGGCCTCTCTCCGAATCGATTTCTGTGATTACCAGCCCTGCAGCCCCCCTACAGCCCGAGTTCAGTTGCAGAAAACCGACAGCATCTCAGGATGACTCGGACAATACGCACAGCTTCGCGGACCTAGGTTGGGCAGCAGACCGAGTTCCGAGCTCTGGATTCGACAGGCGGAAGCGCCTGATGTCTTCAAATCGATTCCTGTGACCACCAGCACTGTAGCCACCCCACAATCCGAGTTAAGTACAGAAAACCGACAGCACCTCGCAAAATGACTCGAACAATACGAATAATTTCGCGATTCTAGAGCGGGCAGCAGACCGAGTTCAGAGCTCTGGATGCAACAGACAATCGCGACTGATGACTCTGAATCGGTTTATGTGAGTATCAGCTCTGTAGCTGTCATCTAGCTCGAGTTAAGTACAGAAAACTGAGAGCGCCTGTCAAGATGACTCGAAAAATACAAATAGGTTTGCGGACCTAGCTCGGCTAGCAGACCGAGTTCAGACCTCTGGATGCAACAGACGAACGCGCCTGATCATTCTGACTCGAAAAGGTGTGCTTACCAGCTCTGTAGCTGTTCTGTATCTCGAGTTAAGTCCAATATACCGACAGCGCGTATCAAGATGACTCGAAATGGCCAATCCCGCCTGGACGCTTTTTGGCAGTGAAAGATACCCGATCGATCTGAGATGAAGATGGCGGGCAGGAATAAGATCGAATATCACGGGAAAAAATACTAGAGCTCTAACGAATGGTTGAATTTCGAGAACAAAATTTTCAACCGACCAAAAGTCAGCAAAAGGTCGTCGAGATTTTTCTTGCCAACTAGCTCTCAAGTGCCCCGGAACTGGGCGCCGGCGGTAAACCGTCAACCAGGTTACCACCGGGGGCCTCGTTGAGAGCTCTTTTCTCGTGCGGGGCTGCCCGGTGCATTGATGGAGTTTTCTCCAAGATTTCTGCGCGAAAGACCTCTCAAGCTCATCTCGAGCTCGAGTTAAGTTGGAAAAAGCACCTTGAGTTCCAAAAAAGAATCAGTCGCATACGAACAGTGTTGCGGACCTAGCTCGGGTAGCAAACTGTGTTCAGAGCTCTAGATGCTCCAGACGAACGCCCCTGATAATTCTACATCGGTTTCCGTGCGTCCTAGCTCTGCAACTCTGCTACAGCTTCAGTTAAGTACAGAAGACCGACAGCGCCTGCAAAGAGAACTTGAATAATACGAATAGTTTTGCGGACCTAGCTCGGGTAGCAGACCGAATTCAGACCGCTCGATGCAACAGACGGACGCGCCTAATGATACAGGATCCTATCATGTGCGTACCAGCTCTGTAGCTATTCTGGATCGTGAGTTAAGTGCAGAACACCAACAGCACTTGTCAAAATGATTCGCAGATTACGAATAGATTCGCGGACCTAGCTCGAGCAGCAGATCGAGTTGAGAGCTATCGATGGGAGAGACGAACGCGCCTCAAGATTCCGAATCGATTTCTGTAAGTATCAGCTCTGTGGCTGTCCTAAATCTCGAGATAAGTACAGAAAACCGTCAACGCGTGTCAAGATGACGCGAAACAAATGGCAGACGCGGCATACCCAAAACAGGTGAGAAAAATACCGGCTCCCGAAACGAATTTTCAATTTCGCACAAAGATTGAAAAACCGGCTCAAAGTTAACACATTGTCTCTTAAGGTCGGGTCGGCCAACTAGCTCTGCCCTGCGCCCGAATTCCTCTTAGCTCATCTTGCCGAAGAGCTCTACGAGGTACTACTCTTAAGCTTCCAGCAATAACTTGCTTGGGGAAGCTCTACGAGTTACTAGCTCTCCAGTGCCCCGGAAGGCGCCGGCGCTAAACCGTCAACCAGGTTACCACCGGGGGCCTCGTAGAGCTCTTTTCTCGTGCGGGGCTGCCCGGTGCATTGAGGGAGTTTTCTCCAAGATTTCTGTGCGAAAGACCTCTCAAGCTCATCTCGAGCTCGAGTTAAGTTGGAAAACGCACCTTGAGTTCCAAAAAAGAATGAGTCCCATACGAATAATGTTGCGGACCTAGCTCGGGTAGCAGACTGTGTTCAGAGCTCTAGATGCTCCAGCCGAACGCCCCTGATAATTCTAGATCGGTTTCCATGCGTCCTAGCTCTGCAACTCTGCTACAGCTTCAATTAAGTACAGAAGACCGACAGCGCCTGCAAAGAGAACTTGAAGAATGCGAAGAGTTTGGCGGACCTAGCTCGGGTAGCAGACCGAGTTAAGACCGCTCGATGCAACAGACGGACGCGCCTAATGATACAGGATCCTATCATGTGCGTACCAGCTCAGAAGCTATTCTGGATCGTGAGCTAAGTGCAGAACACCAACAGCACTTGTCAAAATGATTCGCAGATTACAAATAGATTCGCGGACCTAGCTCGAGCAGCAGATCGAGTTGAGAGCTCTCGATGGAAGAGACAAACGCGCCTCAAGATTCCGAATGGATTTCTCTAAGTATCACCTCTGTGGCTGTCCTAAATCTCGAGATAAGTACAGAAAACCGTCAACGCGTGTCAAGATGACGCGAAACGGCCACGGTTCCAGCAAGTCTTTTGATAGTAATATTGCAGCTACGGACCTGACAGACGCGGCATAACCCACTACAGGTGAGAAAGATACTGGTTCCCAAAACGAATTTCAAATTTCGCACAAAGATTAAAAAACCGACTCAAAGTTCCAACTGGCGCCGGCGGTGAACCGTCAACCTGGTCACCCCCGGGAACCTCGTAGAGCTCCTTCCACGCGTAAAGTGCTCAGAGTCGAAAGAGAGAGCTTCAGGAGGCATTTCTCGAACAATTGAACATTGATCTTTTTCATGTCGAGATGAAGTTGGTTCCCCCAAGTGTTTTGATAGTGAAAATGCGCCTACAGAGCTCATATTAAGGCGCAGAAGCCCTGATACTCGTTTACAGGTGCGAACAATCTGCTTTCTCAAAATGAATTCTCGAACTGGGCGCCGGCGGTAAACCGTCAACCTTTCTCACCGCCGGGGGACTCGTAGAGCTTCCTGACAATATATAATGTCGAAAAAAATTGCAGAGAACGAATAGTTTTTCAGCCCAAGCGATTTCAGACCTCTCGATGCAACAGCCGAACGCCCCCCGATGCTTCTGGATTGTCTTTCGTACGAGCTCTGTGGCTCTCCTACAGCCCGAGTTACGTGCGTTACGACAGCACCTCTCAAGATGACTCGAACAAAACGAATAGAAACCCAGCTCGAGTATCAGACCGAGTTCAGACCTCTGAATGCGACAGGCAGACGCGTCTGATGTCTCCGAATCGATTCCTGTGATCACCAGGCCTGCAGCCCCCCCCACAGCCCGAGTTAAGTGCAGAAAACGGACAGCATCTTTCAGAATGACTCGAACAATACGAACAGCAGACCGAGTTCGGGCAGCAGACCGAGTTCCGAGCTCTGGATTCCACAGGCAGACGCGCCTGAAGTCTCTAAATAGATTGCTGTCACCACCAGCACTGTAGCCCCACTACAGCCTGAGTTGAGTGCAGAAAACCGACAGCACCTCTCAAGATGACTCGAACAATACGAACAGTTTCGCGATTCTGGATCGGGCAGCAGACCGAGTTCAGAGCTCTGGATTCAACAGACAAACGCGACTGATGATTCTGAATCGGTTTCTGTAAGTATGAGCTAGCTGTCCTATAGCTCGAGTTAAGTACAGAAAACCGAGAGCAGCTGTCAAGATGACTCGAATAATACGAATAAGTTTACGGATCTAGCTCGGATAGCAGGCCGATTTCAGACCTCTGGATGCAACAGACGAACGCGCCGGATGATTCCGAATCGATTAGATGTGCTTACCAGCTCTGTAGCTGCCCTACAGCTCGAGTTAAGTACAAAATACCGACAGCCCGTATGAAGATGACTCGAAACGGCTGATCCCGCCCGTGGCAGTAAAAGATACCCGATCGAGCTGAGATCAAGATGGCGAGCGGGAATGAGATCGAATATCACGGAAAAATACTAGAATATCTTTCAAATATTCGCAAAAACACCCAAAAGTTGTCACATTGTCCTTTTAGGCCGGATCGACCAACTAGCTCCACCCCGCGCCGGAATTCCTCTAGCTCATCGATAACGAAGAGCTCTACGAGGTACTCCATTCGGAGACGCGACACAAGCTATTACAGGTGCGAAAATACCGGTTCTTAAAACGAATGTTCAAATCTTTCACAGAGTTCGTCCAACCGACCTAAAGTTCGCACATTATCCGTCGGGGCCAGGTCGGCCAACTGGGCGCCGGCGGTAAACCGTCAACCTTCGTTACCGCCGGGGGACTCGTAGAGCTTCCTGACAACATATAATGTCGAAAAAAAATACACTGAAAAAATATTTTTTCAGCCCAAGCAATTTCAGACCTCTCCGATGTAACAGCCGAACGCCCCCGATGCTTCTGGATTGTCTTCTGTACGAGCTCTGTAGCTCTCCTACAGCCCGAGTTACGTGCGTAAATCGACAGCACCTCTCAAGATGACTCGAACAGAAAACAAATAGTTTCGCAAACCTAGCTCGAGTATCAGACCGAGTTCAGACCTCTGCATGCGACAGGCGGACGCGTCTGATGTCTCTGAATCGATTCCTGTGATTACCAGCCCTGCAGCCCCCCTACAGCCCGAGTTAAGTGCAGGAAACCGACAGCACCTCTCAGGATGACTCGAACAATACGAATAGTTTCGCGGACCTAGTTCGGGCAGCAGACAGAGTTCGGAGCTCTGGATTCGAAAGGCGGACGCACCTGATGTCTCCGAATCGATTCCAGTGATTACCAGCCATGCAGCCCCCCACAGCCCGAGTTGAGTGCAGAGAACCGACAGCATCTCTCAAGATGACTCGAACAATACGAATAGTTTCGCGATTCTAGATCGGGCAGCAGACCGAGTTCAGAGCTCTGGATTCAACAGACAACGGCCACTGATGATTCTGAATCAGATTCTGTACGTATCAGCTCTGTAGCTGTCCTGTAGCTCGAGTTAAGTACAGAAAACCGAGAGCGCCTGTCAAGATGACTCGAATAATACGAATAGGTTTGCGGACCTAGCTCGGCTAGCAGACCAAGTTCAGACCTCTGGGTTCAACAGGCGAACGCGCCTGATCATTCTGAATCGATTAGCTGTGCTTACCAGCTCTGTAGCTGTCCTAAAGCTCGAGTTATCTTGAGAAAACCGGCAGCGCGTGACAAGATGACCCGAAACGGCCGATCCCGCCTGGACGCTTTTTGGCAGTAAAAGGTACCCGATCGAGCTGAGATCAAGATGGCGAGCGGGAATAAGATCGAATATCACGGGAAAAAATACTAGAGGTCTAACGAATGGTTGAATTTCGAGAACAAAATTGTCAACCGAGCAAAAGTCGTCAAAACGTCCGTCGGGATTTTTCTTGCCAACTGGGCGCCGGCGGTAAACCGTCAACCTTCGTTACCGCCGGGGGACTCGTAGAGCTTCCTGACAACATGTAATGTCGAAAAAAATTACACTGATAAAATAATTTTTCAGCCCAAGCAATTTCAGACCTCTCCGATGTAACAGCCGAACGCCCCCGATGCTTCTGGATTGTCTTCTGTACGAGCTCTGTAGCTCTCCTACAGCCCGAGTTACGTGCGTAAATCGACAGCACCTCTCAAGATGACTCGAACAATACGAATAGTTTGGCAAACCTAGCTCGAGTATCAGACCGAGTTCAGACCTCTGCATGCGACAGGCGGACGCGTCTGATGTCTCTGAATCGATTCCTGTGATTACCAGCCCTGCAGCCCCCCTACAGCCCGAGTTAAGTGCAGGAAACCGACAGCACCTCAGGATGGCTCGAACAATAATAGTTTCGCGGACTCGGCAGCAGACAGAGTTCCGAGCTCTGGATTCGAAAGGCGGACGCACCTGATGTCTCCGAATCGATTCCAGTGATTACCAGCCATGCAGCCCCCCCACAGCCCGAGTTGAGTGCAGAGAACCGACAGCATCTCTCAAGATGACTCGAACAATACGAATAGTTTCGCGATTCTAGATCGGGCAGCAGACCGAGTTCAGAGCTCTGGATTCAACAGACAACGGCCACTGATGATTCTGAATCAGATTCTGTACGTGTCAGCTCTGAAGCTGTCCTGTAGCACGAGTGAAGTACAGAAAACCGAGAGCGTCTGTCAAGATGACTCGACTAATACGAATAGGTTTGCGGACCTAGCTCGGCTAGCAGACCGAGTTCAGACCTCTGGGTTCAACAGGCGACCGCGCCTGATCATTCTGAATCGATTAGCTGTGCTTACCAGCTCTGTAGCTGTCCTAAAGCTCACGAATAGTTTCGCAGACCTAGTTCGGGCAGCAGACAGAGTTCGGAGCTCTGCATTCGAAAGGCGGACGCGCCTGATGTCTCCGAATCGATTCCAGTAATTACCAGCCATGCAGCCCCCCTACAGCCCGAGCTAAGTGCAGAGAGCCGACAGGATCTCTCAAGATGATTCGAACAATACGAATAGTTTCGCGATTCTGGATCGGGCAGCAGACCGAATTCAGAGCTCTGGATTCAACAGACAACGACCACTGATGATTCTGAATTAGATTCTGTACGTATCAGCTCTGTAGCTGTCCTGTAGCTCGAGTTAAGTACATAAAACCGAGAGCGTCTGCCAAGATGACTCGAATAATACGAATAGGTTTGCGGACCTAGCTCGACTAGTAGACCGAGTTCAGACCTCTGGGTTCAACAGGCGAACGCGCCTGATCATTCTGAATCGATTAGCTGTGCTTACCAGCTCTGTAGCTGTCCTGAAGCTCGAGTTATGTTCAGAAAACCGTCATCGCGTATCAAGATAGCCGACTTTTTGAACCCGATCGAGCTGAGATCAAGATGGCGAGCGGGGATAAGATCGAATATCACGGGAAAAAATACTAGAGCTCAAACGAATTGTTGAATTTCGAGAACAAAATTTTCAACCGACCAAAAGTCAGCAAAAGGTCCGTCGAGATTTTTCTTGCCAACTAGCTCTCCAGCGCCCCGGAATTACTCTAAAGCTTCCAGCAATAACTTGCTAAGGGAAGCTCTACGAGTTACTGGGCGCCGGCGGTAAACCGTCACCTTCGTTACCGCCGGGGGACTCGTAGAGCTTCCTGACAACATATAATGTCGAAAAAAATTACACTGAAAAAATAGTTTTTCAGCCCAAGCAATTTCAGACCTCTCCGATGTAACAGCCGAACGCCCCCGATGCTTCTGGATTGTCTTCTGTACGAGCTCTGTAGCTCTCCTACAGCCCGAGTTACGTGCGTAAATCGACAGCACCTCTCAAGATGACTCGAACAAAAAACGAATAGTTTGGCAAACCTAGCTCGAGTATCAGACCGAGTTCAGACCTCTGCATGCGACAGGCGGACGCGTCTGATGTCTCTGAATCGATTCTGTGATTACCAGCCCTGCAGCCCCCCTACAGCCCGAGTTAAGTGCAGGAAACCGACAGCACCTCTCAGGATGACTCGAACAATACGAATAGTTTCGCGGACCTAGTTCGGGCAGCAGACAGAGTTCGGAGCTCTGGATTCGAAAGGCGGACGCACCTGATGTCTCCGAATCGATTCCAGTGATTACCAGCCATGCAGCCCCCCTAGCCCGAGTTGAGTGCAGAGAACCGACAGCATCTCTCAAGATGACTCGAACAATACGAATAGTTTCGCGATTCTAGATCGGGCAGCAGACCGAGTTCAGAGCTCTGGATTCAACAGACAACGGCCACTGATGATTCTGAATCAGATTCTGTACGTATCAGCTCTGGAGCTGTCCTGTAGCTCGAGTTAAGTACAGAAAACCGAGAGCGCCTGTCAAGATGACTCGAATAATACGAATAGGTTTGCGGACCTAGCTCAGCTAGCAGACCAAGTTCAGCCCTCTGGGTTCAACAGGCGAACGCGGCTGATCATTCTAAATCGATGAGCTGTATTTACCAGCTCTGTAGCTGTCCTAAAGCTCGAGTTATCTTGAGAAAACCGGCAGCGCGTGACAAGATGACCCGAAACGGCCGATCCCGCCTGGACGCTTTTTTGGCAATAAAAGGTACCCGATCGAGCTGAGATCGAGACGGCGAGCGGGAATAAGATCGAATATCACGGAAACAAATACTAGAGATCTAACGAATGGTTGAATTTCGAGAACAAAATTTTCAACCGAGCAAAAGTCGTCAAAACGTCCGTCGAGATTTTTCTTGCCAATGGGCGCCGGCGGTAAACCGTCAACCTTCGTTACCGCCGGGGACTCGTAGAGCTTCCTGACAACATGTAATGTCGGAAAAATTACACTGAAAACATAGTTTTTCAACCCAAGCAATTTCAGACCTCTCCGATGTAACAGCCGAACGCCCCCGATGCTTCTGGATTGTCTTCTGTACGAGCTCTGTACCTCTCCTACAGCCCGAGTTACGTGCGTAAATCGACAGCACCTCTCAAGATGACTCGATAAATACGAATACTTTGGCAAACCTAGCTCGAGTATCAGACCGAGTTCAGACCTCTGCATGCGACTGGCGGACGCGTCTGATGTCTCTGAATCGATTCCTGAGATTACCAGCCCTGCAGCCCCCCTACAGCCCGGGTTAAGTGCAGGAAACCGACAGCACCTCAGGATGGCTCGAACAATAATAATTTCGCGGACTCGGCAGCAGACAGAGTTTCGAGCTCTGGATTCGAAAGGCGGACGCACCTGATGTCTCCGAATCGATTCCAGTGATTACCAGCCATGCAGCCCCCCCCACAGCCCGAGTTCAGTGCAGAGAACCGACAGCATCTCTCAATATGACTCGAACAATACGAATTGTTTCGCGATTCTAGATCGGGCAGCAGACCGAGTTCAGAGCTCTGGAGTCAACAGACAACGGCCACTGATGATTCTGAATCAGATTCTATACGTATCAGCTCTGTAGATGTCCTGTAGCTCGAGTTAAATACAGAAAACCGAGAGCGTCTGTCAAGATGACTCGAATAATACGAATAGGTTTGCGAACCTAGCTCGGCTAGCAGACCGAGTTCAGACCTCTGGGTTCAACAGGCGAACGCGCCTGATCATTCTGAATCGATAGCTGTGCTTACCAGCTCTGTAGCTGTCCTAAAGCTCGAGTTATCAAAAACCGACAACGCGTACAAGATGACCCGAAACGACCGATCCCGCCTGGATGCTTTTTGACAGTAAAAGGTACCGATCGATCGAGCTGAGATCAAGATGGACAAGCGGGAAATAAGATCGAATATGGAAAAAATACTAGAGCTCTAACGAATGGTTGAATTTCGAGAACAAAACTGGCGCCGGCGGTGAACCGTCAACCTGGTCACCGCCGGGAACCTCGTAGAGCTCCTGTCACGCGTAAGAGTGCTGAGAGTCGAAAGAGAGAGCTTCTGGAAGCATTTCTCGGAAAATGGAAAAATTGTTTTTTTTCGTGTCTACATGAAGATGGTTCCGCCAAGTGTTTTGATAGTAAAAGTGCGCCTACAGAGCTCATACTAAGACAGAGAGGCCCTCATAGTCGTCTACAGGTTGCGAAAAATCTGCTTTCTCAAAATGAATTGTCAAACTATCTTTCAACAAATTGCAAAAAACCACCCAAAAAGTTATCACTTTGTCCTTCTGGCCGGGTTTCGCCAACTAGCCCACCCGCGCCGGAATTCATCTAGCTCACGATGCCGAAGAGCCTCTACGAGGTATTTTCAACGAGCAAAGTCGTCCAACCGTCCGTCGATATTTTTCTTGCCAACTAGCTCTCCAGCGCGCCGGAATTACTCTTAAGCTTCCAGCAATAACTTGCTAAGGGAAGCTCTACGAGTTACTGGGCGCCGGCGGTAAACCGTCAACCTTTCTTACCGCCGGGGGACTCGTAGAGCTTCCTGACAACTTATAATGTCGAAAAAAATTACACGGAAAAAATAGTTTTTCAGCCCAAGCAATTTCAGACCTCTCGGATGCAACAGCCGAACGCCCCCGATGCTTCTGGATTGTCTTCTGTACGAGCTCTGTAGCTCTCCTACAGCCCGAGTTACGTGCGTAAATCGACAGCACCTCTCAAGATGACTCGAACAATACGAATAGTTTGGCAAACCTAGCTCGAGTATCAGACCGAGTTCAGACCTCTGCATGCGACAGGCGGACGCGTCTGATGTCTCTGAATCGATTCCTGTGATTACCAGCCCTGCAGCCCCCCCGCAGCCGAGTTAAGTGCAGGAAACCGACAGCACCTCTCAGGATGACTCGAACAATACGAATAACTTCGCGGACCTAGGTTGGGCAGCAAACAGAGTTCGGAGCTCTGGATTCGAATGGCGGACGCGCCTGATGTCTCCGAATCGATTCCAGTGATTACCAGCCATGCAGCCCCCCTACAGCCCGAGTTAAGTGCAGGGAACCGGCAGCATCTCTCAAGATGACTCGAACAATACGAATAGTTTCGCGATTCTAAATCGCGCAGCAGACCAAGTTCAGAGCTCTGGAGTCAACAGACAACGGCCACTGATGATTCTGAATCAGATTCTGTACGCATCAGCTCTGTAGCTGTCCTGTAGCTCGAGTTAAATACAGAAAACCGAGAGCGTCTGTCAAGATGACTCGAATAATACGAATAGGTTTGCGAACCTAGCTCGGCTAGCAGACCGAGTTCAGACCTCTGGGTTCAATAGCCGAACGCGCCTGATCATTCTGAATCGATTAGCTGTGCTTACCAGCTCTGTAGCTGTCCTGAAGCTCGAGTTATCTTGAGAAAACCGTCACTGCGTGACAAGATAACTCGAAACGGCCGATCCCGCCAGTGTGCTTTTTGGCAGTAAAAGGTACCCGATCGAGCTGAGATCAAGATGGCGAGCGGGAATAAGATCGAATGTCACGGGAAAAACTACTAGAGTTCAAACGAAATGAAGAATCTCGAGCACAAAAGTTTCAACCGACCAAAAGTCACCAACAGGTCCGTCGAGATTTTTCTTGCTAACTAGCTCTCCAGCGCGCCGGAATTACTGGGCGCCGGCGGTAAACCGTCAACCTTTGTTACCGCCGGGGGACTCGTAGAGCTTCCTGACAACATATAATGTCGAAGAAAATTACACAGAAAAAAAAAATCAGCCCAAGCAATTTCAGACCTCTCGGATGCAACAGCCGAACGCCCCCGATGCTTCTGGATTGTCTTCTGTACGAGCTCTGTAGCTCTCCTACAGCCCGAGTTACGTGCGTAAATCGACAGCACCTCTCAAGATGACTCGAACAATACGAATAATTCGGCAAACCTAGCTCGAGTATCAGCCCAAGTTCAGACCTCTGCATGCAACAGGCGGACGCGTCTGATGTCTTTGAATCGATTCCTGTGATTACCAGCCCTGCAGCCCCCCCTACAGCCCGAGTTAAGTGCAGGAAACCGACAGCACCTCTCAGAATGACTCGAACAATACGAATAGTTTCGCGGACCTAGTTCGGGCAGCAGACAGAGTTCAGAGCTCTGGATTCGACAGCCGGACGCGCCTCATGTCTCCGAATCGATTCCAGTGATTACCAGCCATGCAGCCCCCCTACAGCCCGAGTTAAGTGCAGAGAACCGACAGCATCTCTCAAGATGACTCGAACAATACGAATAGTTTCGCGATTCTATATCGGGCAGCAGACCGAGTTCAGAGCTCTGAATTCAACAGACAACGACCACTGATGATTCTGAATCATATTCTGTACGTATCAGCTCTGTAGCTGTCTTGTAGCTCGAGTTAAGTACAGAAAACCGAGAGCGTCTGTCAAGATGACTCAAATAATACGAATAGGTTTGCGGACCTAGCTCGGCTAGCAGACCAAGTTCAGACCTCTCGGTTCAACAGGCAAACGCGCCTGATCATTCTGAATCGATTAGCTGTGCTTACTAGCTCGGTAGCTGTCCTGAAGCTCGAGTTATCTTGAGAAAACCGCCACCGCGTGTCAAGATGACTCGAAACGGCCGATCCCGCCGCAGTGCTTTTTGGCAGTGAAAGATACCCGATCGAGCTGATATCAAGATGGCGAGCGAGAATGAGATCGAATATCACGGGAAAAAGTACTAGAGCTCTAACGAATGGTTGAATTTCGAGAACCAAATTTCAACCGACTAAAATGCCTCAAAATGTCCGTCGAGATTTTTCTTGCCAACTAGCTCTCCAGCGCCCCGGAACTGGGAGCCGGCGGTAAACCGTCAACCAGGAAACCGCCGGGAGACTCGTAGAGTCTTTGTCTGCACGACGCTGCTTCAACACATGGGGCAAGCTTTCTTACGCGTGAGCTAAAAAACTTTAAAAATTACGTTTTCCAGCTGTCACCGAATGTGGGTTGATTCAAGTGGGAAACCGACAGCACCTCTCAGATCACTCGTGTAATACGAATAGCTTCGCGGATCTAGCTCGAGTAGCAGACCGAGTTCAAACCTCTCGATGGAACAGAGAAACGTGCCTGATGATTATGAATCGGTTTCTGTAAGTAGCAGCTCTGTACATCCCCTAAATATTGAGAAGTACAGAAAACCGTCAACGCGTGTCAAGATGCTCGGAACGGCCGACAATTCCCTCAAGTCTTTTCATAGTAATATTGCAGCTACGGACCTGAGAATTTCACTGGCAGACGCGGCACAAGCCACTTGGCAGCGTCCAACTGGCGCCGGCGGTGAACCGTCAACCTGGTCTGCGGTCTGCGGGGCCCGATTCGAGCCCCCTTAGGGGGCAGGGCCAGCGGTAGGATTACCTACAGGCAACCTAAGCACTAACAGCGGAGCTGTGCGATATACAAGTCAGCGTAGCTGTGCAGATATGATACAACAGCGCAGCTGCACAGGAATATACACACATCAAAAAGCAGTGGGGCTAAGCATGTATCTTACAACAGCGGAGCTGTGCAGATATAATACACAAACAATCACCTGCCAAGTTGTACGTGTATACACATCTCGGCAATGCCACTGAGACGAGAATGTGCAGCTGCCAACTCAGCCTGTGTGATCGTGCAGTGCCTGGTCACCGCCGGGAACCTCGTAGAGCTCCTCTCACTGGTAAGAGCAGAGAATCGACACAGAGTGAAAAAATAGAGATTTCGAAAATCTTCAAATTCGATTTTTTCGATGTTCATATTCGCTCATTTCCTGGAAGTCAACTCATGCAAAAATGCATCGAAAGAGCTGAGCTGCTGTCGGAGAGGAGTATATATGCCAATGCGATGCGCAAAAATCTGCTTTCTCAAAATAAATGGTCAAATATCTTTCAAATGTTCGCAAAACCACTCAAACTGGGCGCCGGCGGTAAACCGTCAACCTTTGTTACCGCCGGGCGACTCGTAGAGCTTCCTGACAACATATAATGTCGAAAAAAATTACACCGAAAAAAAAGTTTTTCAGCCCAAGCAATTTCAGACCTCTCGGATGCAACAGCCGAACGCCCCTGATGCTTCTGGATTGTCTTCTGTACGAGCTCTGTAGCTCTTCTACAGCCCGAGTTACGTGCGTAAATCGACAGCACCTCTCAAGATGACTCGAACAATACGAATAGTTTGGCAATCTAGCTCGAGTATCAGACCGAGTTCAGACCTCTGCATGGGACAGGCGGACGCGTCTGATGTCTCTGAATCGAATCCTGTGATTACCAGCCCTGCAGCCCCCCCTACAGCCCGAGTTAATTGCAGGAAACCGACAGCACCTCTCAAAATGACTCAAACAATACGAATAGTTTCGCGGATCTAGTTTGGGCAGCAGACAGAGTTCGGAGCTCTGGATTCGGAAGGCGGACGCGCCTCATGTCTCCGAATCGATTCCAGTGATCACCAGCTATGCAGCCCCCCTACAGCCCGAGTTAAGTGCAGAGAGCCGACAGCATCTCTCAAGATGACTCGAACAATACGAATAGCTTCGCTTCTAGATCGGACAGCAGATCGAGTTCAGAGCTCTCACCAGATCATGGCCACTATGATTCTGAATCAAATTCTGTACGTATCAGCTATGTAGCTGTCCTGTAGCTCAAGTTAAGTACAGAAAACGGAGAGCGTCATAGGTTTGCGGACCTAGTTCGGCTAGCAGACCGAGTTCAGACCTCTGGGTTCAACAGACCGAACGCGCCTGATCATTCTGCATCGATTAGCTGTACTTATCAGCTCTGTAGCTGTCCTGAAGCTCGAGTTATCTTGATA
>CAUYUJ010005502.1:454778-548973 GCA_963575745.1 Prorocentrum cordatum | reverse complement strand
GATCTCACTGCGGTCTGCCATGCTGCTGTCCGCGAATGCAATGCGCTGCCTGCACGTAAGGCGGCGGCGTCCACTTGTCTCAGAAGATTTCCCGCGGGCCCGAAGGGCGACCGCCAGCTCGAGCCGCGGCGCCGGCAGGCCAGATAAGGATCATGCAACAGCAAAAACGATGACAGAGCAACGAGGTATCGGCGAGTGCATGACCGGCCTCCGTTTCCTGCACTTCTTTCCTGTAGTTCCCCTAGCTCATCGAGCTCAGCAGATGTTTCTGCGGGTCCGAAGGACGACCGCCAGCTCGAGTCGCAGCGCCGACGAGCTGCATCCACATCAGGCAACACCCCAGGAGACACTGGCACACAACGATTTGGCGTCAGTCAGTGCCAGACCACTCCATGTCTAGTTCCTCGCACACATACAGTCGATCGCAGATGCGGGATAATCGAAGGAGAATGACGGGTCCAATCTGCGTCCGCGTAGGACGTCACTATGCTGGACCCCGCAGCAGGTCTCGAAAGTGGCGACAGTTTCATGGGCCCCACAGCAGCCCTCGAAAGTGGCGACAGTTTCACAGATCGTAGCCCCCCAGCGCTGGCGAGGTTTAATCTGAGTCCCCGTAGGACGTCACTCCGCTGGCCCCCCAGCAGCTTTCGAAAGTGGCGACAGTTTGACAGATCGCAGCCCCCCAGGGATGGCGAGGTCTAATATGTATCCATGTAGGGCGTCACTCCGCTGGGCCCCCCACGCAGCCTTCGAAAGTGGCGATTGTTTCACAGATCGCAGCCCCCCAGGGATGGCGAGGTCTAATCTGAATCCCCGTAGGGCGTCACTCCGCTGGGCCCCCCAGCAGCCCTCGAAAGTGGCGACAGTTTCACAGATCGCAGCCCCCCAGGAATGGCGAGGTCTAATCTGAATACCCGTAGGGCGTCACTCCGCTGGGCCCCCCAGCAGCCCTCGAAAGTGGCGACAGTTTCACAGATCGCAGCCCCAAAGGGATGACGTAAAAGGCAAGAGAGAAGAGGAGGAGCGAAGAGAGGAGGAGAAGGGAAGCAAGAGAGGAGGAGCGAAGAGAGGAGAAGGGATGCAAGAGAGAAGAGGAAGAGCGAAGAGAGGCGGAGAAGGGAAGCAAGAGAGGAGAGGAAGAGGGAAGAGAGGAGGAGGAGGCGGGAAGGAAGGAAGGTGGAGACCGCAGTGCTCTATTCAAAACGAGTACCCAACGCAGGAGGGTTGGGAAAATTACCCTGCGACGTACCCAACCCACGTGCATCAAATGGCAAGAGGAGCATGCCAACATTAGCAGGAACAACGACAGTGTAGACGCGGCGATTTGCTGTGCAAGCTACATGGGATGCGCATGCGTTGCACGATTCACAGGGCGACGATCGAAAGAACGAGGCTTGAGGCCCCAGGATCGAAGAAGAACGGGCACGGGAACGAGGGGTAGGAGAGGGATGGAATGGAGGGCGGGGGGGGCGAAAGGCCATCGCGGAAGCAGCTGCATGCATGGAGAAGGTGAGGCGGGGAATAGGACGACGATGAAAGTGGCGGGAGGAGACAGAAGACTGCCGCGTTTTTCAAGTGCGAGCTAAACCCGCAGCGCTGCCTGCGCCATGTCGTCGCAGAGCTCCACATGATAAAACTTGTTTAGAGTGCAAGGAACGAGCGAGGCGTAGCTCGCCCGCTAGCTTCTCCGCCTCCTTCCCGCACATTTCAGCGCGGGAGCTGAACGCTGGCAGGCGCGCCGCCAGGTCTGCGGGCGGCCCGCGGGAAAGAAACTCAAGGCCGTGGTCGCGTATCATCAATCGGTTGTCCATCGTCCAAAGTTGCACTGGCGACGTACTGGTTGAACGCGGAGCGAGCAGCATCACGCGCGTGCCTGAACGCCACGCAGGTGCAGTGCACGCGCGATTGGGACTTCAGGTCGATCACGCGCGTCTCCACCAGGCTTGGCAACACCACGCGACTGAGGATCTCACTGCGGTCTGCCATGCTGATGTCCGCGAATGCAATGCGCTGCCTGCAAGTAAGGCGGCGGCGTCCACATGTCTCAGAAGATGTTCCCGCGGGCCCGAAGGGCGACCGCCAGCTCGAGCCGCGGCGCCGGCAGGCCAGATGAGGATCATGCAACAGCAAAGACGATGACAGAGCAACGAAGTATCGGCGAGTGCATGACCGGCCTCCGTTTCCTGCACTTCTTTCCTGTAGTTCCCCTAGCTCATCGAGCTCAGCAGATGTTTCTGCGGGCCCGAAGGACGACCGCCAGCTCGAGTCGCAGCGCCGACGAGCTGCATCCACATCAGGCAACACCCCATGAGACACTGGCACACAAAGATTTGACGTCAGTCAGTGCCAGACCACTCCATGTCTAGTTCCTCGCACACATACAGTCGATCGCAGATGCGGGATAATCGAAGTAGAATGACGGGTCCAATCTGCGTCCGCGTAGGACGTCACTATGCTGGACCCCGCAGCAGGTCTCGAAAGTGGCGACAGTTTCATGGGCCCCACAGCAGCCCTCGAAAGTGGCGACAGTTTCACATATCGTAGCCCCCCAGCGCCGGCGAGGTCTAATCTGAGTCCCCGTAGGACGTCACTCCGCTGGCCCCCCAGCAGCCTCCGAAAGTGGCGACAGTTTCACAGATCGCAGCCCCCCAGGGATGGCGAGGTCTAATCTGAATCCCCGTGGGGCGTCACTCCGCTGGGCCCCCCACGCAGGCTTCGAAAGTGGCGACAGTTTCACAGATCGCAGCCCCCCAGGGATGGCGAGGTCTAATCTCAATCCCTGTGGGACGTCACTCCGCTGGGCCCCCCAGCAGCCCTCGAAAGTGGCGACAGTTTCACAGATCGCAGCCCCCGGAATGGCGAGGGGCTCTCTTGAAATCCCCGTAGGGCCTCTTGGCGCGGGCCCCCAGCAGCCCTCGAAAGTGGCGACAGTTTCACAGATCGCAGCCCCCCAGGGATGGCGAGGTCCCATTTGAATCCGCCGCGAGTGCACACTGTGCTGGGCCCCCCAGCAGCCTTCGAAAGTGGCGACAGTTTCACAGATCGCAGCCCCCCAGGGATGGCGAGGTCTAATCTGAATCCCCGTAGGGCGTCACCCCGCTGGGCCCCCCAGCAGGCCTCGAAAGTGGCGACAGTTTCACAGATCGCAGCCCCCCAGGGATGGCGAGGTCTAATCTGAATCCCCGTAGGGCGTCACTCCGCTGGCCACCCCAGCAGCCTCAAAAGTGGCGACAGTTTCACAGATCGCAGCCCCCCAGGGATGGCGAGGTCTAGTCTGGATCCCCGTAGGGCGTCACTCCGCTGGGCCCCCCAGCAGCCCTCGAAAGTGACGTCAGTTTCACAGATCGCAGCCACCCAGGGATGGCGACCGCAGGCGGGAGGAGGCGGGAGGCGGGAAGGAAGGAAGGAAGGAAGGAAGGAAGGAAGGAAGGAAGGTGGAGACCGCAGTGCTCTATTCAAAACGAGTACCCAACGCAGGAGGGTTGGGACAAAACTTCTGAATCGTTACAAAGCTACCCTTTATCGTCGTCACGGTTGTGGGCAATTCGACGGGACTCAACTGCTTAATACTGGCCAGACCTGAGCCTCCGCCTCGCAGCGCTGCTAGGAGCCTCTGTTCCTGTGCTTCGTCTTCTGGTAGCAGCGCGTGCCCTACCAAGCGACATGTGATCCACTTCGTGGCGTCCTTCCCAGGCCTGTCGCACGTTGGGAGGCAGACCGTTTCCCCCGTCCAGTCCGCCGCGTCGCGTGGATTGCCCATCTCCAGCACGCAGCTCACCCGCTGCAGCGCCGCCGAGCACCGCTTCCGTCGCTCCGACATGTCCGAGAAAGACCAGCTTTGTAAGGCGCTCAGAACCGCGTAGAAGACGTGGTAGCTAGGAGCTCTAATGTCCTCATCTGGCTTCTCCTTGTGCTTCTTGATGAAGCCCTGATGCGCGTTGACTGCCACTTTGCTGATGGCGCACTTCCTTGGAACCATGGCCGTGGACGTCGTCTGGTGCTCGGGCGTCCGCGCTCGCGCCTCCAGCTGTGCCGCGAGCGTCTTGATGTCCCCTGCCATGGTTCCGTCCTCGTCGCCCTCGTCCTCTCGCATCTCCACGTCGACTGGCGCGCCCACTCCACGAGCGGCTTCGCGTTGGCCTTTCTGCTTCGGCTCTGGCAGCGCGAAGCTGGCTTTTCTCGGTCTCGCCATGGGCGGTTCGCTGCTTTTCCTCCTCCGCCTGACGATGCCACCGCCGCCGCAATGCACGACGGTCCGCCACGATAACAAGCTGGGTCCGATTCCTCCTGCGCCCGGGGCCCCGTCACAGTGAGGAATAATACATTCAGTGCGAGAGTGAAAGTTCCGAGGGAGAAGCTCACGAGATGATGCCCACAGTGCTCGAGCCAAATGTCACCCGAATCAGCTTCTTACTCGCACATCGGACACTGCAGTGTTTTCGGCTCGCTTCGCACGTCTGCAAACCGACCTCGACCAGGAGGGCAATGGTCTCGACGAAAGCTGGCCATTACATGACGTTGGGCAGACTTCGCACTCCAAAACACTGACATGCATAGCGGACACGCACTTGTCATAGTGAGTATAGACCCCACATGTACCCTTCCATGCGTGCCCCCCATCCATCGCACAAATGCGTGGCATGAGCTGTTGGTTGGAAGCCCGCAGGGCCCCGCATGTTGTGACATCCTCTTCCTGTGCTGTGCGCTCACGCACCTCCTCGCATGCTTCTGCTGCAGGGGCCGCGACGGCCCCCTCCTTGCGAGCGGTGCGAAATGCCGAGCGGAGCTCGTCGAAATCGAACTGCGCAAAATTCTCGGGTTCCCGAAACCAAATGTCACACGTACTGCGCGCGTGCTCGGTGAGAAGCTGGATGCCTGACCCTGTCGCAATCAGAGCGTCTGTGTCCGCTTGGCACTGCCTAGCCCGCGGACGCGCTGTTGGTAATACCCCCCCCCCCCCCCCCCGCTCATCAAGTGGATCCCCATCTCCCGCCATTATCCCAAAACGCTCTGATAAATACTGAGCGCGTCGCTCTCTGCTCGGAATCATCGCCCTCAGCCGCTTCAACCTGCGAGTCCGCAGTTCGATAAACAAAGGTGCCATCTTAAACTTGCGCAAAAGGTCTTCCCGCGGCAACTGGACAACGCGCCCTGCCTCCTCCGAATACTCGGCAGCGCCGCTCAGCATGGCACGACACTTCTGCACAATAAAAGCGCTGCATGACCTGCAACTTGGCCGGCTGCAACGGCCCTGCGTTGACGAAGGGGCCCCTGGCTGGGTTCATTTTGAACTTCAGCGGGGCAGAGCTGCATCAAAACTTTCCTGACTAAGAAACAACTTCAAACTGATGCAATCGCCCGGCGAATTCGGGCCCGGATGCGAACGCGGCCGCCTGAAGCCCCCCGAGCACTGACATGATGTTTTGCAATTCCTTGATTACTCGCCCCAGGGCGATGGATCATTCGAGATGCACGATGAGCTCTCGTGCCTCTTAGGTAACGCACGTTTTCCTGCTTGCCGATGTTATGCGAAACTCCGGTTATTCCCACCCCCTCGTAACCGCCTCGTTCTGCGCCTCGCCCCCCCCTCTGCAGCTGCCCCGCCGTCGCGCCCCCCCCCGCCCCCCCCGCCCGCCCCTCCCCCAAAACCTTGGGCGCTATATCGTCAACAAACCCTGCGGCACATCCCTGCCTGATATCCCCCTCGCCCCATGGCGTCGACACTTCCAAGGCGGCGCGCCAGCCGCACTCCGCGGCGCGGTTGCGCATTTCCAAAACAAGGGCTCGCTGAATGCGCGCGCGAAAAGCGAGGTGGCTCCTTGATCTCCTGGACGCAATCCTTCCCCCGGACGGAGCCGGTGAGATTCCTGGTCGTCCTGAACTATTGGAAGCCACTTGGTGATGCGGCCCCGATAAGACTCCAAATCGCGTCTGTCGTCGTCGACTTTGCGCGCCACCTGCCACATGCTATCATGACGTAGTGCGCATCGTGGCACCGCAACTTGTGGCTGATGCCCGCGCGATACATGCAATGCGACGAATCGACTGCACCCCCGCGGCGTTCCCCCCCCCCCCGCCCCTGCCCTTCAACCCTGCAATATCCCAATCCATTCCAAAAATCCAACAATCCATCCATCCAAAAAAGATAAACCGTACCAAATCATCCACGTCCAAAAAATCCAAAATCCAAAACCAAAAAATCCAAGAATCCAGAATCCAAAAATCTGCTGGAACCGACTGGCCACCCAATCAAAACACAAAATAAAAATATCCAAACAGACTAAAGAAATCCCGAAATCCAACACATCCAATATCCAGTCCAAAAAACAAAAACTCCACAGTGCTCCAAGCATACCACCAGCAACCACAAAAAAATCCATTCCAACGTCCATCCCTCCACCAATCCCAATCCACCAAATCCAAGTCCAACCAAAAAATCCAAAATAAACCAAAAAAATCCACCAATCATCCAACCAATCCATCAACAAAATCCAACAAACCAATTCCATTCCCAGCCATCCAACAACCATCCATCCAGAGTCCATCCAAAAAATCCACATCCAAGAATCCAATCCACCAGAAAAAAATCCTCCATCCTGGAGGGAAGAAAGAAAATCCACATCAAGAAAAATCCAGCGGCTCCCACTTTGGGCATCGACGGCGCGCGGCCGCGCCGTTCGCGCACCTACCAACCGCGCACGTGACCGCGATCGCCCCCTGCCCTGCACACTCCAGCTTGCCGCTGCCCTTGGAAGTTCTCGCGGTCAACGCAGCGCGCCGCGTCGCAGGCGCGCGCCTCAGTCGGCGACGTTCTATCAACCGTCGACCCATGTAAGAGTGGGCCCGCGTGGGCTCGTCAGAACTCGGCGACTCATGCCCTATCCCTCCTAGCACCTGGCGCCTGCGCGGGTTCGTCCAGTTTGGCAAGAATCTATTGCGCAGCCCCTCAGCTGGAACACTCCGCCCAGGCCGCGCCCGCCAAAACCTGAATCTCCACGGGGCGTCTTTCATGTTGCTCCAGTCCTCGACGGCGATGAGCGCGGCCTCCGAGAACTCCCGTCGGGCCCTCGCTTCCTGCTGCAACCCGTTGGCAATCGCCTCTGGCCCACATGCCGTCGCTGAACACCCCCCCTGCGCGGCTGGTTTCACCATCTGTTCAATCCGCTGCCTAGCCGTTGCCGGTGAACCTGGCACTGCCGCATATATTCCCTGTCTGGGTCCACGACGCTTGCCTGCTATCAACCTGCTCAGTTCGCGCGCCATGTAACCGTCGCGCTCGCGCAAAGCCTCTCTCAACGCGTCGCGTCTTCTCTCATTGATCTCGTGCCAATACTGCTTGGCGTCGCGCTTGAGCTTCCGACTCCGCTCGCGCGCCTGCTCGCAGACGACGCCCAGCTGCCCCTCGTCCACCGCTTAGCCACGCGTCTCTCGACGGCCCCGCCGCAGCTGCAGTAGTCTGCGCAACTCCCTCGCATTGGCCTCTCCCTCCTCTGTGCGTTGCGGACATTTTGGAAATGTCCCGAGCAACGCGTTATTATTAATGGCGACAATACAGCGACTCATACCATCCAAGTCTTCATTCTGAGCACAAGCTTCAACATCGTCTTGGACACTGCCCGCCCCCCCTTCCATGTCGTCGAATAGTTCTTGGCGTATGTGCCCTTCCTGCGCGCATCTGTGCATGTTCTCGCGGTCGGGCCTGGGTGTCCTTTCAATATGTGATGGTCCAGGTCGATCCAAAACAAATCGTCAACTGCGTCGAGCGATGGTCCCTGGGTGCAACTGCGCCGTGCAGTTGTGCAGCTGAAGTTTGCGACCTGCTCTGATAAGTGCATTGCACTTTTCTACCGCGCACATTGCCTGCTCTGGAGTAGTGGCATGGTCTCCCTCTGTTGCCCAAATGTGTGTTCGCACTCATCAAGCGCCACCCCTGCAGCAGGGGCCGAACAATCTTCGTAGGAAGCGATGCTGCTCCCCTTGCGTACTCTCCAGCCACACGGCCATTCCCGTCGAAGGGTAAGCATGCATTCAGATCGGTAATTATGATTGGCGTGGCCCTCTCGGCTGTGAAAAAGTGCAGGGTCTGGTGCAACCACTCGCACCATAACGTTAGTGTCGTGTCACACGCAGCTCCCCCACTTTCCCCGCGCTGTCGAGGTGGGACATACAATGCTACAAGTCCGAGCGGGTGATTTCCCTTCAAACAAACGGCTGCAACTCTGCCCCACACCACGCGTGGTACTGGAATAGTGCGTCGCATCGCTGGCTGTCTGAAACGGCTTTGGCGAAAACGAAACGCGACACCGCATGACGCATTAACGTGTCTGCTCCTCCCGCTTCCGTGATCCAGTGTTCAATGTTCATCAATCATCTTGCGTTCCTCCCACTGCTGCCCTCTCCTCCTCTTCTGTGTGCCTAAAATGCGAAGAACTCCCGATGAGGCATATCCTGAACAATCTCTGTCATTTCCGATATGAGTTGCACGCGCGCGGGTTTTAGCCCACACGTCGAAATAATATGCTCATGCCTATGGCCGAGAGCTTCTCGTGTGAAGGCGTTGCCGCCTCCGCTCAACAAGGGACTCCCCTTCCCATTGCAGCCAAGCGCGCGTTTTGGGTGTCCGAGTTCACTTAGCTGGCATAGCGGCACCCCTGCGCGCCTCGAGCACGGCAGCTCCTCCTCCTCCTCCTCCGACGCCTCCTCCTCCTCATCACCCTCCCCCATTGCGGGACAAGCGCGTTCCACGACTCGCGAAGTAACTACAGTACGGGCTCGACCACAAAAAAACCTCCACGAGAGACCCTACCCCGAGACCCCAGGACGTCCATCGGTTTGAGGTCTGGGAGCGTCACGCCTTCCACGACCAAGCCATCGAAACCCAAGAAACCCACGCCACCCTGGAGGCAAGCAGGGAGTGTGTTGGCCTGGGTTCCCACTGTAGCTAACGACGGCCCAAAAGCGCTTGGCAAGCGAAGCTGCCTACTGGCTGGAGCGGAGTGCTGTGCGAGGCAGCTGTTTTGGTCACGAAATGCTTCGGCGCTTCGGCGCTGGTTCCCACTATAGCCAACGACGGCCCGAACGCGCTTGGCAAGCGAGGCTGCCCACTGGCTAGTGCGGAATGCCGTGCGAGGCAGCCGTTTTGGTCACGAAGTGTTTCGGCGCTTCTGCGCTCGAACCAAAGCGGCACCATCACCATGATCATGACCATGATCCTGATGATGATCAGCATCAAAAATCATCATCATCATCATCATCATCATCATCATCATCATCATCATCATCATCATCATCATCATCATCATCATCATCATCATCGTCATCGTCATCGTCATCGTCATCGTCATCATCGTCAGCAGCATCATCATCAGCATCATCACCAAAATCAGTATCGTCGTCATCAGCATCACCATCATCACCAGCATCATCATCTGAATCATCAACAACAGCATCAGCATCAGCATCAGCATCAGCATCAACAGCATCAGTACCAGCAGCATAATCAGCATCAGCATCAGCAGCATCAGCATCTTTGGCCCAGAGGGTCAACAAAACATCATCTACGCTGCTGCTTCTTCCTCGCATGGTCTCCGCCGCGGCGCGGGAGTAGGCAACGTCTCGGGCGTTGCTTCATGGGCGGGGGCGATGCAAAGGGTCGGGAGGGAGAAACGTGCACCTTCGGTGCCCCCACTTGGGCCCCAGGGGGTCCCTTTGGAGCCCCTTCAGGGCACACAAAGGGGTGCACCTTTCTCCAACTGGCACGGGGCAGCGGGTACCGAGGGAAACTGGTACACCCTGCGAAATGCTTAAGAAATCATGGGTTAAGAAATTCATAGTCTCAGAACTCGAATAAAAACCCAACATCTCTATTCAAATCTTAGGATTTACGTTGAAACATTAAGAATAATTGAGACTCTGGCCGAAAACTTGGGTTTTCTTAAGCATCGCCTAAGGTGTACTGGACCCCGGGGCCCTTCTGGACGCCCGGGGGCCCGTGCAGGGCCCCGAGAGCCCGAGAACGGCGAAAACCTCGGGACCCCCCCCACACCATTCCTTGATGGCCAAGTTTTCCACCACCACCACCACCAGATGCAGGACGGGGGAGAGGGGAGGATGCGGAGGTCCTCCTCCTCCTCCTCCTACTCCTCCTCCTCCTCCTCCTCCTCCCTCTCCTACCTATGGTGGTGGTGGTGGTGGTGGTGGTGGTGGTGGTGGAGGAAACTGGGTCCACCCCTCCTCGACCCACCCCGTCACGCGACGCCCGAATGTCGAAGTCGCCTGCGCCGCCGCCAGCTGGCCCCTTCTGCCTCGCCAGCCGCAGCAGCCGGCTGCAGGAGTAGCTCCGCTCCGCGGCCCGCGACAGCTCCGCCGCCGCCTCCGAGAAAGGCCGCGCGCCGAGGGGGCGAGGAGACTCCCCTTCTCCCCCTCCTCCTCCTCCTCCTCCTCCTCCTCATACTCCTCCTCCCCCTCCTCCTCCTCCTCCTCCTCCTCCTCCTCCTCCTCCTGCCTCCTCCTCCTCCTCCTCCTCCTCCTCTCCTCTCCTCTTCCCTCCTCCTCGTCTCCTCCTCCTCCTCCTCCTCCTCCTCTCCTCCTCCTCCTCCTCCTCCTCCTCCTCCTCTCCTCCTCCCTCCTCCTCCTCCTCCTCCTCCTCCATCGTTCTCCTCCTCCCCCTCCTCCTCCTCCTCCTCTCTCCTCCTCCTCCTCCTCCTCGGGGCCGATCAGAGGGCGATCGGGGGCCCATGCGTCCCCCCCCTCCCTTCTGAGCCTATGATCCGGGCAGCGCCAGGGATACTTTTAGCAGACCCCGAGGGAGGGGGGAAGGCTTCTTACGAGGCTGCTTCTCAGAAGTATAACGACGCGAAGATCGGGACAAAATCGGATCGGGATAACTCGAAATCTCTGAGAATCGGCGGGTTTGGAGGATGTATTTGGCGCCGCGGCCGCTCCACAGCGTTCTGGAACGCTCTGAGAGTTGAATTCCAACGTGGGTCTGTTACTATAGAGCAGGGTCATGAAACAAACGTTGGAACACATATTACGACGATATGTGCATATGCGGTCTGACAAATCGGGGCGGCATCAACGCGACGCCGAGGGGCGTCGTGGACTCGAAAATGCCGCCTGGAAGCACGAAGCGCACGACTACCCGGATCATGAAGTTCTGCAACCGGTCGCTGTGTTCTGAAGGGTGCACGGACACGCAAAACACTGTTCAACTAAGCGTTTGCGGGCGCCGGCCTCGAACTCTTGCCCAAAACCCGCCTCCTCCCAATATCCCTTCGCTGTGGCCCCACCCTCCTCATGCCCCTCCGACTACCCCCAGTCCTCATCAGGCCCCTCGCCCACACTTTTACCCCCCCATGTGCCACTTCATGTCGTTCCTCGTCGTCCTGCCCCGCCAGATGAATTCCCCCATCGTCCACGTGCTTGCCCTCCTCCCATCCTCCACGCCCTAATGCAGATCATGCCCCCTCCTTCTGCCCCCCCCGCCTGCCTCGTCCTCGTGATGCTGACACCAATGATGCTGCTCCTCCTGAGCCCACTTCCTCCCGTCTCGTCCAATCCCGTTCATCCCCGGCCCCTTGGCCACCCCTCCTATCAAACCTCTTCATTCCCACAACCCACCATCCCCCCCCCCCCCCGCGCTTTTGCACTCCCAGACCACGGCCCCCTGCTGGACCAGCCGGGCGACCCGCGGAAACTCACGCCCAGTGGCCACCCCAGCGAGCGGCGCACAACAAATGCACATTTCGAGACACGAACTGTGTATTTCGACCGCGCACGACGCCCCCCCTGGACCAGCCGAGCGAGGAACGTGAAAGTTCCCGCCCAATCAACACCACCCGCGAAGGGCACACTCCAAATACACAGGTGGGAACCAGATCTGTGTACACAGATCACACCACGATCTGCGTAGACAGTGGGCCCACACACGAAAATACACGGTTGAAGACAAAAACGGTGTACACAGATCACGCCTTGATCTGTGTACTTCGGGAATTTGAACGCTCGCCACCTCGAGGGCGCCCCGACATTGCCAGCCCAGAACCGAGGTCGACATGCCCAACTAGGGGGGAATGCAAATACACACTTCCCCGGCCCAGGGCGCCCCCGAAGGAGCTGCAAATACACGCTTCCCTGGCCCAAGGCGGCCACGGCGAAACGCGACACCAAAGCGGCCCCCAACGGCCCGAAGACGTCCCCAAAGGCCTTGAAGGAACCCAAAGCAGGCCACACTGCAATCCGAAAACACAAGAGGTGTCACATGTCATGGACCTCTTAAAAGTCAAAGCCCCACGCGTCGCCATACAGACCGCTGCGCTGGCAAGAAGGCGGACCTTGCCGCAGGCACCTATACATTTACATGCTAGCGATGCGACAGCGCTCGGCGGCCGTGCCGCCCGCGTTTGGAGTGCACCCCGAATGCTCGCATTGGCAATCCCCTCTGTTTGGTTGCGCCGCTTTGCTCGGATATCGAAAAGGCGATATACTGCTGAAACGGGCACGCAGCACCAGGGATTTCACTTTCACTTTTCGAACAGGGAGGGAAGACGAGGTAGGACGACGGACGGTGGAGCAGGGAGGCAAAGAGGAACGAGGAATAATGGGGGAGGCGGAAAATGGGCACTCCCCCGCCCGAGCCGCGGACGCTTTCGACACCATCCAAGGGGGGGAAGAAAGGAAGGGGAACGGAGCGAGGGCGAGGACGACGACGGGAAGCAAACTGTCCTGGGTCCGCATATAGCCACATGTTTGCGATTCGGGTGCGCGTGCTTTCTTCGAGGCGCGTCAAGCCCGACCCACACTGAATTCACTAATTCCTCCAAGCCGTGTAAACACCCTGTCCTCCGTACCCCCTCCTATACAACTGCTTCAGAACAGAAGGGGCAGTGGATTCCAATCTGAGAGCGTTCCGGAACGCTCTGGAGCGATTCATCCCGATCCTAGCCCTGTTTTATATGAGGCTGCCTCTCAGAAGGCATACAATACCCGCGCCTTCTGAAAAGCAGGGGCGTTTCTAAGAAACATCCCCCCCTCCGCCCTGATCGCCCTTTTCTGCGCGTGGCGGCCTCAGAGGGGGGGCGACCGGCTCCGAAGGGGGGGGAACTCCGAGGGGGCTGGAGGCACGAAGGGATTTGACGGGTCTGAAGGGAGCCCGAGGCACAAAGTTTTCGGCGGTTCTCGAGAGGGGGTTCGAAGCTCGAAGCTTTCTGAAGAAACCTCGAGGTTTTCGGACGTCAAGATGCCGTCCAGCGGCTGCGCCTCGCCGAGGGGCGTCCGGGACTATCGGGCCCCTGTCGACGATCGATGGGCGATCGGAGGTCGATTCGTCAAGGCGTCCGCCCCTCTGAGGCCGCCACTACAGTCTGGGTTGGTCGGAGAGGACACGCGAGAGGATGCAAGACCCTTCCGAGGGCACCATTGCCATAAGAAGTTTTGTTTTTTTTGTTGTTGTTTTTTTCCGAAGCCGGCATTGCCATTGGCAAGTAAAAGGCGTGGGTCGAGACACGCAGGACACGAGGGCATGGTTGGTTTGGCAGAGTCGACCTACTCACTTGTCAACCTCGAATGTATATGACATCCTACCCCCTCCCACCCATGCCTTCCCATTGCGATGATATGTTCCCCATCCGCAGACGCGTGGACCTAGAATCCCCGAACAGACCCCACCATGCTCTCCGCAATCGTAGACGGGGGGTCTGAGTTTATGAGAGGAGAGGGAGGAGGAGGAGGAGGAGGAGGAGGAGGAGGAGGAGGAGGAGGAGGAGATGGGGAGGAGGGGGAAGAGGAAAACGACCAACCGATGAAAGGGACGAGAAGAGGACAGGCAGACAAGAAAGAGACGAGACGAGGGTAAGAGTCCAAGGAACACGACCCACAGGTAGAGAAGGAGTCGCCCATCTTCCGAACGCAGCCTGGGACAGGCGGAGGGCCATCATGTAGTTGCTCTGGACAAGTACAGGGAACGCGTTCAGCGCGGTCTCGGGAATCTCGAACATCTTGGCTTCTAGCACCACCACGTCTGTGAAGGCGCAGTGGCCACCTCCTTTGTTTGACCCAGGGGACAGCTTGACCAAATGGACGATCTCCTCATCATCAGAACAGGTCAAGTGGAGCGCGCCAGCGCGTGGGCTGGAGCCAAGACGAAAAGGACTCCTTCCACTTGCCACGCCCGCCAAAGGTGGCACGCATTATTTCCCAGCACCTGCCAAGAGCGAAACTTTTGAGTCGAACATGGACAGGCTGATCATGTCAAACTCGCAGTGGCATGTCTTTACCGCTCTTATGATCCCCCAGAGGACGTGGACTGCCGCTCCTGCATCTCTGCACCAGCTGAAGAAGGCCCTGGCAGCCTCCTCGGGCTGGAAGCGGATGTTGCAACAGAACTTGCAGCTCTTGCGCTGGGGAGCTGCAACATCGAGTAACGAACCTGCACCCGCCTTGAGCAGCTCGCAGTGGTAATCGCGATCCAGCAGCTTCCTGGTGAATCCCCGAATCCAGATCTTGCGGCGGACGCCAACTTCACCACCGTTTCGATGAGAAGAATGACAACGAGGCTCGGATCCAGCCCGCGCGGGTGACACAGGATACGCCGCACACGACGATCCCGTGGAAGAATGCCTGGGTCTCTGGCGCCCGCTGAGGCCCAGGCAGCGGCTGCTGGGATCAGGGCCAACGACCACTACACTATCCGCACTGACAGCGGAGGAGGCAGACCCTGCAGCGGAGGCGATCGCCTTCATGAGCGTGCGCTCCACGGTGATCACCTTGGCGTCCAGCTGGGCGGCGGTGGCCAGCGGAGACGGCATGGGAGGCAGCTCTTGCGATATGTTGTCCTCATCGAGCGGCTTCGCATGGACGGAGCTCCAGCAAACCAGGCGCGCCTTCTCCACAGAAACCTTCATCTTCAGCTGTTCGAATCACAGCTCGGCGATCTGGGCGTCAAGCTTTTCGTCCATATCGTGGATCTTGCCGGCCGTGGACTTTAGATCATCACATAGAGGAGCGACTTGGAAGGTGAGGCCTCCATCGTTGGCCTGCGGCTCCTCGGGCGAGAAAGCAGCGCGCGCCATGGCAGAGAGAGAGAGAGAGAAAGACTGCGTGTCCGCTCGGGAACGACCCCAAGATGGCCCCTTCGAGAGAGGCTGCCCACCCAAGCGCCCCAACACTTGAGCCAAAATGGCTTGAGTCAAAATTGCTACGGCGGAGGAAGAGGATCGCACGACACGGGGGGCGAGAGAGAGATAGAAGTCCGAGAGTTCAGCGAAAAAAAACCCAGGTGGGGCCCATGGGAATGGACCCCTTGTGTCCCCACAGACGAGCAGGGGAGAAGGAGGAGGAGGAGGAGGAGGAGGAGCACGAGGACGAGGACGTAGCCCCCTCCCGCCTCGAGCAGCGAGGGCGCCAAGGTGCCGCTGCCGACGGCAGACACCCACACGGCCTCCCGGTCCCTCCAGCAAGGCCGCTGCAGCTCGGGCACGCACTGCGGGGACCCGCGCCGCAGGGCCGGGGCCCTCCCTCGCGCGGGCGGCCGCAAGTCCGTGACGAGGGCGAAGCGCACCTCTCCAGGGGCCCAGGGACACGCCAATAGATAGACACAGATCCTGAGACCCCCCCCCCGTTTTCCAGTGGTTTCTGGGGCTGTCGTCTCCCAGCCCCCCCTTCCCATAATTCCCCATCTTTTCCTGGGGGTCGACGACGCTTGCCGCTGGACGCTTACTGGGGGGGGGCTTCTGAGAAGGCCCTTGCCTTCCTGGAGGAGAAGGAGCGGGAGGAGGAGGGGGAGGAGGAGGGGGAGGAGGAGGGGGAGGAGGAGGAGGTGGAGGAGGAGGAGGGTGAGCACGGGATCGAGGCCATGTAATTACGACGGCCTCGACTGGGCGACCGGGCTGCCGGCCGCTCCGGGGGCCCCGCCCCGGCCGGCAGGGCGGCCCACGCCGCGCCGGGGCGGCCCTCGGCCTGGCTCTGCCCCGCCAGCAGGCACGTGACGCCGCCGCGGCAGCGCGGACCGCCGCGGGCGCCGGCGGGGCCCGCACGGAGCTGCTGGGCCGAGGAGGGCGGCACCGCGCTAGAGAGGCCTGCAGGGGCGCCCCTGCTGCGAGGCGACGGAGCACCGGCCTCGGCCCGGCGACGCGGGAGATGCGGGGCACCCTGCGCAGCTTCCTCGCCCTCGGGTGGGCAGCGGCGCGCGCCGTCGCCCGGCCGCTCGCCGTTGCCACGCGCGGCCGGCTCGGCGAGGTTGGCCGCGCGCTGGCGGCCGAGCTAGAGTAAAACAGGGCTAGGATCGGGATAAGTCGCTCCAGAGCGCTCTGGAGCGCTCTCAGAGCGTTCCGGAACGCTCTGGAGCGGCCGCGGCGCCCAATACATCCTCCAAACCCGCCGATTCTCAGAGATCTCGAGTTATCCCGATCCGATTTTGTCCCGATCCTCGCGTCGTTTTATGGAGGCCCTCGACGCGGCGGGCCTGCGACGGGTCGCGACCTGGGCGGCCAGCGCAGAGGCGGCCCGGCTGGGCCTGCCAGGGAGGAGGAGGAGGAGGAGGAGGAGGAGGAGGAGGAGGAGGAGGAGGAGGAGGAGGAGGAGGAGGGGCGGGGCGCGAAGCGCTGCTCGCGCGGGCGCGGCCGGCGGTGCCTCCGGGCGCGCCGGGCCCAGGCGGAGCGGGGCTTCGCCGGGCGCTGGCGCCCCCCGCGCGCCTTCCCACCCCCCTTTGCCCCCGTGCTCCCTCGCCTCGCCCCTGCGCCTCCTCCGTCGTCCCCGTCTGTCGTCCGTCGTTCGTGTGTCGTGTCGTGCCACCGGGCTCCGTCTGCGCTGGCGAGAAAAAAAACAAGATGTCTGTGTGTGTGTGTTCCCCTCTGTCCCAGATTCCCCCTCTCTTCCCAGGATTCCAAGATTCCCCATCTCTTCCCAGATGGTTTTTTTAGGTCTTCGTCCTCCCCCCACTCCCCACAGTTCCCCACACTCTCCTGGGAGTCGACGACGCTTCGCTGTGTCAGTGTGCTTTCCCCTCCTGCACCTCGCTCGGCGTGCGCCCTGTGACGAGGTCCCCGAGGGCGCCGCCGCCCAGGCACGAGGCGGCCTCGACCTGGCCCCCCGGCGTCACGAAGCAGAGCGAGACGGCGCCGACGTGCTCCACGCAGCGGCCCGCGAAGAAGTAGAAGATCGGCGGCGAGCGGGGGGGGGGAAGGAGGAGGAGGAGGAGGAGCGCCCTGGTGAGAAGGAGAAGGCCTTCTCGGAAGGTTCGGCAGTCCCCCGGCCTTCAGAGAAAATGTATGGAAGCCTTCCCCAGAGACAAAAAACACAAACTCTCAAAAGGCGCGAGGGCTTGCGGCTTCTGAGAAGTCCCGCCGCCTTCCGAGAAGGCCTTCTCCTTCTCATTTCCCCCCTCACTCGCCGCCGAGAAGAGCGTGTCGCCGGGCTGGCAGCGCTCCGCGGCCATCTCCAGCGTGTCAATGGCGCGCTGCCGGGTGCACTCCTCGTCGTACAAGGCCCCCACCACGGTGGCACCGCAGGCCTCCGCGAACGCCTGCATGCTCCTCCCAAAAGCCCCTGCAAACGGGGTGTTTGTAAACGGGGTGGTAGTCAATTGTGCCTTCGAAAAACTGAATTGCCGCGCGCGCGTGCGAGGCAATCTCCCCCGCCCAGAGCTACGATGATGTGTCGACGGTTTTGTCGCCCCGACTTAGCACACACGGGTGCGAGGTACATGCCCTGTCACCCTGTACTCGCTCGTAGAGGCCCCTCACCTACCACCCCGTTTACTAACACCCGTTTTCGGGAGCGGCCAAGAGGGGGGTGTCCAAGAGGAGGGGGTGCAAATCATGACCGGCGGCATGTGCGCGGCCCAGCGGGGGGGCCAGGGACGTAATGAAACAAGAAGAGGCGCCATGAAATCTGAGAAATATCATGGCCCTTGCCATGATATCCACCCCCCCTAGTCATCACCCCCCTCTTTTCCGCCCCCGACGTTTGCAGGGGTTTGGTCCTCGCATGGTCGCAGCAAGACACCGGGGTGGCTGTCTTGCGGTAGTCGATGGCGTGGACTACCACCCAGGTGTGAGCCTCCGCGCACTGCGCGTCCTGCGCCCACGAGGCGAGGCCGCTGTGTCCGGCGCCGCGCGGGGACAGCCGCCGGAGGCGCTCGAGGGCGTCCGCCGCCCGCAGGGCTCTGAGCTTCGCCGGCGGCAGCGTCAGCTCGGCCCTGTGGCAGGTGCTGCAGAGACCGTAGTTGCACCCCTTGCTGCACCGAAAACCCTGATCCATGCGCTGGCATCTGCTGCAGACGTTTACCACCTGGCTGTCCAGCGCCAGCGTGTGGTTGCAGCCGAACGGCTGGATCGTCTGCAGATCCTGCAGGGTGGTGGGCAGCTGGGGCAACTGCCCATCGGCAGCCGCCATGGGCGCCCGAAGGCCTGGGCGACCCCTTGAGCCGAAATGGCTACGGCGTGCGGGTTCTCACACGCGCTCTGATGCTACCAAACGTTGTGGTGCTCACAGAACACAAAGTTGCGTGCTCGCAAGCGCCACAGGGTAAGATCTGCTCACACACTGTGGCTCACAACCACTGCAGCGCGCACAGGCACGGTGGCACCCATACACTTTTTTTTTTTTTTTTTTTTTTTTTTTGTTTTTTGTTTTTTTCTCCCCAGCGCGACGAGCCTCTGCAGCGACGACAGCATGACCAACAGAGCCGCAGAGCGGTCACACTTGAAACGGCTTCCCCGGCTCAAATCATAACCAACCGAGCCGCAGAGCGGTCACACTTGAAACGGCGTTCCGGGCTCAAATCAGCTGGAGGAGGAGGGAAGAGGAGGCGGAGAGGGAGGAAAAGGAGGGGAGAGAGGCGGGCGAACCAGCCGAGACACCAGGAGCGGCGCTCAGGCCAACCTGCAATAGGCGAGCCGTTGCGCGCAGCTGGGGAGTCGGGGCAAAACTGCATAGTTATATATTTAACTATCTGAGAAAGAGCCCCGTGAACGATCACGCGAACTTACAACCCGAAAAGCACTCGAAAGTCCCCCACGAGTGCAGCTCCACACGGAGCGAATCCTTCAAAGTCTCACGATAGCACAATGTGGTGGAGCGGCAGCGGCGGCAGCGGCAGGAGGAGAGGCGAGAGGGAAGGAGGAAACGTGATGAAACGAACAAAAAAAACGCAGGCCTCCCGGTTACCAGTCGGGCCCCCCGCACGCAACGAGAGGATCAATGCGGGGCGGTCTGACCCGGCCGCCGTCCCTACGACTACGGACGATAGCATGCCATACGGATGTATATTTGCAAGTGTTCGGGCGCGCTGGCGGCCCAGATTCCATTCCAGCACTCCGCCGGGGGGCGTGCTGCTTCCCTGCCCTGGCCGGCCGAATATCGGCCACGTGGCCGGGACAACGATGGACAAAAACGGGTCCCCCCGGCTCCCGGGGGGCGGAACTTTTGAGAAGCCCTCCCCGGACAAGGACGCCGGCCGGTGACCTTGCGGAGGCCGCGGGCAGCAGCCAAAGGTCACCGGCGAAGTTTGGCGTTAGCCGCCCGGCGGGAGAGTGGCACAACAGAAGGGAAGAGAGGACAGGAGGGGAGGACGGAGGGGAGCGTGCACAGTTTCGACTCCGCCGAGTCCAAGGCAGACCCCCTGCGACAATCCATCGGCCACGCGGCCGGGACAGCTACAGGCCCGCCGGCCTGGACCTCGCGACGTGCACGGGGGGGAGCGAGGAGGAGACAGGCAGGGGAGGCGAAGAGCCGGCCCACCCCCGGGGGGCTAGCCGGCGCTCCGCCTCCGGGAGGCGAGCGCGGGAGGAAGAGAAGAGAGGGGAGTCCAGCCAAGTTTCTTGCATCGAAAAATGCAACTCCATTGAGGCAGCCTGTAGAACGGCAGTGCGGAACCGGCCAAGGCGAGGCACTTAAATTTGCACCGCCAGACCGGCCAGCGAAAGGCCATGAACGCCGCTGTTCGGACTACACAGACGAACGGGAGGAGGAGGAGGAGGAGGAGGAGGAGGAGGAGGCGACAAGCAATGAGCCGAGAAAGCTCTAGCTACCGGCGATACGGGTGCGCAAGAATAGTGTGGCGTCGTGGCGTGCGCGGGGGCCGGAGAGCCTCACTCACGAACGCCTGTTCCACTTGGACTGCTGAAGAATGCCCCCGGACTAACTCCAGGGTGGCCTGGCCCAGAGCGTCTGCTGTCACTGGCCCCGCGTGCGTGCAGTGGCGGGCCCTGCAGTGCACTCTGTAGACGGCTGCCGTCCGCACCGCGGATCGCACGAGGAAGTCCACGGAGACGTTCCTCAGCGCGCCGTCGAGCAGCATGAAGTCCGCGAGGCTGTCCACCGCGGGTGGGAGTGCCAGCCGCCGCCGCGCGAAATCGCGCACGACCGGGCACCGCGCGTAGTGCTCGATCGAATCATCCAGGGCGCACCCGAAGATGCACGCCCGCTGCTGCTGGAAGCGGCGGCCTGTGCACCATCCGTTGAACCAAGTCCTCAGCAACGCGGCACGTACGCAGGGAGGAGTCGCAGTCCGCAGCATGGCGATGACCTCCTGCGCCCTGGCGACCCGGCGGTTCGGGAAGAGGCGCAATGGCCAGCGGTCCAGCCGGCGCCTCCAGAAGCGCGCGGCTGCCTCTGATGGGGGCGCCTGCAAGATTTCCAGGCAAGTGCGTTGCCACCGGGTCTGGCAGCGGTCTTCCTGCTCCTCTGCGTCCAAATTGTGCCCCGCGGCGCCGAGGATTGAGGTTCGAACGCGGGCGGCCCCCCAACCAAGATGCCCGAAATGACAGGCAGCAGAGTCCAGGTGCAGGACGGCCGCGTTCTGAAACCAAGAGTCCCACACTGCCCTCCTGTGAAGGAACTCCGGCGCATTCAGGGCTTCGCGCAGGGCGCGGGCACGACTCTCCACCTGCAGGCCTCCGTGGCGGCGAGCCTCGTAGACAACCACGCGAAATCGTGCCGCCAAGGAAAGCTGGTCGATGTCTGTGACGCCGCCGCCAAAGCCCATGGCCCGCGGGTCCCTGAGGAGCGCCGGCGAAAGCCATCCTCGCGGTCCTGGGAAGAGGTGTGCGAGTGCTTTGAGCTCGATCTCTACCCAGTTGCCCGGCGGCGGGAACAGCTGCGCCACGAAGCCCAGGACGGAGACCAAGTACACGCGCGCCGCGAGGAGCGTCAGTTGAAAGCCGCACCCCACCTTGCCCCAGAGGCGAGCTCGGAGGAGGTATTTCTCGAAAGGCTTGCGCCAGGATGCGTCCGCGGCCTCTGGGCCCAGGAAGAAGCCGAGGTATTCCGCCGAGTAGTCGAGCCGCATGGCGCCCCATCGAGGCGCGATCGCCGCCACGGAAGCCCGGAGCTCGTCCAGCGGCACCTGCCGGAGGGGAACAATGACCGTTTTGCCCCAATTGAGGCCCAGCCGGGAGATTTGCTCGTACTCGTGGAATAGCCTGTCGAGAACTGGGAGGTCTTGGTGGAGGTGCTGCGAAACAAGTGCCAAGTCGTCCGCGTATGCCCGGGGGACGGTTGCGGGGAGAAGACGTTGAAGGCGCCGGAGGAGTAGGTCCGCCACGATGGCGAACAGGAGAGGGGAGAGGGGGCACCCTTGTCGGACTCCCGCTGACAAGGCAAAACCTTCGAATCGTTGGCCGGCCACAACGATCTGGCAGACGTTGTCGCGGTAGAGGTTGGTCACGAAGCGGAGAAGGTGCGCTGGGAGACCGATCCACTCCAGGAGCTCCAGCATGAAGCCCTGGTCGGTGGAGGGGAAGGCCGCTCGAAAATCGAAAAACACACATGCCCCATCCTCCTGGCTGAGCGCAGCCATGCGCATCTCCGTGTCGATGTCCACGACGTTGGCCAGGAGGGACCGGCCGCCGATGAAGCCCCGTTGAACTTCAGAGACCCACTCCGAAAAGACCTCCTCTAGGCGGAAGCGGACAGCGTTCGCTAAGATTCTGTTGTCGAAGTTCGCCACGTTGATGGGCCTGACCTTATCGGCGTCGTAGAAATGGCCGACGCTTTCATCGAAGCCCGATTCCTTCTTCGGCAGGAGGTGGAGGAGGGAATAGTTGAAGTCAGGGAGGTGTAGGCGTTGTAGCTCCTCCCCCTCGGGGCTCGCCAGACCAGCGAACGCCTCGGCAAGGGTGTCGACGGCCAAGTCCCCCAGCTGTCGGTACGCCTCCGCCGGTATACCGTCGGGGCCAGGGGCGGAGGCGCCCGACGACCGTATCGCCTTCTGAATGTCGTCGCGGCGTATCTGCCATCGTCGCGAATGTGCTGGAGGCAGAGCAGCAGTGACGCTAGCGGGGAGGTCCTCCTCGAACCACCGCCGACGCAAAGCGGAGTCCGTTGGCCCTGCCCGGAAGACCTCCTTCCAGTGTGCGCGGAAGTCCGCGGCCATCTCGTTAGGGCGGGTGTGCAAATTACCTCGGACGCCCCGCGTGGCCTGCACGAACTTGCCTCGGCCAGGTGAGAGCCGAGAGAGCAACCGGAGGTTCGACGCGCGCCGGCGCTGCCGCTCGATCTCTGGCACGTTGGCCTGCTCTTCGTGCAAGCGCGTAAGTTCGTCGACAGCGTGGGAGCGCGCCAGCTCCACAGCGTGGGCACGAACTCGAAGAAGACCACGACCAGCTGCTAGTGTCGGGTCGTAGGGGTTCAAGACCAGGGAGCACAAGTGCGGGTACCGCTCGATCGCCGTGGTGATGGCGGAGGTGGAGTGGGTCTCGACCGCCCGTATGAAGGACATGGTGCACCCGAGCTTATCGTCGGGGGCATGGGCGAACTGGACGTCGGCGCGGCCGCCGGCAGGCTTGGTGGCCTCCCGGATGGCCTGCCGCAAGAGCGCCAGGCGGTGGACGCCGCTCACGGCCTGCATCTCTTCGCACAGGGAGTGAAAACGGAGAGCCACATCTTGCGACCATCCAGGTCGTCGCACAGAGGCCACCGGAATCGGCCGGGCCGAAGACGACTTGGGAGGAGGGGCGCGGCGGGCGAAGAAGACGGGGCGGTGGTTGGAGGTGCCAAAGTCCCATTCGTCCACTCCGATCGTGATCTGGCGGTCCAGCAGGTCGGTGGGTTCCATGTTGACGTAGAAGCGGTCGAGGCGGGAACGCGAAGTAGCCGAACTGTGCGTCATGCACGGCTGATGAACCTCAGCGAATCCTGGTAAGAGCCGGGTCCAATGAGCTTCTTCTGATCGATCGCGACTCCCCGTGTAGGCGCCGGTGAACTTGCTGAAGCGGTCCCTGTCCTCCGCGACCCAATTGAAGTCTCCTGCGATAATTGTCGTTGCCTCGTGGGATGGTCTCGCGCTTTGGGCCACAGTAGAGCGAAGGCGTGCCCGCTGCCTTGGGATGGGGATCAACTCCTGGTCGTGGAGCGTGTTCAGATCCTCCGCCGTGCCTGTCTGAAAGTAGACGACCGTCAAGTCCAGCGAGCCGCACGGGCCGTCCAGGCGGAGCACCGCCGCCCTGCCTGTGTGAAGGATGACCCAGGAGTGGCGGGAGAAGCGGGCCAACAACTCGTCCTTGACCACCACGCCGACGCCACCGCGTCGGGAAGTCCCTGGGGCCCACCATGCCTGGGCGCCGCGTGGGGCCTCAGCGAGCAAGAGAGACTCTGCGGTGCCGTGAGTCTCCGTGACCAGGACGGCGTCGTGCTGGCGCAGAAGTCGGTGTAGTGTCCGCCATTTGTGACCATGTCGACCGGCGTCAGCGGCGAAGAGAGCCTGCGCGTTCCAAGTGCATACTAAGAGGTCGCCTCGGTAGGGATGATCGGCTGGAACGACTCCTGGGCGAGGAGGTTGGCGAGAAGGGGCGGTATCCGCTGGCGCGGGCACGTGCGTAGATGGCAGAATGCCCAAGGCGCGGCGGACGAGAGCTTTCTGCCGGATGTAGATCGGGACGTCGTCGTTGAGGGTTGTCTGCAAAACTTGTTCGTCTCTGGGGGCTGGTAGGAAGGCGGGGAGGAAATCGGCGGCAGCAGCGAAAAACAAATTATCCATGCCATTGATGTTGGCGCCACGGCTGGTGGACGGGCAGCCGTCCAGCAGGCGTAACGCGACGTCGAGCATGTAGGTCATGCAGCCTGAGCTTGTGATGGCCCAGGCGATCGCCGGCTCGGTGGATAGTCAACGGGCGGCGGCGGCGCCCGACACCCGATCCTCCAGGTCGTTGAACACCTGCACGCGGAACGTGTCCATGCCCACCTTCACCGCCTTGTCGTGCAGCGTGTCCCGGACCTTGGCCACCTCCTCCAAGTCCTTCAGGTATAGGCGGAAGCGGCCGGGTGGTGCTGCGGGGTCATCGGCGGCCAGCCATTGCCACTTGCCTGCCCGGCGCCCGCGGTCCTCCTGCAGCTCGGTCAGCGAGATTCCCGTCTGGCCGACCAGGTGAGTGACGAGGTCCCGGATTAGCGCGTGCTCGTCGGCGTGGAGGTGGCCCTTGATCTCGACGTCCGTGATGGCCTGGACCGTCGAGGTGGTCCCGCGGGTCTGCTTTGTCCGACGCGTAGCCGCAATCCTCGCGGGAAGCGCCGAGGGCGAAGCAAATGGCCGCCCGCCGTGGCGCGACGGACGCCATTTCAGCTTGTAGACTGCCGAATCCGGGTCATTCCGCATCAGGGTATCCATGGCCTGCTGCCACGTGCTGGCGGTGGCCTCCGTCGTGAGGAGGAGGGTGGACTTGCTCAAGAAGAGGGCTCCAGAGCAGAGTGCCCAAATCGACGCGATCACGTCCGCGTGGCCCAACTCCGCGATGAGGGAGCCCGGCTCCGTGTAGAGGTCCTGGGAAGCGAAACACACGCCCGTGGGAAGAATCTGGCGGGCGTGGCGCATCACCGCCTCCTGATTGAGGCGCGACGTGGAGGAGGTGAAGCGTACCTCGACCCGCCCCCTGGGGGACTCGGCCGTGTGGCCTGGGCTGCGATAGATCCTCCCGATCTTGGGGGAGTGGCCGAGGTGGTTGCACAGGACGGTCATGAACTCCGCCCCCAGGGTCGACGGGAAGTCCACGAGATAGGTGGGCAAAGGCGCGGCCGTGACAACCGGGGACTCCAAGTCCAGGATCTTCGGGGGCTCGCGGACAAGAGAGGTGGATATCGTGAAGACCGCCAGCCCTCGAAGTTCGTGCCGCGGACCCGCCGGACCAGGGGAGACGAACTCCATCGGCTGCGGGTGGAAGTCGACGCGACGGCGGAGGGCGGTCCATTTCTCGCCCAGGAGGTCGTGCCACCACAGGTCGCAGATGCTCTCGACAGTGGCGCAGCCCGGGAAGAGGTCGAGCGGCGCGATGATGCGGACGTACTCGCATGGTACGCGGTCCGTGCTGCGTCGCAACAGCGCGGACAGGAGGCGACCGAGGGCAGCGGCGTTCGCGGGCGCCCAGAATGAGATGGGCCTCCCGGTGGTCTGCACGGTGTCCCAGAAGCTGGCGTCCCCTTTCTCCGCCAGGTCGGCGAGCAAGCGGGCTTCGTCCACCGGCGCCACGCGTCCCCGGAGTGACGCGTCGATCGCGGATATGTCCAATAAGGAGGACCACTGCGTACATGCGACCTCTGTGTTGCGCGGGGCGGTGCCCAGAACAGCCTTGAGTGCTTGGCCGCCTAACTCCCGCCAGAGCGGAAGTTTGGACGGCCGCATCCGCTTGCGCTCGCGGACCCACGTGTCGAACGATGCGAAGCAGGTCGCCGCGGCCGCCTCGATGGACTGGATGTCCTGCTGGGCGGTGGTCTTGTCCGCCTGCGGCCACGTCGCGCCGTCGATCATGGAGCCCAAGAGCTTCGCGAAGCGGAGGCGGGCCTCGATGGTGTTCAGCGACAGGTCTGGGCCCTCCAGCGAAGAAAGACCGAGGACGTTCCAGGCGTCAGCGGCCGAGGGGGCGTAGGCGAGCAACCGGAGGGTGTTCGCGAACTCTGCCCGGGAGTCGAGGGAACGCGGGGCGACCATCGGACCGTGCACACTCCGTGCAGCCTGCGCGAGCTCGAAATGCTGCAAGATCTCGTTCTCGATGAGGGACTCCCACGGTGACGGCGCCGGCAAACCTGGCCTCGCAGAACCAACACCAGGAGCCGGAAGCCCTGGCGGCAGCGTGGCGGGCCCCGCAGCAGCGGCGGCGGCAACGGCGATCGCTACGGCCTCCTCGTCGACCTCGATCGCGTCCAGCTCGGCCAGCGTCCTAGCCAAGCTGGGGTCCGCGACAGCGTTGCCAGAGTCCTCCATGCCGAGGGCGTTGAGCGTCTGCGTGAGGCCCGAGGTGGCCGTATCCTGCGTGAGGCCTGTGTTCGTGTCCTCCGTGTCCTCGGCCATCTCGGTGTCGACGTTCTGCATGCCTCCATGGAGTCGAAATGTCACGAATATCATCACCTCGTCCTGGACATTGTACTCGTTGAGCTTCCGGCCCGGCTCCATCTGCCTCCCTGCGTAAATCAAGCGCTGCTCGTCTGGGGGGACGCCCTCCCTGTCCTGTATCAAGAGCTTGAGGGGGTCGATCGTGCTTTCGGCCTGGGTGTCCAACGAGATCGGCTTCTTGCCTGGAAGCTTGACAAAGATATGCAGGGCCGCGGCGACGTCGTAGACCAGCTCGTCAAGTCTCTCGTCGTCCTGGTCGCCGTGAACGTCGTCGTGGAGATCCTCGCCCTGGTCGTCGTGGATGCCCTGGTGGTCGTTGTGGCCGCCAGCGTAGGTGTTGGCGTCGGTGTAGGTAATCGTGGCGACGGTCTCGACATGGTGCTCCAGGTCGTCCTGATTGTCGTGGTCGGCTGTATCCTCGTCGTCGCCGTGGATGTCGTGAGCATCATGGACCTGGAAGTTGGGTAGAAATTGGTCCATGTGGGCGACGTCCGGGTCCAGCGCAGCGCCTGCGGCGCGCCAGGGACGCCCCGCGTCGGCGTGGCGCTGGCGCAGCGGCCGGGCCAGCTGAGCGCTCATCGCGGCAGGAGCCGGCGGGCAGGAGCCGGCGGGCAGGGCGGAAATGTTACTTAAGACCGGGTTTTTCGATGGCTTGACCCTCGATGGCTTGAGCCACTTGAGCCAGGCTCGAATTGGCTTGACCTTCGATGGCTTGACCCTCGGTGGCACCCATACACTCTGCAGAACGCAATGCCCACAGACACCATTGCGCCGGTGTGCACCGCTGTGCTGACTGTCGCGCTCACAAGCACTGTCATCATACGTGCAAGAGCTGACGCCGCAGCTCGAAATCGGTCCCCGGACCTCTCCTGGGGTCCAAACTCACAAATTGTCCAAGCTGCGTCCAGCCGTGGCGACGAGCCCTCCCCCCCCCGAAGGCCAACTGACACTGTCTCAACTCGCCCTCATCTGACTCTCGGAGCGAGCCAGGTCACTCTCGACGTGGAGCTCACAGGCACTGCGCTGCTCACAGGCTCCGCGGTGCTCATCAGTTCTCCGGTGCTGACAAGCGCTGGGATGCTCGCGCGCACCCTGTGCGATCACGCAGGACCTGCCCTTGCTGGGTGACGCCCAACATGCCCCGAATGCCACAAGGCACATTATACGGCAATTTCGTGTCGTTACGGCCCCGGCGCTGGTTCCTGACACCGCGTGGATCGCTCGACCTTGAACGATCGGCGGTCTACCAATCGCCAGATAGTTCAAGCTTGCACGATCCTGGGCCACTGGCGGCGTTCAACCTCGAACGCCCGCGCTGTGGTCGCCGCCGCGTCGTCACGACACGAAATCACAGTGCGGGCGCGGCCGCAAGAAACCCTCGCAAAAAACCCAACCCTGAAGACCCGCGCGCTGCATCTGAGGGGAAACCTCGAGCACCCTGCACGCGACAGCTTCTTCAACGGCTGCGGGAAGTCCCCGTGCAGCGCGCGGAGCGAAGAAACCCAGGACACCCTGACGAAAAACATAGTCGGCCCTAATTGGACAGGACACGCGAGAGGACACAAGACCCTTCCGAGGGCCACATTGCAACAGGAATATAGGAAGCATGGATCGCGAGACACAGGACACAAGGGTACCCTTGATTTGGCAGGGTCGACCTACTGGTCTGGGCCGACTGTATGGTTCGATGCGCGCCCCCCCCGTACCGTAAAACAACTGCTAAAACACAGGCGCCAGGTTGGTAACCGGAGTTCCCGCCCCAGCCGAGGGGCAAACGCGGAGACCGACGCCAGCGGTAGGAAAAGCTCCAGAAGCCCTCTGGGCGTTAGGTAGTTGATCAAGGGGCCCAGGGACACATACATAAATTCACACCAATCCCAGGAACCCCTACATTGTTCAATATGTTTTGGGTTTTCGTCTCCCCACCCTCATTTTTTTGTTAAACGAACTGGGAGTCGAGGATTATTTGCGTGTCTGTACGTCTTTGTTCCCTCCCGAGTTGATCGGACCAGCTAATCGCACGTAATTCCTTCTTCCCCTTCGGGGGGGGTCCTCCCCCCACCCCTGCCCCGCGTGCGTGTGCGCGCGAAGGAGGGTGTTCGAATGCCTCTCGGGATCATTAACTTGTCGACGTGGGGCCCTTCAGAAGCCTCTGGTGGCCTTCTTGGGGGCCTCCTGGCTGGGGGCCTCTTGGGGACAGCCTGCTGCCAACCGTTTTTGGCGACGGCGACTGGCTCACGATTCGCAGGGCTCCAGGGACCCCCTTAGCGCCATCCTGGGGCCCTCTCAAGCCGTCTTGGGCCGTCTGGCTGGCAAACATCAAGCACCCGACGCAGGTGAACGACGAAACGAACGGGGTCTAACGCGAGATGGCATTGTGACATTACGCGGTGGCTTTCGCGGGCCGCCAGCGCGTCAAGCCACATTGGAGTCAAGGGAGCTTACGCGCGACCTTACGCGGGCAACTTGCGCGCCAATGCCAGCGCTGTCGACTCAGGTGTTGCGCGAAGCTAAAACGGTTTTCTGCTTTCTCAGCACCCCCCCCGCGCAGGATCTCTCCTCCCCCTTGTCTTCCTCCGCCTCGCCCCTCCTCCTCCTCCTCCTCCTCCTCCTCCTCCTCCTCCTCCTCCCCGTCCTCCTCATCATCATCATCATCATCACAAACTTTCACTAACTCATACTCACACACTCACTCACTCATCAGTTCGCCACCACTCACTCACTAGGTTGAATATGGAGGAACTATCAAACATGAGCTTCTTCTGGGGGTGGGTTGTGAGGAAGTCTCAGGCGGGAGCCCCCTCCCTATGGGTCCCGCACCTCATGCTGGCAATCCGAATGGGTCATCCTCAACCCTGTAACTGTCGTCACTTTGGTTTCCTGAGGCCTGAATATGATGGAGGTGTCAAGCGGGAGCTTCGTCAGCGAGTGGATCCCAACCCTTTGGGCGACAGGTGGTCTAACTAGATCTCTCCCCTCTCCCAAAAAACCATCTTCCCCTACGGGGAGGGGTTTATCACCGCTCTCCAGTAATATACCCCCCCCCCCAGGCGACTGGGAGCCGACCCGAGTCAATGAGAGCAACCTGAGTCAACTCATCTCCAGAATCTCAAGCACCTCTCGCTCAGGCGCTGCTGTGGGCGAGCCTGCTGCTAGCATGCCACTAAAGACGCAACTCTTCGAAAACCTCATCCACAATCCCCCGCGGTTTCGGCTCGTCGATCTCCAGGCTCCCGAACGTGCGCGGTAACGGGATGACTTTCGGCTTCGTGGAATCGGCACCTGGCTTCTCGACCTGAAAGAGTTTGTGGGTCGCACCTGTCTTCTCATTCTCGAGATATATATATATATATATATATAACCCGTTCTGAGGACTGGAACGGAGGTCTCGCTCGAGGTCGATGAGAGGTTCGAGAAGCTTTCTGATCCTACCGATGACACTGAACTGCACATTGGCGGCCTGATCTCTGCGCGGCTTCAGACGGAGCAAGACCTGGCCGCGAGGAGTGTCGAAACCAAAACCGTCGGGGATGTTCTTCCGACAGCATCTGAAAGTATCCTGGGCGTCCGACGCAGAGGGAAAGGCAATAATCATATCCTTCGCGAGTGTCTGAGGAGTGACCTTTTCATCTGCTGCTGGACTTCAACTGCTGCGCAAGAGGAAAGAATCGCGTCACCTGCCTTCTTAAGCATCTTCTTACTAAACCCATCCTTGGACCCATCCAAGATTGCTTTGAACTGGTTCGCCTCCGAGGAAATCAGAAGTTCTGGACATACTCGAAGCGCCACCCACAGAACGAGCTTTCTTACGATCTGGAGCAGACCCCACATACTCATCACTGTCCAAGCTTTCACAACTGCCTACATCACGACGGAGCTCAGCCAAGAGACGGTCATTATCCTCCACTTTCTTCTGCATCGCTGCAGCAATCTCCTGCTGAACCGACTTCACAAGATGACCCAACCCCGAAAACTGTGCACTGAACTGGGCAAGGACAGTCGTGTGGCCCTCGAGAGTTTTCGCCTGCACCTTCTGGTCTTCTTTGAGCTCGAGTATTCCCTTGACTAACACCTCCACCTGAATAGTACGTGCCTTCACCTGAGCGGCCACGTCAGCATCTGGCATCGCGGCGCAGGCCGATCTATCCGAGGAGGGGACAGGCAGGCAGCAAGCAAGCCAAACCAGCCTGACCCTTGAGCCAAAATGGTTTGAGCCAAAGTGGCTACGGATGATACCTATGATGATGATGATGATGATGATGATGATGATGATGATGATGATGATGATGATGATGATGATGATGATGATGACGATGTTGATGTGGATGTTGATGTTGATGACGATGACGATGACGATGACGATGACGATGATGATGATGATGATGATGATGATGATGATGATGATGATGAGGATGAGGATGAGGATGAGGATGGTGATGGTGACGGTGACGGTGATGGTGATGATGATGGTGAAGAGGAGGAGAAGGACGAGGCGGGAAGGAGGCGCACGCGAGGACGGGGAGGGGGAGGGGGGAAGAACGAGGAGGAGGCAGAAGCGGAGGCGGGGGAGCAGCACGAAGGGGAGGGATGGACGGCGAGGTGGAGGAGCCCGCGCAGCCCGACGGAAGTCCGCCGCGGCGCCCCCGCGAAAGCCGCGGGAAGAGGCTGCGCTCGCCCGCGCGCGGGCCGGCGCCGCGGGCCGCCCGGAGCGCGGGCCAGGCGCGGCGACGGGAGGGGAGCTACAGTCGGACCCGGGCCAGCAGAGCATCCCTCCAGAGCATGAGACCCTCCGTCGGCCAAAACAAACAAAACGTCCAAGGGTACCCTCCCCAAGATGCAAGGAAACATCCAACAAACACGAAGAACACTAAGGCACGCTCCCCGAAGCAGCCTCGATCTTACACACCGGTCGGTAGAAGTAGGTACAAACATGAAGTAGGAAGGCGTTGAAATAGACTGGGCTTCCGCCCGCCCCTGGAAGAGGAGGGAAGGAAAGCACCCGCTCGATCCTTGAAGTAGGAAGGCGCCTAAAGTAGATTGGGAGCTTGACATCCAAAAATACCTACTTTCAAAGACCTACGTGTATACCTCGGTCCGACTGTAACATGGGGGAGACGGGTCCTGAGGGAAACAGGGGCGGCTAACTTCGCGTTTCGCGCTGCGCGCGGCGCGAGTAACCTCGCACTCTCGCGCCGTCCCCCGCGGGGGGGGAGAAGAGGACGAGGAGGAATCGGAACCGAACCGCGAAACGCGAATCACTTTGCGCCCTCCAAGACGCCCTTGGGTGGAGGTGGTGGGGCGTAAGGGACGGGTCGAGAGGAAGGAGGAGGGGAGTGGGACGAAGCCAGGACAAGGAAAAAATCTCTGCAATCGAACGTCTCTGAGATCGGCATGTTTCTGAGATCCGGAGGCTCTGGAGGATGTTTCGGGCGCAGCGGCCTTCCCAGAGCGTTCAGAACGCTCTGAGCCCGTTCAGAAACGCCCTGGACCAGATTTATCCTTGTCCTAGCCCCGTCCAGGGGAGACAGACAGAGAGAAAGATACACATAGACAGACAGACAGACAGACAGACAGACAGACGGACGGACGGACGGACGGACGGACGGACGGACGGACGGACGGACGGACGGACGGACGGACGGACGGACAGACAGACAGACAGACAGACAGACAAACAGACATCCAGTGTCGAGCAGCGCCCCGCCTTGCGGGGTATGGGTGGATGGCACCGCAGTGCCTCAGATCGACTAGTGAGTTCATGAACGCTGTGCACCCAAAAGTTCTCATCGAGGTCTCCCTGCAGCCTTGTATTGCAAGAGTGGGTAATCTGTCCTGGAATCCCCTATCAGGAGCGTCCTGTCCAGCAGCGCGTAGGAGATTGATCATGTGCCCCTCCTCCTCCTCCTCCTCCTCCTCCTCCTCCTCCTCCTCCTCTTCCTCCTCCTCCTCCCCTCCCCCTCCCCCTCCCCCTCCCCTCCTCCTCCTCCTCCTCCTCCTCCTCCTCCTCCTCCTCCTCCTCCTCCTCCTCCTCCTCCTCCTCCTCCTCCTCCTCCTCCCCCTCCTCCCCCTCCCTCCTCCCCCTCCTCCTCCTCCTCCTCCTCCTCTCCTCCTCCTCCTCCTCCTCCTCCTCCTCTTCCTCCTCCTCCTCCTCCTCCTCCTCCTCCTCCTCCTCCAACGGGCATTATACTCGCCTTGAGCCACAATAGTATTACGATCTGTCGCTATAAAAACAGCAGCCAGGGCATTCTGCCCTATCCGGCGGTGACGACGGAGGGTGCCTCTGAAACACTTTTGAAATACGCATAGCTCGCCCTTCTCATCAGTGCCCTCACTACTGATATTATCACTCTGATTCTGTGCTTCTAAGAAGGGAGGCTCGTCAAACCTTGATGTTCACCAGGTCGTCCTCCGTGAACTCGCTCTTGGCCTTGATCTCCCTGACGGTTATCACGTTCTCGATGTCGTTCTTTTTCTTCAACAGACCCTCGTATCGTATCACTCCAGAAATAAGATAGTCCTGCATCTGTCGGCCAATGGTAGAATCTGCGAACTCGTCCTGATAGTCTATCTTCTCGTAAACTCAAAAAAATGAGTCTCTGTGTTTTGTCCACTGGTATTCTTTTCATTCCTGTCACGAGTTGAAATAGGTCGTAGCAGTCCGTAATGATATCGATTGGCATGTTTGCTCTGCCCTCATCCTGCATGTACATCAAGTTCTGCAATACATTGCCAGTTGCTTTCTCCAACATAGGTCTCGCAATCATCTCAGTGAACCGTAATGCCGTGAACTGTGCTGTCTGTGATCCTCCAACTGCTGCGACCGTCTCTGCATGACTCGTTGAATATGATACTCTCTTTGACTTCCTGCTCTGACCAACCAATGGGTGTGCTGCACCAAACACGCTGTCATATGATATATTAGATATGATCCCTCAACGATTGCACTCGATCTTCCTGTCCTCCATGAGAAAAAATCCTTGAGCGTCATGGGCGTAGGATGTTGTCTTGGTTGCGTCCGCTGCGTCACTGATACTAACCAATCTGAAGGGCCCGGTCATCTTGCGATAGTATAGTCCTGCTCGATCTCGGTTCTTCTTTGCCTTCTCCAGCACGCTCTTCAACTGCTTGAAGTCCCCGATCGTCGGGGCTGTCTGCTTCGTCTGCAACTGAGTCGTCGCTGCGCTGAGATCCCACCTGGTCTGAAGGAGATGCAGTAGTTGACGACATAGAGATCGATGATGATGATGTTCTGTGGTCGTACAGGGTGTATTATCATTATTGCTCCTTTATTTGTCTATTGGTGGTGACTCGATCGTGTCCAGGTAGGCATCTTGACTTAAGAAAAAGGTTCCGTCTTGAAGTCCATGGCACTCAATGCCGAGATGTGTGAAGGGCATGATTTTCCTTGTGATGTTCCAAACTTTTCGTCCATTAACGCATGTGCCCAGTCCAACCATGTCTGCCTGCCTGTTGGGAAGAGATCATCCACATGTACTGTCGTGGCCAGTGTGAGCTTCTCCGTCTCGCCGTCGTGCCACGCGAAACAGTTCTCGTCGAGCAGCGCTCGCTTGCCCGCCATGTTGTCCTTGATGTGTAGTGTCAACGCCGCTTGCCATAATAAAGGTGCGTCAATGAGTCCAGGAACTGGTTTGATACATTCAAGGACATAGAGACGTAGCTGATCACCTGGAATCTTGGCGAACAATTCAGATAACTGCTTGAGGCGGCGCCAAACATGTGCAGGAGGGCGATGTAGATCCCGCGCTTCTCGCGCGCATCCAGTCCAAGCTCGCGAGATTGTTCGGACAGTTGGGTGAACTTCGGACCCTGCATGAAGGCCGACGATATATCCCGGCTTTCTGTCACGAAGCCTGGCTCGCACTGACTAGTGGATACCATGATTCGTTGTGATACTCTTGCTGCCGTGGAGGACTGTCTGTCCACTGCCCATTTCTGATTATCCAAGAAGCCTCGTCCGCAAAGTCGGCAACGCACGACCCACTTCTCTTTCCACATCCAGCGTCTGACCCAAGTAGCGTCTACGAAGTTGGCGTTGTTGCATTCCGTCTTCAGCTTGGGCCTGAAACAGTCGTGCTTGACATAGTTATGGATCTCTTTGTGATCGGCTTCTTCGATCTGTGGCCAAAGACTCTCGAACTCAGATTCTGAATCAATTGCTCGGCCTGGGGCGCGTAGGTCTCCACCATTTCGTGCTCCATCAGGTCCAGGTAGAAACGTCGCGATGGTCCATGACTGTCCAAGCCCTTGAAGATGCAGCAGGGATCTGTCGTAGTCCATGGTGTTGCGGTAGCGTGGTGATGCGTGGTGTTGTCCGGGGAGCTTGAATAGAGCTTGTCAGGAAAGTGCTTGATATCATAGAGCTTTATCAAGTCCTCTGTCGGCGTGATGACTGATCTGTCTGCCGAATGGCCCGCACACCACGTGTATAGTGCATCTGCATCTTGAAGAGGTAGTAGAGACTCGTCCTCAGGATCCTCCATCATCTCACCCAGCGCCTCAGTGAGGTCATGAGTGTCATTCGCACCTATGGGGTCCTCCGCAACAAGATCACCTATGAGACTGGAAACTGCTGGTTCATCTGGAACAGGTGGAGGTGCTTGTTCATGGAGAGACATGTCTCTCTGCGAAGATGACTGTGATTCTGCTGTCGAACCATCTTGAATAGGTAGTTGGACCTGCTCAGGCTGTGGATTGACTTCGGTTAGCGGTCGATATGGTTCTACAGTAGGGCGTGCTTGCTTTCGTTGATGTCTGAGGTCAATGATGCTGTCGTCTAAGTCGGTCTCCTTTCGCGTTCTTGGTTCTTGACGTGTCCGTGTAGTGATGTTATCTGGCTCAGCTGCGGGGTCGATCTGCATTGAAGTTGATGCTGCCCCTGGTCCGATCCGTCGAGGTGAGTGTGATCGTGATCGGCTTCCTTGTGGAATGAAGCTTGATGGTACTTGTGCTGGTTGATGTGCCTGACGTATGGGTCCACGTGCCACGCTGCGCTCCAGGGCTTCAACTTCAACATCCATCTCCATTAACTTGCTCAGTTCTTTCTCGAAGTTCACGTCGTCCATCACCTCACTAAGATCGTGTTCCGGTCCATCGTCAGATTGTTGCTGAGCTGGTTGTCCTTGGAACGTCAAAGGTTGTGTAGGTTCCTTTTCTGCTTCATGATATTGCATCGTCTTTGCTCGAGTCGCTGATGATGTAGTGTTAGCCTTCTGCTTTACGATTGTCTGAATCACGCCGCGTAGCTTCTTCAGAGTAGGTGATACTGCCTGCAGAGATGTTGCATTCTCCATGGAAGATGGCGTCAGATCCATTGAACCTCTTGCGGGATATATTGCCTGATCTTCCCGTGGAGACATCGGAACCTCGGTGTGATCTTCCATCTCGATCGGCGTAGCTGGTGGCAACCAGCTCGGTGGAGAATAGGGATCATCGTCGAGGAATGGGATGTCGCTGAGGTCTGGATCGACGCAGGTGCCTGGGCTGTCGTCAGCATAACGATGCTTATATACCAATAATACGAAATGGTACTTGCCCCAGTCGGCGCATACGAACTTCACCATGTTGATCGGCTGGGTCGGATCGATCTAACTGCTGTAGTAGTCTTCTCGGTGTCGATCGCGCCAGGCCACGAGCGCTCCACGGGTGAATTCTCCAAGACCTTTGAACTGCCGATGTCCTTGCTCATAGATGATGCCATCAACACTAGTCATCCGGAAGATGGTCATGCCAACACTCTGTGCCAACTGCCATGTCGGCGGTGGTTCCTGCAGTAGTTCAGGTGGCGTCGGTTGCTCGTTGAAGATGCCCATGCGGCACACGATGCCCGGAGGAGTTCCTTCTATGATTTCAAACAACTGCGCGAGCTTCATCGCGCTGCCGCTGCCGAGGTACAGCTGATATTTGTCCCAGGAGGTGCCTAAGACATAAAAACTCATTCGTCGTGCTCGCATGTGCCTCGTCGGTATCTTGTACGGCTGAGTCTGGTGAATCACTATGTTCGCCGCCTTGTTCTTATCTAGGCTCATGAACTCTGCTGGACCTCGCCGACCATCTTGATCTTTCCGAGCTGGTGTTCGCCATGTGTCAACTTGATCATGTGGTTTGAGTGTCTCGATCCATTTGGAGTCCTGAGATTGCTGTCGTGTATTGTTGGCATTGGCAATCCTCTCTTCAATGATGGCCTGCAGTATATTGGATTTTGCAAGGGGCCTCAATCGTTGACGTTGCTCGGTCGGGTCTGGCGTGAGATACGCTGCGCTTTGAGTTGCCGTCAATGTTTCAGCCTCGGGATCGCGCGCGTCCTTTCGCATGTAGCCGAGCAGACCCTGAGCCGGTACCGAGCAGCCGTAGTTCATTAAAGATTCGCCGCCATAGCTGATTCCCCCACAATATCTTCATCACTGATGTCGGTCAGACCTTGCTTGATCACGTCGCGCTTCGTCTTGAGGGCCGTGAGCTTGAGCGTCTGAATAGCTCTCTCTGCCAGGCCTGTCGTGGCATGTCCGTCTGCTCCACCAAACACTAGTTTGAGATTGTATCTGTCTGCCACCAGCGCCGCATTATCGGTCGTCATACCGCCTTCCTGATCCATCACTTGGTTGTCCATCGGCCCGAGTTACCGAATCCAGTGACTGAGCATCGCTCGTGGAATATCTTTGCCTTGCTTAATTGCCGCCAAGCATGCGATGCGGTACCTGATGCATTCATCAATCATGATGAGCCATGTCTTTTGGAACACAAAAAAACAGATCTGCCTGGACTCGTTCGTTGAAACGAACTGCGATGGTCATCATGATACTCGGTTCATTCATCGCTCTTTGCCGCTGAAGGCAGGTCTCGCAGTGCTCGGCCAGACCTTTACATAACTCTCGAATGGGTGCTGGTAGTCCAAGTGCTCGAATCATCCGTTCGATCTCAAAGTCAAGTGGATGGAAGAACTTGTAGTGGAGGCCCACGAGCAACTTCAGGCGTTCCTCGTCAGAGGAGGCCTGCGTCAACCTTTGTGCCAACTTGCCCAGGTCATACGATGGCTTGATGATCTTGACGTTTCCTGCCGACGCTGATGATCGTGAGGCAACCGGTTCAGGAGGTGGTGGCACTGGTTATGCTGCTGGTGGAGCTGGCCCTGGAGGTACTGCAACTTCTGGTGCTGCGGCGTCTGCTGGTGCTGCTAGGAGGTTTGGGTGCTGCTGGAGGTTCCGGTGCTGCTGGAGGTACTGGTGCTGCTTGAGGTACTGGTGCTGCTTGACCATCTGGTCCTGCTGCGGCTGCTGCTGCTGCTGATGGTGGAACGGGTTTGAATATGCAACCATCTTGCCGCGCGCGTGGAACCTGATCCAGCACCGTGTTGGCAGCGCTTGCATGTCCAGTAGGCCTGCGATCTGCAAGTGTGCATGTACTTGACCATGTCCTTGACCAGTGAGCGACGCAGTCCCACGAGATATACCGCTGCCAGGGCTGTCCGCTTCCTTCCTTGATCGCCAGTGCCCTGCAGCTCTGCATGCTTTGTCATACACTTGCACGCTCGCGATGTGGATCTCAAGCGGATGGCGCTCCGGAAAAACGTCCTCTTGCGGATTGGTAACTTCAGGTCCTCACTCCATGCTCCATGTGCACACTGGTCGGTAACGTTGTCGTGCATCTCGCGCATCAGGATGTCTGGAGTCAACTTCAGATCAGTCTGCTTCCAGATGGCTGATCGCGAGGGGTTCTCCATAATGATCTGACTGCCGTGACGTATCAATGCTGGCGCATAGGTCTGTGCAGTCCATGTCAATACCGGGCGTTCGTAGTCTCGCCTGTGCTCCAGTTCAACAGGCTCCGCATTGTTGTTCGACTGAGACCACGGTCGACAGTAGAACTCCATCAATGAGAACAATGGTCCAAATGCCTCATGTAGCTCCAGTAGCAGTTGTTGATGATCAGGTCGATGTAGATCCCAACCATAGCGATAGTCAATGGGTGGCAGTGCAATTAGATGACCACGATAAACTGCACATGAGACTCCAGAGGTACCAGAGAAGACTTGCACCATGAGAACCGTCTTGTGCGCTACTGGGCGCATATGCTGAATGAAGGCTCGCGCGTGTTCGGGTCCAATCACTGGTAGTCGAGATGCGCTGTAGAACTTCTCGTCCATGAACTCATATTCCCGAGCCATCCGATGACATTCAGCATGCTCGAAGTTGTTTGGCCATTCGTCCTGTGAGTATCTACTGCTGCTGAACTGTCTGCATGCACCATAGAACTTCGTGGCGTCCGTGTTCTGATGCGATCCGCATGTCTGTCTCGATGGTGTCGATGCTGCCGTTGCCAGTCTGCTGCTTCTTATCTCACTCTGATTCTGCGCTTTAGGGCCTTGAGCGTGACTGGCTGAATGTAGTTGAATTGTAGGTTTCCGGCGATGATTGAAAGCCATGAGGAACTTGTTGATGTGGTCCTCGATCAGGTTGATCATTTCGTCGGCTACCTGCTCAGATTGAATGTTGAAAACATCTGTGGGCAGCAAGTAATGTCCTGAATATGTGAGTAGTACTCGCGCCATCGTGGATACCCTGTCGTCTGGAACAAACGCCAGGATGCCGTCTCCGTTATGATGCATGTTCTCGAACAGGATGCATTTCTGCTTCATCATCGTACTGCTGGGCAGAAGGCCCGGACACCGTGCTCCAGAGCCGCCAATGAGGTCCGCCTGGTAGGTGGCGCCGCTCTGCATGCCTTCAACCCAGACTGGCCCTCGAAACTCACCGAATGAGGGGTCTGCCTGTCCGTTGATACCCGTGAAGGTTGCCTGTGAGGCTCGGAGATCATATGGAATGCCTTCAGTTTGATATAGGTCCAAATTCCATTCCAGCAACGTCTCCGTACCGAGTAGGCCTTCAGCGGCTCCTGGGTCGACGATCAGTCCATGTCGAGGTTTGCCTTTCACTGTGTGCAATATCTCATAAGGATCGTTTCGGCCGCTCTTATCTTCCAGGAATGAGATGTGTGTTTGATCATCTGCTGTCGCCAATTGCTGATAACCAAGGAGTTGGAGTGACTTGATTCTCTCAGTAGGCATGGTCTGTTGCCCAGATGATGGAGCTGATTCGTCATTCAAGTCATCCTCCTCTGCATTGTTCAACTGGTTCTTCATGACTACTAGTGCATACTGCTTTGACAACTTCTGAGCCAGTGTCATTGGAGCTGGTGTACTTGATGGTGATGTCGTTGAGCTCCTCAGGACTGACCTTAGCGGTGTGCGATTCACTCGATCATCGGGAAAAAGGTGATGCTGAGCCCAGAATGGGTGGTCGCACTGGTCGATCCTGTGTACTCGGACTGGCGTCGTTGTCATCAGGTCGGGTGTGCCAGCCATTGGCGTCTCCGTGCCCTTCGGCATTTAGCTCAGACGCGTCGCCTTCAGGCACTGGGTCCCGAGCAACAGTAGGCAATCCATCATGATCTGGGAGGTAATATCGCTCGACAGGAATCGTGCTGGTCGTTGAGCTGACTGGCGTCTGCACCGTGATCCAGGAACCTGGTGCTGGAGTCAACATTTGCGGTGCTGTCGAGCCTGATCCTGCGGACGATGCTGTTGCTGACGGATCCGCTGTGGAGAGACCGACGACGTTTGCGTAGTGCCTGCTGCGTGCACCTTTGCCTTTGCCCTTTCACGGTGTTGAGGTCGGTTGTCGATGTGGTTGTGCTTGGTGCTGTCGATCATTTGCCGGGAAATGTGTCCGATCGTGCCATTTACTTCCACAGATATCGCATCCATCGCGTCGTTGCCCAGTGTTGCCCATGCGATCGTTGTTGCTGCCATAATTGCCTTTTCCTTTTCCACGTCCTTTACCTTTGGAAGAAATCGTCGTCGAAAGCCCCCTCGTCCGTGTCCTTTACCTTTGCTTCTACCACGCTTTCCTTTGCTGCGACCCTTGCCGCCGAAGTAGGTGTCGTGGTCATCCTGATCTGTCTCGTAGTATTCTATCATGTCGCCGTTCTCATCGTACTTAGCCCAGATGTCGTCGTACTCCTGGAAATACCATTCTCCATCCTGGGTAGCTGTCCATCCATAGTCCTGGTCGTAGCCCCACTCGTACTGCTCATCGTTGTAGGCCTCGTACCAACATTCGTCCATTCCTTCGTGGTCGGCGCCGTCTCCTGATTCGCCGTACCAGGCCCAGTCGGTATGCTGTCCGATCTGGTCCTGCTTGCCCAGCCGCATCGTGAGACCCTGCAATACTCGATACTGTGATAAATCTCCTGCCACGTGCAACTTCAAGTCGTCCAGCCTTTTGTCCGATACCCCACTGTTCTTCAACAAGAAGTGACTGCGGCCAGTGTCGTTCATGACTAGGCCGTCTTCCTCGTATGCGCCCTCGAACGCCAGTTCAAATGATGAAATCCATGTTGGCAGATCTTGATGATGTCCACGTCTGCACTCAAAGAATGAATCCATACTATGCCAACTCTATCTTGATCATGTAGTTCATAGATGGCCTTCTGCTGATTGAGGAAGTGTTTGATGCCGGGCACATCTTCTTGCTGGTCCGGTGGATTGGCTGCCTGTGCTGGAAGTGCTATTGCTTCATCTCCTCGATACTGTACGCCGTCTCTGACGTGTGTGAACGACATCGCTGCAGTGAAGGGAGCTCCTTGAATTCGAGAAACTATGAGCGGTCCAATTCTTGCATATTGATGCTCCTCAGTGATTCTCCACCACAGCTTCAGCTTCTGCATGTATCCCCGAAGCGTGTAACCTTTGATGTGAAGGCGCCACCCTGGTGGCACGAACTTTGTGAACTCCTCTAGCTGCAATGTGCCCTGAGGTCGTTCTCCGCCTTGCTGCTGATGCGCCATGCTGGAGTTAAAACAGAGAAAGAAGTAGATGACAGTGCCGTGAATCAGGCGCGGTCGCCTGCTGAGAGTGCTTGTCCTAGCATTCGTGGTACTTCGTGAAGTTCGACGGGACACCGTCGATGCCGTGAACGATGTCGTAGTTCTCGCTGCTGCCTGCGGAGGCGCGGGCATGCGCGGCGCTGGCCGCGCGGTGGGCCGGCCGACCGAAAGAGGTTGGCCCGCGGAGCTTCTGCTCCGCTATCAAAGCGGGCATTTTACTCGCCCTGAGCCACAATAGTATTACGATATGTGGCTCCAAAAACAATAGCCAGGGCATTCAGCCCTATCCGGCGGTGACGACGGAGGGTGCCTCTGAAACACTTCTGAAATACGCATAGATCGCCCTTCTTATCAGAGGCCTCACTACTGATATTATCACTCCGCCCCCTCCTCCTCCTCCTCCTCCTCCTCCTCCTCCTCCTCCTCTTCCTCCTCCTCCTCCTCCTCCTCCTCCTCCTCCTCCTCCTCCTCCTCCTCCTCCTCCTCTTCCTCCTCCCCCTCCTCCTCCTCCTCCTCCTGCTGCTCCTCCTCCTCCTCCTCCTCTTCTTTCTATTTCGGTGCCTCGCTCGTCGAGAAGCAAAAGGGAGGGAGGAGCAAGGAGGAACGGGAAGGAAGGCCGTAATGAGGAGGGAGGGAGCGGGAAGGAAGGCCCGAATGAGGATGGCGGGGGGGGGGGGAAAGAGAGAGGAGGAGGGAGGAGGAAGGAGGAGGAGGAGGAGGAGGAGGAGGAGGGCGGGGGCGGGGGGGGAGGGAGGAGGAGGGAGGAGCGGGAAGGAAGGCCCGAATGAGGAGGGCGGGGGGGGGGGAAGGAGGGAGGAGCGACAGCAGCGGGCCCTCCGCGGCGGCGGCCCGCGGCGCAAGCGCCGGCGGGCCCCGGCCAGTGGACGGGACAGGGGCGGCCCTGGCCCCGAGGCCTGCGGGCGCCGCCGCGCGCGGCCCCCCCCCCGCCTCAGACCACGGCCCGGACGCCGTCCTGCCGCCGGTGGCTGGGGGGGGAAGCTCCGCCGCAGGGGGGGTGGGGGGGGCGAGCGGCAGCAGCAGCAGCAGCAGCAGCAGCAGCAGCAGCAGCAGCAGCAGCAGCAGGAGTCTGGGCTGCGCGCTCGAGGAGGCGCAGGCAAACGGGCGGGGAGAAGGGCACAGAAAGAGGTGGATGGCGCGCGACAGGCTCATGGGGGGGGGCGTCTCACTTCCCGCGGCGGTGTCGCCGCGCCTGGGCCGACGGTCTCGCGGGGGTGGGGGGGGGGGGCAGCGGCGGACGACGGCGGCCGCAGGGAGGCGGCGGTGAGCCCCGCGTGACCGATCCCTCCATCCCCAGCGCCGCGGCCTTGGCCCCAGTGGCCGACTTGCCCACCTGGGTGAGGATACGTGCTTGTTCCTTCGGAGCCTCGCGGGGCCTGTCCCCACCTGGGATGGTGGGCTGGCGGGGCCGAGGTAACATGGCCCAGGGGGGCTCGGGAGAAGGTAGAAGATGCTCAGGCGGGAACCGGGACGGGGGTCGGGCAGGGAGGCTGCAAGGGGGGTCTCCTGACCGCCATCCTCTTCACCCTTTTCCGCCTGGTGGGTAATCCTCAAATTCCCCCTCCCCTTTCTGGGGCTCACTGTTCTCAGAGACTGGGGCCTCTGTTGCAAGCTCGCTGCGGGGATAGTGGAAAAGGCTCCAAAGGACGCTCTCCACAATATCCTCGCGGGGAAACGCCCGAATAATAGGAAATTCTTTATTTTTTGCTCCTCGACCCTGTTCCCCAGGAGCGCCCGTGAACGATTCTTGCGGAGGTCTCTGCACCGGCCATTCGCTGCTTCGCCTAGTAGCAGCACCCAAAATGGAACCGCTGGTCCAGCGGCCTCTCGAACGCACCTGGTGACGGTCGCCACGGGGAGGCTCAGCGGGCCCGCGACCAGGGGCAAAAGCAAAATCCAGCACTGCCACAAGCGGAGGAGGAGGGGAGGAGGAAAAACCCTGCTGCGTGTTGGCGCCAGGCACAAGCTAGAAATTTGTGCCTCCGCGAGGTGGCACGGAGGCCACAAGCGAAACAAAAACATCAACACAAACGGAAGACAAAGCATGCGACGACATGGGCGATGGTGAAAGCAACAGGAGGGGGAGGAACCACGGAGAACCCTCAGGAAACCACGACGACGGAAAAACAAATGACCGAACCAGTGCTTGAACAGCGAAGCAAGACGAGTAGTGCTCAACAGAGTCAAGATCTGCCTCCCCGCCGCCTGGACATCCCATTACACAACCTGCAAAACGGGCCTCAAATATCCTGGACGCGCAGAAACGTCCTCGGCATAAGAAGCGCTGGGTGCCCACAAGAAGATGTGGTTGTGTTTTCGTGAATCAAACATACTCGGTCAATATATTTTTGTGTCACACATGGTAGCCATGCAGCAATCCAACGGAAGAGAATCTGGCGAGGCTCCGACTGTGCGCAAGCACCCACTCATACAGACGAGCCTGCAGCTTGTCCGTATCGGCGCTAAGCGAAGCAAGGATACGTTGGGAAAAAAACAAAGAGCGCATATAATACAGAAAGCTCGTCCTCCACCACCCACATCGCACACGGCACACGACGCGATCATCATCCTGCTCAGGTTCCCGAAGATGCTCAAACACCGCCCACCAACGCAGCATTCTGAATCATGTATCTTAGACAAGTCGCACGAGAGAGGCGCGCCAGAACTTGAAACTCTATAAGGAGGCGAAGCTGTCAAAATTGGGTGCAGAGGGCATAACTGAATTCATTGCGCGGCTCAGCTTAGGGGAACATCACAGGTTCGCGACAGCAATTCAACAACGTTTTTTGACACCAGGTGCAACTGAAGAATGAAACTGGGGATCGATACGCACGTCGCACGAAACGCCATTACCGACCTCGCAAGCCCAAGCCCCAAGGACGAGTAACACCCGCACGAGCACGAAGCTTCGGGGGCGCCACATGCAAACCGACAAGCAAGCGGGCCGATAAAGATGCCAAAACACTTCGCACTCTCGAGAAACCTGGAGATGCTTGAAGTCGCCCTTGAGGGCGGCAACGGAGGCGCGAACATGGTCGAAGTCGATCTCTCTGGCGAGAAGAACCTGGCATTACCTGTAGTTCAGACTGGGGCCAGCAATTTTCTCCAACAAACACAAGCTGTGCAAAATGGGGCCCGCGGGCGAGAAACTATTCAACATGCCAAAACAAAAGTCGTCCACGCCAGACGCCCGGGCCCGCCGCAGAGGCGGGTCGGCGGCAATAACGAATGACAGCATGCTGATCGGGCAGCCCAGCTTGACCCCGCACAGAACAATCTTGGCAGATTGTCCCTGGCGCCATAAAACGAAACAGAGTGGCGCAGAGCAACCCCCCATCGCACGCAAGGGGCGCAGCTGCCATGGGATCTCCAGAGAGGGGGTGGGATTGAAATCTGCAGGCAGCAAACATGCGCCCCCATTCGCGCGGACGTGTTGTTCAAGAGTTCACGCTTCTGCATCCGCAGTTCTGGCAAGCATGTCACGACGCCGCGAACTCTTGCGAGCGGTGGCGACGGCGCGCGCAGAGTCAGCAGCAAGCGGAATCGTCATCGCGCCCGCAAGGGTTATTCATGTCCGCGTCGCCCGTGCTCAACGGGCGAATGCATTCCGGGCCGCGAATGACCGAAGACCCGCGATCCTGAGAGTCTGACCCTCTGGGCGGGGCGCGCGGGGGGGGGGGGCGCGCGTCAGGCTGTGACGCGTCGACGGAGGCAAGCTCGGAACGGTGTCATTACAGAAACAACGGTAAACGTCGCATAGTGCCCGCGCAGCGGCAGGCGCTCTCCACGCGCCGCAAGGAATGCCGCCAAGCCCAGGTCTGCAATGGCAGCGAGCGCATACATGCGCGTGAAACTGAGGATATGCTACGTGCCATTCCATCGGGAGGACCTCGGGGAGCTCCTGGACATGGTTGGACACCTCAGGCCACGAGTTGCAATCGAATTCCATAGGAGCAAAAACACGGGACCAGTGGGCCTCCAAAGCCTCAGCGGAACGCTCGAGAGACTCATAGGGGGGCGCCGTCTCATCGCAGGTACAATTAGTATAGGTGCGGGCCCGAAAACACATCCGCAGTGCTCAGCAACGCTGGGCGCGGGCATACATGTGATTCCCAGTGGGCCCGAGGGCGTCCGAACGCTAAATCTCCGCCGCTTCCAGCTCGGGAGAATTCATCTGGGCCGAACGAAACGTCGAACAGAGGCCGCTCCGATTCGCGCACACATACGAAGAGTCATAAGCATGAACACGAAGCGCAGGATACGACTGAAGAGCAGCAACGACCATCCACGCCTGCCTCGTCCTCGCGCCCCGAAGAGCATGAACCGCCGACTGGTGCTTAAGCTCAAGCGCACCGGCTGGAAGTAGCTGCAGAGCCGAGCGAGCGTGCTGGGCAGACGCAAACATAAGCGCCGTGACCGCCCCCAGTCGGCCCCACTCGGAAACGCTCGGCGCGCTGGCATCCAACTCGGCCAAGAAATCCGAGGTGGGGGGCTAACGCAGGATGACAAGCAACATCTTTGGGGGTCGCAAGGTGCTCGATGGGGGGGGGGGGAATCGGCGACGGTGGGCGCAGGGGGCAGCGGCAGGTGAGGGCGCAAGCAGGCGTCAACACCGCTTGCATGACTGCGCGCAGGCAGCAGGGCAAGGCAAACCTCGCTGGCAGTGGAGACGAGCGCTATGTGGATATAGGTGCCATGCCAAAGTCGGGACCGCACTGGGCAGCTGATCTGCGCGAAAATCATAAGCAACAGTTGCTATGTTTCACGACTTTTGCGCTGATATTTTGTTTCGCCAGTTTCTTCGGTCGAGACTTAAAAGAAATCTGCAAAACACTTTGGTCGGAAACAATTTCCGGGAAAACATGCGAATGGAAGCGTTGTGCTGCGCTGTTTCCTGCGCGATTCACCTTGAGAGGCCTGATCTGTTCAGGCGTGACTTCCCGCTAGCAGGCCATCGCAACGTTGCCGCGTACTGAAGCACTGTCCTATAGCATTCGGAATGTGTTTATTGCGTTTAGATCATACGCATCGCATGCACCTGTATTGATGCGATTGATGCACGGAGACAGCATGCGACGAATCCCATTTGCACACGCGCGCAACACGCATGCTCGTAGTGCACCGCTCGCAACGCGCGCGCAGCGTGCATGGGCGGCGGCGTCGGCAGCGGCGGATGGGCGACATGCGTCGCATTAGAGCGCGCGCGCAGATCACGCGCACAAGTGCCTCCCCAAATATGTATCCGGAACACTAGCAGTCGGCGAGCCGCCCAACCGACGGGCAGGGCGCGCTGGCGCTGCTCCAGAAGTACCCCGGTCAACCTTTTTCTTCTAGTTCGCTGAGCCAGGCATGTATTGCAATACTAATGCAGTTCTGATGATATGTCATGATGGGCCATCTGATTCTTGCAGCTCCTAGAATATCCGCGGCTTTCGCTGACTTTTCCCGAGCGGCCGCGTGCCCAGAGAACGAAATCGGCGCGCGCATTCCGTTTGACGCAAAAACGCCATCGAATCATCTTCTGCCCTCCTGCACAGAAGGGCGCCCGAGGAGGAAGCTGCGCGAAGCAGAGGATAAGGGGGGGGAGAAGAAGGATCACTATTCACATCCTGCCAGTGTTTTCCCATTCGATCGCAGCACTCGACGACGCGAAACGCCGCGGCCATCCATCCGGCACATTTGCTGCCTTTTCGGCTCCAGCACTTCAGTTGTCTAGCTTTTCCTGATCGATTGCCCTCTGCGCTGATTTTGCGAGCAGCGATGCATTCGCGCGCGCGCCGCGCTGCTTGCCAGCGGCTGTCATGGGCGTCGCCAAGGCCGTTTGCGACCCTAAGAAGAAGGCGAAGGCCCAACCCGAGCGCGCCACACTCGACCACGGGGAGCTGAATCGGGCGCCCACTTCCTTGCGGAACCAGAGCAGCAGCAAATGTAGCGACGATGGCAAAAAGAAAGCCGCCGAGGAATGCCGGGCGCAATGGAAGACGCGCGTGAACCAAGGGGGCGAGAAACGCCCATTGTAATGGCGGGAGGCAAACGGACGATGTATGGTTGCAGATAATGCGAAGTTCGCCGCGCACTTCAGAGCCCTGTGACCGCGTTCAAGAGGATGAATTTTCGAGCGAGGACAGGTGCCTGATCCCAGAGCAGACTCAAGCTGAAGTGCCGTGCAATCTCTGATTTCGACGTGCGCATGGAAGCGATCAAAGTCGCTGTCGACTTGCACGAAGAGAACGCGAAAGAGTGCGACGCCGAGAAGGCGCATCCACCCGCAACTCACGACGCGAATGAGGGGTTGACCAGGCATTTCTTCGTCGAGGGTGAAGGGCGCAAAAATCTACCTGGACGCAGCAGCAACTCAAGGAGATCTCTGGCGGCGCCGATGCGAAGAGCGGCTCGCGCCTCGCGAGCGCGCGCGACGCAGCGGGCGCGCCATCCGGACTGCCGGCCTCGTCGTCCGCGCCGGAAGTGGAGATTGAGCACGACGTCCCCGAGGTTGAGGGGCCGGCAAAGAATCCCCGGACCGAAGGGGGGGAAGACCGTCGCCCCCGCCCCCCCGTTCCGCCGCCCCCTGGGCCAGACGTGGCGGCAGGGGGCGGCGGGGTGGGGGGGTAGGAGGAGGAGAGGGAGGAAGAGGAGGAGGAGGGGGAGGAAGAGAAGGAGGTGGGAGTGGAGGAGGAGGAGGAGGAGGAGGAGGAGGAGGAGGAGAAGAAGAAGAAGGACAAGGAGGATGACGGGCGCCAGGTGTACGCGGCACCTAAAAACTCTCGCAGTACCCATCCTTTGTTCCCGAATTCATCATGCTGCTCCCCCTCCTTCTCATTAAGTGCCTCGCTGCGGATTTTCCCATGCTTCGGTACCGTCGGGGAGGAGACGGAGGTTGACGATCGATGTCGGACTTCGTCATACGGCTGAAGCTGTGTCGGGGGAGGATGCCTGGAAACCCAGCGTGGCTGCGGGGGAGGAGGGACTTCGCGGGAGCTTGCTGAAAACCGAGAGGATCTGAGAAGAAGGAAGGAGGATGATCCTCCTCCCTCTTCACGGAGGGTGCAGGTGTTCTCCCACCCCGCTGAGTGTTCAAGAGAAGCGGCTGATGGAAAAGGGATTTATCAAGTTCCGTTTCGGGTCCAACAACCAAAGGCCCACCAATAAATGCCAATGACAACGCACGTGCGCACACGCGCGTTTCAGTCCGTTGGGAAAAGGAGGGGTGGATTCCTGCAAAACACTGTCTCTGGCACCTGCAGACCTACGGCTGAGTCCTGCCGTGACGACGTGGACGTTGGTTGATGGCACCGCGTCGATGGCTCAATATTGAATCATCTCCGCTATCCGACAACGGATGCCGTTCCTTGTTGGCCGGATTGAAGCCGCCCGATGCCTTCGACCTTGAGCGCCCTCCCTGGTGGAAAGAAATTCCAAATCGAAGAGCCAGGAAACAACTGAAAAGAAACGCTTTGCTATTCGGTGGTCAACAAGTCACCACGGTAGCCGGAGGAGGGGAGCGACAAGGAGAAGGAGCATTTATGGACAGAGGCTGCCCAAAACACCAAGCACTGGCAAAAATCACACCATTCGGATAGTTACCCTTCTACGGAGGGAGGGCGGGAGACACGAAGCTGGCCCTCCCATCTCCAACTCGAGGAGAAAGACGTGGTCCTCCCCTCCTCCACCTCGTCCTCCTACACTTCCTCCCCCTCCCTCCCCGCCTCGTCCTCCTGTGCTCCTCCTGCTGGTTCCTGCTCCTACTTCCGCTCCTGCTCCTACTCCTACTCCTCCTGCTCCTGTTTCTCCCCCTTTTTGGGGGAATCGAAAGGTATTGCTACCTACCGCTAATTACTCCCTGGACCTCCCCTGGGGTTTCGAGGCGAATTCAGCGGTGGCGAAGAGGGCCTCTCAGGAGGCCCAAAAAAGCGAAAATGCGGGAAGGGTAGCGGTACAGTCGGGCCCAGCCGCTGAAATAAGGAAGGAAGCTCCTTTTTTAACCCCCAGAGAACCAGCGTGCACGAGAGGGGCTAGAGGAACCACACAATGACCCAAGAAACACGAGCCCCATGCGTGCACAAACTGTTCCTTTTCAGCGCCTTTGACTGCATGGGTAATTACCTGTTCATCCTCTGACTTCTATCCCTGCCATCTCTGGCTCCACCCGCGACCCCCCCTCCGGTCCAGTTGCGAGAAGCAGCTGTTCGGGCGTGTGGTAATGGGGGGTGACCTAAATTTAGGTCGGGCATGTCCTACAGACAGATTTTTGACGAAAGAGGAAAAATAACAAATTGTCAGAGAGGGCCCCTCAAGGGCCCTTTGGGCCCCTCCCATTTGGTCGGAGAGACGTAAGACTCGGGTTCGGGGGACTCGGGCTGGCCTGACGGGGCCATCATGAAAATGACGAGACCCTATCTGAAATTTGACGCGACCTCCCGCGGCAAACGTGCCACGACAATGGGACCGTCAAAACCAAGGACGCGCTCGTCAAAAAGCATCGGCAAACCCGAATTCCAGTGTACTCGAGTCTTACGCTTCCCCTAAGATCCGACGTAGCGCAAAAATTGCAACCTCGTAAAAAGTCACGCCCAGAGCCCTGGTCTCCATCTTTCTGCGTCATTTTACGGGCCGGATCGATCTGTGAGGGTCCCAGGGCCCGAAAAAAGGCAAACAGGCTCAGCTCAAAAAAAATGAGACGCCAGGACCTCAGGGTCCGTTCAGACCTCTCCAAGGGTGCGTTCTGACCAAGATTTCGAAGCGAATCCAGCGGTGGCGATGAGGGCCTCCTAGGAGGCCCAACAAGAGGAAAACGGGGGAAGGGTAGAGGTACAGTCCACACGTATCAGAAGGATGCGCGATAAGAATGCAAGGGCCTTGGAGGCTCACGCGAACGTTTTTCGAACGAGGCTGACGGGCGAATTTCTCCTTGCCGCTTCGGCCCATCCTTAACCACTTTCGGAAAATCGCCAAGGATGGGCCGAAGCGGCAAGGATGCAAGGATACCCATGGGAAGGCTGCCCATCCTTCGTATGCGGGTTAGAAGGTATGGGCAGGAGAGCCCAGAATCGAATCCACAAGTCGAATCGGGGATCGAAATGAATCGGATCGATAGAAATCGGCAGCCACGTCGGGAGAAGTCGAATCGGCAGAAATCGGACGGCTAGTAGGCCTTCATTGAAAAATCTACCTAAATCGTAATTCGAAACCGAGTCGAATCGGAATCGGAAGCCATCGAAGTCGAATCGCATCGAATCGGAGGAATCGAAATGGGCCTGGTATGGCCTCCTCTGAGATTTACGTCACCCCCCGTTGCCGCCCGCCCGAGCTGTGCAGCGCGCAGTAGTCGTCCGGCGTGGGGCACCTCGCGGAGACCCGCACGGTCTGCCACTTGCTCCTGCCACAATGGGCCGGGGGCGCTCGGGGGCGGCGCAGGGCAGACCAACGGGCTCCTCCTCCTCCCTCCTCCTCCTCCTCCTCCTCCTCTTCCTCCTCCTCCTCCTCCTCCTCCTTCTCCCCGCCTCCTCCTCCCTCCTCCTGCTCCTCCTCCTCCCCCTCCTCCTCCACCTTCTCCTCCTCCTCCTCCTCCTCCTCCTCCTCCTCCTCCTGTTCCTCCTCCTCCTACTCCTCCTCCTCCTCCACCTTCTCCTCCTCCTCCTCCTGTTCCTCCTCCTCCTACTCCTCCTCCCTCATCCCATCTCCTCCTCCTCCTCCTCCGCCTCCTCCTCCTCCTCCTCCTCTTCTTCCTCCTCCTCCTCCTCCTCCTCTTCACCAGACGAGCGCGTTCCACTGATCGCGAAGTGACTGCTCGCATCTGGCCTGGATCCGCCGCGGGGGATCTACGATCTATTACGTCGAGGCGAACATGCGCGCTTCGCATGTGCGCTTCGGGTGTTTGCGGGCAGGCGATGTGCGACTAGTGGAGCGCGCTCGGTGACTCCTTCGGAGGAGGACACAAAGGCCTCTCCGAGGGCCACATTGCCATAGGAATGCAGGAGGCATGGGTCGCGAGGCACAGGACAACAGGGTACCCTTGATTTGGCAGGGTCGACCTACTGATCAGGGCCGACTGTACTCTCCGCCGCGGCAACGACGGCGCAATCGACCGCGGCGCCAACGGCTGCGCCGCCCGCCGCGGCCTCGACGGCCGCACCGCCCGCCGAGGCGCCCGCGAGCTCCGCGGCGTCGGAAGCGCGCGCCGCGGACACCACCGAGGCACCCACACCGCTACCACTCCCACTTGCTCGCCTCTTTGGGCCTCCTACGCGGACCTCGTCGCCACCGCTGGACTCGCCTCGAGACCTCGGGGGAGGTCCTGGGGAGTAGCGACAGGCAGCAGCACCGTCCGTCTCCCCCAAGAAGGGGGAGAACCAGGAACAGGGGGAGCAGGCGCATAGGGAGGAGCAGGAAGCAGCAGGAGGACCACAGGAGGATGAGGCAGGGAAGGAGGGGGAAGAGGGGGAGGAGGAGGAAGAGGAGGAGGAGGAGGAGGAGGAGGAGGGGGAAGAGGAGGAGGAGCAGGAGCAGGAGCAAGAGGAGGAGGAGGAGGAGGAGGAGGAGGAGGAGGAGGAGGAGGAGGAGGAGGAGGAGGAGGAGGAGGAGGAGGACCACGTCCTTCTCCTCGAGGATCCCCGTCAGAAAGCGACCCGAGAAAGATGTCTGTGGAGCAGCTGTATCGGTACCTCTGGGTATCCCCACGCGTTCTCCTCACCCCTTTCGCTCAAAGGACGGGGGGGACGGGGGGAGTGATGAAACGCCTGACGAGGAGGAGGAGGAGTCGGAGGAGCGTCAGGAGAGGAGGTGGACAGAGATGAGGGGGATGGGGGGAGAAGCGAAGGTTAGAGGCCTCCCTGATGGGGCTGGATGGTCTGAGGATCGCGCCGCATCGCCGATACATCGACGATGCATCAGCGATGCATCGGCGGGACACTGGCGATGTATCGGCGACGTCGGAGATACATCGGCGACGTCGACGTGAGGCAAATCGGGCTCCACATCGAGCCGCATCGGCGACGCATCGGCGATGCGGCGCGATCCTCCGACCCCATCTACTCCGACCCCATCTGGGAGGCCTAGAGACGGTGGTGGGACGGTGGCATGCGCGCGGACGCTATGCTCTGATCTGGTAGCACCCTCGAGCGAGGGCGGGAGGAAGGAGGGCGGAATACATGTCCCCATCATGTGTATCCCTCCGTCTCTTCCACCGCGTTCCATGATTTTCCTTCCTGCTCATCCCCGCTGCTTTCCCGCGTCCCTCTCCTCTCTCCTCCTCCTCCTTCCCGCTCTGTCATTCCGAATGCCCTCCTCCGCCTCCATCCCCATTTCTCCCCCACCTCCTCCTGCATCCACCTCGCAATCTTACGCATGCCCCTCGTTGTTGTCATGGTCCTGCGCCCGATCCTCGTCCTTCGGCCTCTCCGCTTCCTCCGTTTCCATCCTCTTCACTTTCTCCCTGATACCTGCCAGACCATCCCAACCCAAACCGAAAACCCGAATTTCGGGTTTGGGGGGTACGTGGTTTACGCGTTGTTTTTCCATGTTCCCCGACCCCCCGAGGGCGTTCGGGTTGGGTTGGGGCGGTCTGGTGGGCGGTGGCTCTCAGCGCCGCGCGGTGTTCCCTGGACACCGCGCGCGCTCGCTGGCGAACCCAGGGCGGGGGGGCCCGCGTGCGCGGCAGCGGAGCGCGCCCACGCCGAGGAATGCGTCGCTCCCGCGCCTCGAAGAAGAACGGGGGGGGAGAGGGGGCCCCGGCCCATCCCGCAACTCCGAGACCCAGAAGTACGAGGGCGAATTGTTAGAGGCCTCCTAATTGGGGTCGGACTAGATGGCGTCGGTAGACCGCGCCGCATCGCCGATATATCGGCGATGTATCGGCAACGCACCGGCGATGCATCGCCGATGTCGGCGATGAATCGGTCACGTCGACGCGATGCCCTTCGAGCTCCACATCGAGCCGCATCGGCGACGCATCGGCGATGCGGCGCGATCCTCCGACCCCATCCTCCGACACCATTTGGGGGGCCTAGAACTGTACGCTGCGCGCATCGACTATGCGACAATTCCGCTTCTAGACTGCGCCGTGCGTCGCGAGCGTGTCCCGTTGCATTCCCGCTGTAACTGGGACCATCGAAATCGATGGTGACTACTTATGTGGGCGGTAGGGTCGGCGATGGATGACGGCGATGATAGCGCGGCGGAGGCCGATCCACAAGAAACCTTCCAGAAGACACCCAATCCTGAGACCCCAAGACGTCCATTGGATTTTGGCGTGGGAACGTCGCGCTTTTCGTCGCAAAAGCATCGACGCCCATGGAACCCAGGGCGCCCTGGAGGCAGGCATAATGTTTCTTGGCATGGGTATCCACTGTATCTCTATACGGCATGCCCCAAGAAACGTTGGCATCGGCCCGCGCATGCCGCATTCCCTGGCTGGGTCCGTTCTCCCACGGTCCCATTAAAAAAACTCGTTGAATCTGCCCTCGCCCTCCCGGGTCGGCGTTCTCGTTGCAAGCCCATGCGACGGCGCCAGAGAGTCCGCGACATATGAGTTCGCATGCTAAAATGCGCCCATCTCGCGGGCTGCAGTCGTAGTCTGTGTAGTTTGTTTACGGCCTCGCGGCTTGCATCCGCCACGCGCGCCGGCGCACCGTCGGCAACCCCTTTGGGTGTGTGGGGCGCCTTTCACAACGGAAATGTTCATGAGTTCGATGTCTGCATATGATTGTCTAGATTTTCGTGCGGCGCCGTCGGGTTAAGGGTTGAATCTGTCGTTGATGGTCAGGTAGCACACGCATACTGTCGAGCCGCGGCTGGGCGCATGGCGGCGCGTGGCCTGGAGGCAGCACCGCCCCCCGCGCGCCCTTGTAAATGCGACTTGGGAGATCGCGTAACTTCCTTTGAAAATGCGACTTGGGAGATCGCGTAACTTTCGGGGGGCGGGGGGGGGGGCGCGGCGCCGAACGGAAATTGCCCCCCGCCGCGTCGCACACGGGCGCAGCAGCGCGACCTCCGCCCCCACCCCCTCGCGGATGCAACAGCGGTGGTTTTCCACTTGGTCGGGCGCGGTCACTGCCCATGGTAAGCGGGCGCGCGGGGGGGGCTTCCTGCGGCTGGGGTTGTCAAACACGCACTGATCGAAACTGAACGCGCGTTCCTGAGCGGGGCTGTCGTCTCGGATTGATTTCACAGGTCGACGCCCCCGCGGCCCCCCGATCCAGCGCAGGCGGGCGTTCCAACGCGGCTGGCACGCTGAGGGGCACTGCTTCGCTAAAGACCCTCAACGGCGAGACTTCGGGAACACTTGCCCCTTCGCATCTGCGCCCGCCCCCTGCCGCTTAGCCTCGCACTGCTGGCGTGCTCGCATCGTATTTGGCCGCTGGCATCTCGGCCATAGCCTCGCAGTTGCATCTTCGGCGCAGCGCGGCGCCTTGCTCTCGCCCCCGTTGGTCGCAGACTTGCGCGTTATTCGCGGCGCAACATCCGGATCGCGCAGTCCCAAAGATGCGCGCGGCCGCCCCCCGCGTGCCAGGCGCGCGAAAGAGCCCGAGTCTCGCGCGGGAGTTCAAGCCGCGCGCTCTGAACAAGCCATCGCGAAAGTAAGCGCTGAGGCGGCGGGGCTACGGGTGGCGCTCGGACGCGGGCGCAGCCCGTGCACCAATCGGGGCAAACGTCTGCGGGCATGGCTCTAAGTTCCGCAGCCCGCGCCTTGCAACTCATTCGCGCACTTGCAGCCGCGGAAACAAACAGATCCGAGACGCAAGGTGCATTAGTTCATCAGTGGATGCGAAAATTTGGAAGGAGACATCAGCCTCCTGGACCGCAGGACGTCCGCTAGGTTGCACCTGTTGACCTTGTTCCACACGCAGTCGTCATCGATGGCCCCGCCCTGCTGCCCGCGATAGGAAACGCACAAAGCAACCGGGCAGAGCTCGATTCGCGCGGCGCGGGCAGCGGCGCGATCCATGAGCGCGGGTGTCGGCCAGATTCCTGCGTCGCGCGCGCGTCTGGACAGGGCCGGGGCGCCCGCCGCCTGCGCCCGGTCCTTCGGCTCGATGCCCCCCCTGAGTAGACGCACCTCGGCAAAGAGTTGCCGCCGCGTGCGACGCCTAGAATTGACGGCGTCGCATTTCGGGGCCCAGGCTGTCGACCGCGCCCAGGGCGCCTCAAAGGTGCTTTTCCTTAGTCGCAACGTCAATCGTGAGGTCAAGATCTTTGGGGGCGAATCTGCCATTGCATGTGTTGATAGATTACTACTTGGCTGCCCTGGCACTCAGAAGCTGCGCGCGCACCATGACCTGTGATTTGCATGGGTCGCAGCTGGCCGATAATGCGTGCTCACGTTAACCGACGTGTATCGCCTTGACCTGCATGACAGCCCTGATCTCGATCATGGGGTCGCCGTTGCTCTTAATGTAGAACCCCGAATCGCCTGCGTAAGTACTGTCATGGGCCACGGGCCGCTTGCTGTTGATCTGAACGACTTCAAAAGATCTCTCAAATTCAGAGAGGTCGACGGGTAGGGAACTGCTCGGCCAGTTTTGCCCGAGGGACATGAACGTCTTGGCGTGTCGAAATCCTGTAATGTCCCCTGCAACTGTAGGTAATGCGTTGGGCGTGGATAGTTAAACCACGTGGGCTTGCACCAACATGTAACGGCTGGGAGCTCGAGTAGTTGCCCGCCAAATCGTCCAAAATCTGCTGATATGCCGTAGGTCGTCGGGTTATGTATCCGTGGGTTGTCGCATGTCTCTGGTGACGACATAGTTGGCGCTTTTTTGTATTATTGAGGTTGTAGAGTGGTAGTGATGCTTTCGTGCTGGTCGTACGAGCCGTGGGGATGATAGACCTCATTGCGTTCGTCGCCATGGTACATCCTCTGTTGTGCTGGCTCCGCACATGGAGTCTGTGCGGTTTTTTGCCAGCGTCTCTTGGGAGCTGGACGCGATTTAGGAGTAGTGGTGCCTTGTGATGTTGGAACGATTCCACACATACTGTTATGCAGTACTCGGTCTTGTTCTGGGTACCTTTGCTCGTACACATCCGCAGTGCACTTCTCCTGCGGATCGGGTGTCCGGTGGGAGTGGCAGAAATGTATATAGCGGGCGCGCGTGGCGTGCCATTGGCTGCGCCAGTGCGATGGCTAGGTTGTCGCAGAAACCTTTTCGATCGGCAGCGCGGTCAGCCGTCCTTCTGGCAAGCGGCGTAGTGAAGGTCCTATTGGGTCTCACAGTGTCGGGGTTCACGTCGCTTGTGTTTGCAATTCTCCTCTTAACCCCGTCCTCTCCATGACCTGGGTTCGCTCTATCTTGGCGGAATGGATTGCCTTTTGATGTAGCAAATGCTGCATGCTGGCCATTGTATTGGGAGTCCATGTTCGTCGTGGAGTAATGGCACGATGTGTGATGCGCGGTGTTTGTAATACCCTGCCGCTCGGAGAAGTTTGCGCGTGAGGCCCCACGTGTCTCTGGCATTGTTTTGTGTTGAACCGTCGGACACGTGTGCTGTTGATATGTTGCAATTAAGCATCGGTCGTTCTCCCGTACCTCTGATGAAGCGAAATGCGTAATCACCAAGAAGTAGCCGATCGTTCCTATCATGATCTCCTCGGTAACCGTCCCCTCCTCCCCCTCTTATTTCGATGATTACAAGTATTGTTATAAGTATCGTTCTTATTATTGATAGCTGCATCGTTCGTAGTATTATATTTCCTCCTCCTCCTCCTCCTTTTCCTCCTCCTCCTCCTCCCTTCCCCCGCCTCTGCTGCTCCCCCCTCCGCGTGGTGTTTTTCCCTCTGGCCCCACCCCCACCCCCCCCAACGACCCCCGTGGCACCCTTCCTGGCGCGATGGCCCCTCATGGCGGCGGGCCGTCCCGCGGGCACACTGGCCCCCGTCCTGCCCCCCCCCGGCCAGTTCACGGACCATATTCGCCAGAGACAAAGGCACCACTACCACCAGCAGGGGAGTGGCTGTCCCGCCCTCTCGAGCTGGTGGGCACCACGTTTCGGGCATGGCTTCAGAGAGTGTCCGGAAGGAGGTGCCACCAGCTCGAAGGAAAGGGGCGGCCACCCCGAGATCGTTTGTTTAATGTTCGGCGATGACGGGCGTCATGGGGGGGGGCGGGGGGGGTATGACGTAAAACCCCCCCCCGCCGTGTGGCTCCGGCACCACAGCCGTGCCCGCGCGCACGACGCGACGAGCGACGAGCGACGACGACGACGACGACGAGGACGACGCGAGCAAAATGTAGGTGGCGATATGCCCCACTGCGCCTGTGTACACATCGCTCGCGTGCACCGCAACGCGCGCGAACACCACAACACCTTCGTACACCGCAAGAGCCGTGTGGAAAGCAGCGCCTGTGTACACAGTGTAGACCGCAGCAACCATGTGCAACAGAACGCCTGTGTACACCACAATGCTTGCGTGCACCGCAGCGCCTGTGCACGCCACAGCACCTGTCTACACCACACCATCCGAGTGCAACGCAGCGCGACTGTACACCAGTGCCTGCGTGCAGGACACCGCTGATAATCGAATGCGACGTTCTTCCCGCTTCCCTCCTCCTCCACCTCCACCTTCACCTCCACCTCCTCCTCCTCCTCGTCCTCCTCTTCGTCCTCCTTTTCCTCCTCCTCCTCCTCCTCCTCATCCTCCTCCTCCTGCTCCTCCTCTTCCTCCTCCTTACCCCCTGTCGTGCGGGGTGGCGCTACAGCGCACGTGCGCAATTCAGCGCGCAGTGCACCGCATAATGGTCTATTGAATCGGTCCACTTGGTTCTCGCACGGCCAATTTAGCTGGAGCCTCCTGGACGCAGGCGGGAGACGTTACGGTGTTGCGGGCGGAGTTGGGGGAACTCGTACTTCCAGCGGCGCTCATGTCCATAATAATTCCGTTGTATCGTTTTCTGTGGAATCCACAAGCGCTCCATTTTGTCAGACGGATTCCTTCGAACATTCGATATGCAAGTGCGGCGCTGTGCTGCACACGGTTGCTGTGGTGCACGCGAGCGCCGTGGTGTACACAGGCACTGTAATGTACGCAGGCATTATGGTGTACACTGGTGCTGTGTTGCACAAGGCTGATGTGGTGTACCCAGGCAGCTGCGGTGTACACAACAGCTGTTGTGCCCGCGAGCACGGTGGCACAAACTGACGCTGTGTTGCACGCGGCCGCCGTGGTGTACATCGGCGGCGTGGTGTACACAGGCGCTGTGGTGTACGCAGGCACTGTGGTGTACACAAGCGTTGTGGTGCAGATCGCCACCTACATGCTGGTGCTACCCAGACTCCGTCATTTCTAGGCATTCCCAGACGCCGCCAGCGCGAAACATCATGTCATCGACCCCCTCCACACACCCTCAGACGATTGCAGTGATCGGCCCGGAACAAATAACAGGCTCCAGCCGCGTCCGTGCGCACGACGACGATGAGCGACGAGCCACAAGCGATGACGACGACGACGACGACTGCGGACCAGACTCCTATGCGGATTCTTCCGCGGACACCCACGCGGATCCCACCGCGCACGGCGGCAGTGCCCGGAGCGCACTGGGGGGGGGGAGCGTTACGTCATAGGGTGGGGGTGGGGGAGCGGGGGCCATGACGCCCGTCATGCCCCAAGCAATAAAGAAATGGTCTCCCCCCTAGCTGGAGGTAGTGGTACTTTTGTCTCTCTTCACAGATGGGCGACGAAAAGAAACAGGCCTTACTGAGGAGCCCGCGAAGGACGTGCGCGCCCGGCCACATCCATGAACACGGCCCCCCCCCCCGGTCCGCGCGCGAGACTGGCCTCGTGTTACGAATGTTCGCGCAACGCGCACTCTCGAAACAAGCGTGCATGCATGCGCGTATACGACCTTCTTTCGCCCCTGCCTCACGCAGGATGACACGGCGACCTTGCGTGGTGGCTTACGCGGGCCGCCAGCTCGGCACGCCACACTGGAGACGAGGGCGCTAACGCGCGACCTTACGCGGGCAACTTGCGTGCCGACGTCGAAGAAAACGAGGAGGGGGAGAAGGAGGGGGAGGAGAAGGAGAAGGAGGAGGAGGGGGAGGAGGAGGAGCTGAAGGAGGAGTCAATGAAAACGGTCTCCCGTTTCTGCGTCGCTCAAGTGATGCTTTCAGCTGGCGTGTCTCCTCTGATTTCGGCTCGCGGGGGCCGCTGTCGGGCCCCGGGGCCATCAAAAAAGGGAGCCGGGGCGGAAAACTATCTCTGGGATCGCGGATTGAAATGGGGGGCGCGCAAACACGGGTTAGCGATCCATGGATTTGGCGCGCGGTCCCCAAATCCATGGATCGGGGGAGGTGCCCTCCCCAAAATGCGGCAGGTGCCGCCTCGCTCGGCCGAGGAAATCGGCGATTTCCCGTGGCAACGGGACCCGTCGCTAATCCACGTCCCCTTGATCCATGTTTGCGATCGCCAGAATTGAAACATGAGACAGCAGATCGGCGAAGTTCAGGGCTCGGGGCCCATTGCCTGGTCTCTGGGACCCGTTGTGTCGCCTCTCTCTGGGCCAGCGGCCTGCTCCATGGTTCGGAGACACCTGCTTGGCTCATTCGGTCTATCAGCATCCTGACAACGCCAGCGGTCTCCTACGAGCTGGGGTTCCAGAAACGGGGCGTCCAACTCCAGAAGCACCCCTGGGGCTCAAGACCCTCCCTGGCTCCAATGCCGCCCTCGAGCGCTATTCTGCATATCCCTCTCCATGCGTCTGGCGCGTCAGGCGTGCTTTCGTCTGCCGCTTTCTCCTCCCTGGGCGTGCCTCACCACCCCTCCCCCTACAGCCTACCACCATGGCGCGGCATCCGTCCCTTGCCCCGGAACGCGCGCCCGGTCTCTGACCCGTGCCCCCCCCATCCTCTAGGAACAGGAAAACAGCGACACCACCACCAGGGACCACCAGCGGGAAGGACCAGGGAGGAGTCCCCCTGGCAGTGTGGTCCCCCCCGCCCCTCTCGCTCGAGGCATGCCCTGTCCCCGGCTCGGAGAGGCATCGTGGACCTCCCTGCCGGAGGCGAATCCCCCTGATGGCGGTGGCGCCGCTTCTACTTTCCCCCGGTTCATCTGCCTGCCTGCGCCTCCCCCCTGCCTCGTAGCGGCCATCCCCCTGGGCCCCCTTGGGCCCTGCCGCTCCACAGCTGTGCCGCCTGGCTTCGCGCATCGCGCCCCGCGATGCGCGAGGCGCGGGCGCTCCACCTGTGCGCCCCCACGAGACCTCCCTGGAGAAGGGCAGATCTCCGGCTCAGGCGTCGACGCACGAGGTACGATTACCTCTGGGGCCCTCTGCCTATCGCATGGCCCCAGACACCCAACCCCTTGATCCGAAACCCACCCTGGCAGCATGCAGATCCTCCCTGACCCCGCACCAACCTCCAGAGGCCAGTTTTACCATTTGGCTGTCCATCGGCGGTCCTTTCCACCAAGCTGACCTCGATCGCCTGTCGCAGGCGGGGAAGAAGAGGCGGAACCAGGAGCAGGAGGGATACAGTCGGCCCGTATCAGAAGGACGCACGATACGGATGCAAAGGCCTTGGACGCCCATTCCGAAGCTTTTCGAGCGGGCCGCGGCCAAAGAGAGTGGCCACGGATGGACCGAGGAGGCAAGGATGCAAGGGTACCCTCGGGAAGAGTACCCGTCCTTACCGTGCGGGTTGAATGCATGGGAAGGAAATCGGGTGCGCGCAAACGTGGATCAGCGATCCATGGATTTGGCGCGCGGTCGCCAAATCCATGGATCGGGGGGGGGGCCCTCCCCAAAATGCGGCCGGCGCCGCCTCGTTCAGCAGCGGATATCCACGATTTCCCATGGCAACGGGACCCGTCGCTAATCCACGCCCGCTTGATCCATGTTTGCGATCGCCTGGGGAAAGGGGGCGGGGGGACGGGGAGAGAAGGCTGGAAGCGGTGCATGAGGAGCAGGAGCAGGGGCAGACGGCCGAATGCTGCAAAAAGATGTATCCTGCTCGTCCCGCGCCTGCTCCTTCATTCTCCTCGTCCTCATCGTCCTCCTCCTCCTCCTTCCCCTCCCCATCCCCCTCCTCCTCCTCATCCTCCTCCTCCTCCTCCTCCTCATACTCCTCATGCTCCTCCGCCCCCTCCACCTCCCCATCCGCTGCTCCGCCTCGCCATGCACATCCTCCTCTGCCTTCTCCGCCTCCACCTCGGAGCTCATCTCTTAAAAACGAGACTCGGCAATACGCTGCTATCGAGATCGATCCTTCACCGAGCTGTGCAATCGGTGCTGGCAGGGGACCTGCTGCATCACCCCTGTACGCTCCTCCTCCTCCTCCTCCTTCTCGTCCTCCTCCTCCTCCTCCTCCTCCTCCTCCTCTCCTCCTCCTCCTCCTCCTCCTCATCCTCCTCCTCCTCCTCCTCCTCCTCCTCCTCCTCCTCCCTTCTCCTCCTCCTCCTCGTCCTCCTCGTCCTCCTGCTCCCTCTCCCCCCATCCCCCATTTCCGCCTCCCCCTCCTTCCTGACTCCTCCGCCTCGCTCTCCTTCCTGCTGCCCCTCCGCCCCCCCACCTGCACACCCTCTCTCCACCTCCCTTATTCCGCCTCTGGGCCCCCGAGCTTGCCTGCCCTGCCCCGCCCCCCTTTCTCCTTCCTCCTTCCCGCCCACGAGTTGCTCCACACGATTAACTACTGCAGTCGGACCTGGGCCAGAGGAGCATCCTTCAAGACCATGAGACCCTCCGTCGGCCAAAACACACAGCACATCCCAGGGTACCCTGTCCATGGGTGCGCAAGAACATCCAATGAGCACGAAGAGCACGAACCGACCTCGTTCTTTTTCCTCGGTTCGACTGCACTCTCCTCTCTCCATGAATCCTGTCTGAACGGGGCCCGCTTCCTCCCGCATACTTCGGCTCCACGCAAGAGTGACCCGCGTAAGAGTGATCTTTGGTGCGCAGCTTTTGTGGGGCCGCGGGGGTACCAAGCTCAGGCGCGCAAGACGCTACCATCGCATCGCGATCGGTGATCGGGGGACCCCATTGTGCCCGCACCAGAAGTCACTCCGGCGAAAGGTCACTCTTAGGTGTAGTCGAACACTGTCTTTCCCCAAGGTGCCGGACCCGGTCGTCGCCGGGTTTCCTGGGGCTCTCCTGTGTCGCCCTGGGGTTCCCCAGCCGTGCCCCTTTCCTACAAGGGCCTTGCCTTGCCTGGGTTCTCTGGTCTCGCGTGCCCAAGCGTTCCCCTGGACTTGTCCCTTTCCTGTTTCGAGAAAGCCAGCCTTCCTCGGGGTTCCCCGGGTTCCCTGGTTTGTTTCCTTCTGGTGTTTGAGGCAATTCCAAGCACTGCAAGGTGATACCAATGAACGCCGAGCGATGCCAAGCAATGCAAATGAATGCCACGCAACAGACAATGCGAAGAACTGCCAAACGAAATGCCAAGCAATGCCAAGCCAAGCAATGCCGAGTAATGCCAAGCAACGCAAAACAATGCCTAGCCATGCCACACAACGTCAGCCAACGCCACGCAATGCAATGCCAAGCAAGGCAACTCACTTTCAAGCAATGCCAAACAATGCCGCGTTGGATAGATTCCCCTAATTGTGGCCGCGCTGGGCTAATGCACGAACGTCTAGAACTTCAACAGGTGATGTTTAAAGCGGTGTTTCAAAATGGGGCTCCCTGTGCAGCGCCGGCTTCGCTTTAGGATCGACCTTTTGCTCCCTTCACTCACATTGGCGTTACCGCTCCAGGACAGGGGACCATGCCGGATCCGACCTCTGTCTCCCACTACTCCTCCCGCTCCCCTTGCTCCTGCTCGTGGTGCTGCTGTTCTTCCTCGTCCTCCTCCTTCCTCAGTTCCACCCTCTGCCTTCTGCTCGTCCTACAGTCGGCCTTGATTGGACAGGACACGCGAGAGGACACAAAACCCTTCCGAGGGCCACATTGCCACAGGAATGTAGGAAGCATGGGTCGCGAGGCACAGGACTCGAGGGTACCTGAGCTGGCAGGATCGACCTACTAATCTGGGCCGACTGTAGTCCTCCACCTCCCTCTCCTCCTCCTCCCTCTCCTCCCTCTCCCTCTCTTCCTCCTCCTCCTCCGCCTCCTCCTCCTCCTCCTCCTTCTCCTCCTCATCTTACTCCCTCTCCTCCTCACCCTGACTTTCCGCCTGCTGCACACGAGGGGGCGGGGGCGCCGAGGAGGGCTGAGAAAGGCGACGAGGGCGATGCAAAGCTAGGTGCGCTCGTGCCAAAACTGGCATCCGATCCACCCAACCCATCCCTGTCCATTGCATTGCACTGGTTTTCTGTCTGCCGACTGGTGTCCCAGCAAACCTGGAAGCATCGAGCAGATCTCATCGATGGATGCGCAGGCAGAAAACAAGATAGGGAGCAAGGCTCAGAAGACTTCTCTCAGAGGGCCAGGGGACTTCCGAGCTGCCTGAGAAGGCCCAGCCCTTCGCACTTCCCCCCTGGGCTCGCCGCCGACAGGCACCCGACGAGCACGCGGAAGACGACGAAAAAACAGGAGACAACCGAGAGCTGCCCCGACACGCAACTCCAACAAAGACAATGAACCATTCTGAGAAGGATGCGCGGCAAGGATGCCGTGAGCTCTGCGCACGGCGCAGACAAGGCGGACTGACATTGGCATTGGGGACGAGCATTCAGAGCATTGCAAGGCCACGGGCTCAGCGAAGCGGAAGGGGGACCGGACAGCCGCTTCCGCCGGGACGCGATGCTTTGCCTCACCCTGCAGCTCCGCCAAATCTGTTGCTGCAGCTCCCCCGCGGCTCATGGGATAGCTCGGCGACGGTGGAGGACACATGAACCGAGGGTCCTCCTGCAGCAGCAACTGCCAGATGCTCGAAGAGGTCGAACGGTTCCGCGTCGGACGGTCCCCGCGACCGGCCCCACCCTGAGGAGCCTCCGCGGTGGGGGGTTGGGACCCAACGACGGGAAACCGGCAGGGCTCCCTCCTCCCCCTTCACAAGGACCTCGACACCGCCATCCGCGACGATGGATCCCCACGGACAGCACGCGCCACACTGCAGGCACGCACTCCGCCCGCCGCATCCGCAGAGAGCCGCGGCGGTCCTGAAGTCCAGACCCCTGCGCAGCAGCTGAGAGGCGGGGCCCCACGCCGGACCCGGTGAAGCGTGGCGGCGTCCGCCGCCGCCACGTCGATCCCAGCGCCACTGGCGCACGGGGCGGCCTCCCTCCGCAGCTTCTCGATCCGAGTGGCGGCCTCTCGCCGCGCAGCACAGCTCAAACGTGGCCGGCGTGAGAGCTCGGAGCCGTCGTGCCACCTCCGCGTCTGCGACGAAGACCTCCAGGGTCGCCTCCGCCGCCGCCGCCGCCAGCTGCCCGCGAACGGCTAGGAGATCGCCCACGCGCTTGGCCACGGCACGGTCGGCGGACCAGCGCGCCCACGCCCAAGAGGCGCGGCGGGCCCTGGCAGAGCGCGCGGGGCGGAGGAAAGCTCCGCCCTCCCGCTTGGGCGTGAAGGCAACTCATGGGGGGATAGTGGAGGGGGGGGAAAGGTACCCTCGGGCCCCAGATGCCCCCTTCTCGGCCATAGGGGGCTCCCCTTTAAGGGGACCTGAGGGGCCCCTTGTCGGCAGCCCTCGCTGCCCCTCCCCCCTTGATCGCCCCCCACTAAGCACGCGACGCCCAAGCAGCAGAGGGCAGAACCAGGCCCGGCAGGGCCGCCGCCGTCTCGGCTGGCCGTCTCCTCCGGCCGTGGGGTCCGACAGCGACGCCGACAGCGACGCCGACCTCGACCTCCGACGCTCTCGCCCACCCACTTACGCGACCTCCGACCCTCCCGCGACTTCCCCGAGTCTGGCCGCCGACCACCTCCCGAAGCTTCAGGCAGGCCGCGCATGACGAGCCAGCTGGAGCAGCATGGGGGCTCGCCCGCGGAGGGCGGCTTGAGCCGAAATGGCCACGGAGGAGGAGGAGGAGGAGGAGGAGGAGGAGGAGGAGGAGAAAGAGGAGGAGGAGGAGGAGGAGGAGGGAGAAGGAGAAGGAGAAGGAGGAGGAGGAGCAGGAGGAGGAGGAGGAAGCGGAGGAAGAGGAGGAAAGTCAGGAGGAGGAAAGGCAGGAGGAAGAGAACCCTCAAGCCATCAAAAAACAAGAAACAGGAGGAGGAGGAGGAGGAGGAGGAGGAGGGGGAGGAGGAGGAGCAGAGGCAGCCGGAGGGGTGGTGAGGATGCGTGGGTGGAGTGGAGGGAAGAGGGGAGGGCGGGGAGGATGCGAGAAAGGCAGGGGAGGGGGAACTGCCCCTGTCCTCCATCCATCCCTCCCCCACGCACTCCTCAGAGGAAGAAAAACAATGCAAACATCAACTTTCGCCAAGCCCCTGCAAGCGGGGTGTTTGTAAACGGGGTGGTAGCTAGGGGTTCGTTCTGAATTGTGCCTTCGAAGAACTGGTTTGCCGCGCACAGGCGCAAGGTAATCCCCCCCGCCCAGACTTATGATGATGTATCGACGATACTGTTGTCCCGATTTATCGCGTACTAGTGCGAGGTAAATGCCATGTCACCCTGTACTCGCTCGTAGAGGCAGCTTAGCTACCACCTCGTTTACCAACACCCCGTTTGCATGGGCTTGGTTCGACGGTCCGCGCAGACTTGGTGGATCTGCGCAGGACCCCCCTTCCTGGTGCGCGGAGCGCGCCAGGGGCGGCGCCAGAGGCGCCGCCAGGGGGGCCCAGAGTTGATACAAGAACTCTGCGCAGACCTCAAAAAATCATGTTTACGAAATTGTTTCTCTTCGATCCTTCCTCCCAACTGGGGAAACCAGCAGGTACCGATACCGCTACGCCCCACTGACCAGAACTTCGAGTCGAATCTGGCGGTGGCGACGAGGGCCTCCGAGGAGGCCCAAAGGGGGGAGAACGAGGAAAGGGCAGCGGTATGGGTACCTTTTCCTCGCCGACCGGCGTTCACCTCCCAGCCGAGCTCCGTGAAGACGCACTGCTCTACCGACTGCTTGAGCGCGTCGCCGACCGGCCCTATGACCGAGAACGCCTGGCGGGGGTCAGGAGGCCCCCCCCCCTCCTCTCCTCCTCCTCCTCCTCCTCCTCCTCCTCCTCCTCCTCCTCCTCCCTCCTCCTCCTCCCCTCCTCCTCCTCCTCCTCCTCCTCCTCCTCCTCCTCCTCCTCCTCCTCCTCCTCCTCCTCCTCCTCCCCCCTGGGGGAGGAGGGGCCCCACTCGCTGGCGAGCCCGCAGGGGCAACCGGTGAGGAGGGGCAACTCCTGCGGGGTCTCCGCGCGAACGACTGCAATGAGCTGCCAAGTGTTAACGGGCGAAGCACGGTATAACATAAACTTTTTCGCCGTCGGGGACACCCGCCCAGGGGCAGGTGTCCCCGACGGCGGAAAAGTTGATTTTATACCGTTCTTCGCTCGCTGAAAGTAAGGCGCAGTCAGGACGAGAAGAACATCGGGTGAGGATAAATCGATGAATCTCCGGGATCCAGCGATTCTGGAGGATGTCTCGGGCGCCGCGGCCTGCTCGGAGTGCTCTAGAACGCTCGGATCAAATCTGGATCGCTATGGAACGGGTTTACTCTCGTCCTCTTGGCCCCGTCCGACCATGTCCGATCGGAGACCATTAAGCCGGATCAGGCCCAAGATCGGGCCCCATCAGGCCGGATTTAGCGGGACTGAGCCGGACTGAGCGAGACTTTGCCGGATGATGGTTGTTTCATGCGCATGCGACGTCCTGATTTTTTCAAGAATTACGCAATCCCCAGAAGTCCCGACCCTTTCCCCGGGACAGGTTTTTCATCCCGGGTCGTTTTTTGACGGTCCCGGCTGGGCGAGAGCTCCAGGAGGCCGAAAAATTTGCCCAAAAACCTCCCGTCGTGATTTTTCCCCGACGGGATCATGTCTGGGGACGTAGCAATGCCGACGCTGACCTAAACCTCCCAGGAGCTACATCCTAACACCTGGGAGGAGGAGGAATCGGAGGAGGAGGAGGCGGAGGAGGAGGGACAAGGATCAGGAAGGAGGAGGAGGAGGAGGAGGAGGAGGAGGAGGAGGAGGAGGAGGAGGAGGAGGAGGACGGGCGGCTCTCGGAGGAGAGACGGTACACACACAACCTGTCTCGACGGAGAACTGGCCCGCCGTCTAGGCGGACGAGGGACCAGCGCCATCGGGAACTGCAGCTCGCACAAGACGAAGCTGGGACGAAGATCAAAATTCGGATGAGGATAAATCTCGGGGAGAACAAAGGTGGAGTTGCGGCAAAGGTAGGGTTGGAAGGAAGGTCGCTCCGAACGGCCCCTTTGGGCCAGTTCCCCAGCCCCACCCTGGGATAACCCTCCCTCTACGAACCCCCGGAAATCAAGAATGTCTGAGATCCGGCGGCTCTGGAGGATCTCTCGGGCGCCGCGGCCTCCTCAGAGCGTTCTGGAACGCTCTGGGAGCGCTCCGGAACGCACTGGGACGGATTTATCCTCGTCCTTCGAAGACCGATTTCTGACCACATCCACCTCTGGATCCTCGATTCTATGATCGGCCCTCGGGGGTGGAAGTGGGTAGCTGCTCCTCCCCCTGGGGCGGGGAACCTGCCCACCTCCACCTCTGGAAGCCGCGTTCCGCGAGGCACCTCGGGAAGTGGGTGTGGTCAGAAATCGGTATCCTCGTCCTGTAAAACGACGCGAAGATCGGGACAAAATCGGATCGGGATAACTCGAAATCTCTGAGAATCGGCGGGTTTGGAGGATGTATTGGGCGCCGCGGCCGCTCCAGAGCGTTCCGGAACGCTCTGAGAGCGCTCCGGAACGCTCTGGATCGATTTATCCCGATCCTAGCCCTGTTTTATCCTGGCCCGCCTGGCCGCAGGGGGAGGGGAGGTCCGCCACAGGATCCGTCGGCATCGAACGGGACAGGCTGCGCCAGGATGCACCGCGGCGCGATGCGAGCGTCGGGCCGCAGCGGATCGTCGGAGCACCAGGAGGAGGAGGAGGAGGAGGAGGAGGAGGAGGAGGAGGAGGAGGAGGAGGAGGAGGAGGAGGGAGGAGAGGAGGAGGAGGAGGAGGAGGGAGGAGGAGGGAGGAGGAGGAGAGGAGGAGGGAGGAGGAGGGAGGAGGAGGGAGGAGGAGGGAGGAGGGAGGAGGAGGGAGACATCGAGCCGCATCGGTCGGATCGACACGGACACGGAGTGGCAGCTCGCGGAGGGGGAGAGGGACCCCGCCCCCCGACGCCGTGACCTTGTCGCAACGTCGACGGGGCGGCACCGAGGCACACTGCTGCCATGCATGCTTCGCCCCCCTCGGGAGCGACGCGCGCAGCGAGAAATCCCGCAGCATATGCGTCGTGACGGGCGCTTCCTGGCCGTACCGCTCATGATGTGCTACATGATGGTTCTGCTATATGATCGGGTCGGACGCACGCCTCCGAAGATGACACACAGTGCTAGGATGTCCTGGTGCGTCCCATCGACCCCAGGAGGTATGCACACATTCCCTGGGACCGGTTTCTCACCCGGAGTCGTTTTTTGACGGTCCCGAGGCCCAGCAAGGGCCCCCAGAGGCCGAAAATCTCGGAACACCTCCCGCCGTGATTGTTGTTCACAACGTCTCGACCCCCAAAGGTCTGGGCCCCTTCCCCCGGGACCAATTTCTCACCCTGAGGGTCGTTCTTTGACGGCCCCGAGGTCCCGTCCCTACGCCCCCGGAGAGGCCGAGAATAGCGAAAAACCTCCTGTCGTGACTTCTTCGCAGCGCTAGGGGGTCTGGGGAGGGCAGCTCGCGGTGGAGGGGAGGGATGGGGTGGAAGAGGGATGGGGGAATAGGGGGGGAAGGGTCGAGAGGGAGGAGGGGAGGGCAAGCTAAGTGCGCTCGTGTCATAACTGACTTTCTACCCCTCCCTCCCATACCTGACCATGGCGTGAATTCCCTCTCTATTCGCACAGTCGGATGTCGTAGCAGGGCGTAGCATTACATGGAATAGCATGGTGTTGAAGATCAACGCGTAGCCTGACATAGAATGGCGTGGCGACGCCCCAAGGTGGGGGGGGGGCTTCTGTGGCCCAACTAATCAACGAATCGGCACCGAATGTGAAATCACTTCCGATGGTTCTTTCGGGGGGGGGCGTTTTCTAGATTTTGGGGCCTATTTGGAAGGACCGAACCATGCCGTGGCATGGCGCTGGACATAATGACATGACGCCAGCGCTGCACCAAGAGCACGACTCGGAACAAGCGGAAGCGCGGAAATGAGGCCAGCGCTGCAGCGGGAGCACTCTTCGGAGGACGCGTAGCCTGACATAGCATGGCGTGGAGACGCCCCAAAGTTGGGGGGGGCTTCTGCGACCAAAAAAATCAAAGAATCGACACCGAATGTGCAATCACTTCCGATGGTTCTTTCGGGGCGTTTTCTAGATTTTCGGGCCTATTTGGAAGGACCGAAAATCATGCAGTGGCATGGCGAAGGAAATGATGACGCCAGCGCTGCAGCGAGAGCACGACTCGGAAAAAAGCGGAAGCGCGGAAATGAGGCCAGCGCTGCAGCAGGAGCACGATTCGGAACGAGCGGTAGCACAAAAATACTGCCAGCGCTTCAGCGAGAGCAGCATTTTTTTAACAAGCCTAAGCGAAAAACCAACTCCCGCGAATCCTGTGTAAAAACCAGTACGCGGAGGGGGGCCGGACATGTCCCGGACGTCACCAGGGGAGAGAGGAGAGTAGTATTTATATTGTGTAATCGTGGAGGGAGGGGAGTGGAGGAGGGGAGGGAAGCGGGGAGAGAGGAAGAGGGGGGGAGGGGGGAGAGGAGGCGATCGTCTCGTCCCTGAGGGAGGGGGGGGGCTCCACTCGCCGTGGTGGTGGGAGGGGGCGAAGGGAGGGGAGGGAGGAGAAGGCATCGGCAGGAGCAGAGGCCAGGGGACCCACAGAGAGAAGTGCGCGCCCACTCACGTACGTAACACGGCCCCCCAGTCCGCGAGACCAGCCGCGTGGTGCGAAAGCTCGCGCAACGCGTACGTCGGAAACCGACGTGGATTCGTGCACGTGCACGTCCCTCTTTCGCTCCCGAGGGAGGCAGGCGCGGGGGAGCAGGGGCAAGGAGAGAGGCAAGAGAGGGAGCAGGAGCAGGATGGTTGTTGCCTGACGTCCACGGCCACAGGCCCGCAGAGGCGGGCAGATGCACTGGTGAGGTTATCTAGATATGTGTATGCATGTATGGCCATAACACGCCATCAGTGCTGCATCGGAGTTCTAGATAGTGGCGAATTCGGCGAGACAAACAGCATCGGAGGCAAAGCTGACGGCCTGTGGGGTGGAGGAGGACATGAAGAGGATCAAGAAGAACATGATAACGAAGGAGGGGATGGAGGAGGCGATCAGGGCCGTCGGGAAACCTACAACTGAGGAGGAGATTACACAAATGATTCAGGAATCCCTTCCAAAGATGAACTTGGGCAGCATGCGGCCACCTCCGAGTACGCACGCCTTGACATCTACAGTGGTCGTGGTCGGCGGCCTCAAGGGGTACTCGTTCAAGGCAGCTTCGGAGTGGATCGACAAGTTGATAAAGCCCCTGGAGGTCTACAAGAAGGACAAGGAAGGAGAGGAGTTCAAAGGCTTGGTGTTTGCCAAGTTCGCAAACGAGATTGGCGCGGCCGAGGCGGTGAAAATCATGAGAGAGAAGGTGATGCAGGAGAACGTGGGGAAAGAGGCAAAGGAAAGGATTTGGTGCGACATCGAGGCCCCCATTGACGTGAGAGTTTGCACCGGCTTCCTCAGGAACTTCAGGAACCAGCTCATCGAATGGAAGTTCAGCCCGGAATGCATCAAGATCGATCGGCCCAATGCCACGTTGAAGGTCCAGGGGGAGGAGGTGGTAAAGGTGAAGGTGGATGGGGGCGACTTCCAGGTGGAGTGGGTGAAGGAAGAGTGGGCCCAGTGGCAGGAACTGCAATCTTCCTCGGAGTTCACACTCGTTCTCCAGACGGCGAAGGATCGGCTTGCTAAGAGCCGCGAGAAGACGACCAAGGGGGCCGGGAAAGGCCCCGGCAAGTGATGGGGCCGAGGGCGCGTAGACGTGGTTTCACCCCGGACCAGCAGAAGCTTGGGCACGGGATCGTGGCAAGTTTATTCCGACACATCTGGGAAACCAGTTTTGAGAGACAAAGTGGTCTGTGGTTCCTGGAACGTGAAGGGGTTGACTGACCTGAAAGTAAATAAATTAACCAATCACATGCAGCAGTATGACTTAGACATTCTTTGTATACAGGAGATGTGGGTGACCAACAGCAGCGTGAACACAGAGAACGGGCATATAATCATTTTGTCTGGGAGCGACAATGGTTTGAGATCGTGGGCCGGCGTTGGTTTTATCGTATCCCCGAGGTGCGCGTCATATACTCAATCTTTCCGGCAAGTGTCAGACAGGATCTGTGGCATCAAGCTTCGCGTCAGCGGAGGAGTGGTGGGCATCTTCACGGCGTATGCTCCGCACAATGGGCGGCCTTTTGATGAACGTTTCAATGTTTACACGCAGCTGGACAAAGAGTACCGGAAGTATTCGGCGAAAGTTGGCAAGTTCATGTTCGGAGACTTCAACGCGAGGCTGGGTCCGCAAAGACCCGGGGAAGAGGATGCGATAGGCGAGAACACGTTCGGGCGAGCTGCCACTCGACATGTGGATGTACCGAACAGGTGTCTGTTGATGGAAACGTGTATTAGCAACGACCTCATTATTGCCAACACGTTTTGCGATACGGATTACGAGGACAGAGCAACGTATGTGGAGCCAGGGCATTCGAAAACAGAGGTTGTGACCGAGAACGGATTCAATATGCTGGATTTGTTCATTTGCGACGGCGTTGTCTTCACGCATGTTGCAGGCGTCCAAGCACGCCGGGAAGCTGTACTGGCGACAGATCACTTTTTGGTTTGTGCGGATTTGTATTTTCCCCCGAAAAGCGCCGAGGCTCCAGCGAGGAAACGATATAATACAGTGGCCTTCCGGCATTCTGAGCATCGATTAGCTTTCGCAGACGCTTTCAATCATCACATTAAATAACGGGCAAGCGATGACACGGCGGACGTAGAGGTGATGTGGCAGGACACTAAAGCGGCGATGAAAATGGCAGCAGAGACTTTGCCAAAGCCAGAGCGTAAGGCGAACAAGCCGTGGATCTCCGAGGAGACGCTGCGCCTGTTGGAGCTGCGAAGAGAGGCGCGGGCGAGAGGGACAGTTCCTTAGAAAAGCAAATGCACACAAATGCCAGGAAGCAAGCCAAGTTGGACAAGACGCGTTGGGCAGATGAGCAGCTCCGTACTGGAGGGTGGAGGCAAATCCGTGCAGCCAGGAAGCCAAAGAAGATCGCAAGCGGAAAGCTGAGAGACGCAAGCGGCAAGCTCGTGGACAGCGACCTCTGGGCTGACACAATGGCAGAGCATCTGGAGAAAGTTCAGTGGCAAGTCCGGCCTGCTGGTGACGTCGAAGGACCGCAACTTGGCGATGAGCTGCCAGTGTGCACAGACCTGCTGACAGAGACGGAGGTGGGAGAAGCAATCCAGAAGCTGAAGTACGGGAAAACTTGTGGACCAGATGACATCCCGGGCGAGTTTTGGCGGGCTGTGGCAGACACAGAAGATGGCTTGTCGTGGATTACTGCTTTGTGCAATGCGTGCTGGCTTGGGGAAGAGACGCCCAAAGACTGGCATGTAGCCCTGGTGGCATCTATCCACAAGAAAGGGTCTGTGGAAGACTGCGATAGCTATCGCCGTATAAGCCTTGTCTGCGTGACTTACAAGCTTTTCGCCACGGTGATTTTGAAAAGATTGAAGGCCGCAGGGGCAGAGAGGAGGCTCACAGCCACGCAGTTCGGCTTCAGATCTGGCCGGGGCACGCATGATGCTATATATGCTGTGCGACGGCGTATTGATCAAGCGCTGGCAGGGCGATATGGTCGCGTGGGAATAGTGGCTTTGGACTGGAAGAAAGCTTTCGATTCGATCAATGTCAACGCTATGATGACAGCCCTTGGGCGGTTTGGATTACCGCCGAAGGTCTTGAGAATGGTGCAGCACATCTACTCTGCCAGGCGATTCTCAGTGATTGGACCCGCGCAGGAATCTGCCGAAAAAGAACAACATTCGGGGATCTCCCAAGGGTGCCCTCTATCGCCGCTTCTCTTTGTCATGCTCATGACGGTTGTCATTCACGGCGCGACGCAGCGCCTGTCGGACGCGGCGCGCCACCAGATGGAGGCCGGATCTCTAGATATTTTGCTCTACGCGGACGACAGTTTGCTGCTGGGAGCCGGGCAAACGCACCTGCACGAGCCTCTGGACAGCATCGCGCGCACTGAAACCCAAAACGGCATGGCGCTGCACTGGTCGAAGTTCCAGCTCATCTCAGTCGGCCGGGAGTTCCAGCTACAGACTCCAACTGGGGACGCCATCCCTACTGGCGCAGCTTTGCAATGCCTTGGAGTCGACATCCGTTCCGACGGGAATTTGAGTCACGAGATCCACCGCAAGATTGGTCAAATTTGGGGGGAGTTCTGCAATCTCAATATCTTCTGGAAGCGAATGGAGGTGCCGCTGTCCAGGAAAGAAAAACTTTGAAGCAGTCATCATGAGCCGGTTCTTGCATGGGCTGAACTCCGCCTGGCTGCGGGCAGCTGACGCTCGCCGAGCCAACGGCTTCCACTGCCGATGTTTACGCGTCACTTTACGAATACAACCATCATTTATTTCGCGAGTTTCAAACAAGACAGCGTTGGAGAAGGCAGGCTGGGTACAAACTTCATGCAAACTGTTACAACAACAGCTGCTATTATCGGAGGTTGGGGGGGTGAGATCGAAGTGGAACAAAGAGCCCCCCACCGGTAAATCGGTTCCGGTTTCGTGTTCGTGTCGTGCGTGCGGGCGAGGCGAAGCTGCGTGCGCGGGCGAGAGGAATTCATCCTGCTGTCGCTAGTGGTTCGCCGACGTAAATGTTTCCCCCACCGGCGCGTGTCAAGCGGTGCCCCGCATTGTCCCGTCGGTTGCCAGCCGTTGTCCTGTCTGTCGCTGGTGGTTCGCCAACATAAATGTTTCCCCCGCCGGCGCGTGTCAAGCAGTGGCCCGCATTGTCCCGTCGGTTGCCCGCCGTTGTCCTGTCTGTCGCTAGTGGTTCGCCAACATAAATGTTTCCCCCGCCGGCGCGTGTCAAACGGTGGCCCGCATTGTCCCGTTAGTTGCCCGCCGTTGTCCTGTCTGTCGCTAGTGGTTCACCAACATAAATGTTTCCCCCGCCGGCGCGTGTCAAGCGGTGGCCCGCACTGTCCCGTCGGTCGCCCGCCGTTGTCCTGTCTGTCGCTAGTGGTTCACCAACATAAATGTTCCCCCCGGCGGCGCGTGTCAAGTGGTATCCCGCATTGTCCCGTCGGTCGCCCGCCGTTGTCCTGTCTGTCGCTAGTGGTTCGCCAATATAAATGTTTCCCCCGCCGGCGCGTGTCAAGCGGTAACCCGCATTGTCCCGTCGGTCGCCCGCCGTTGTCCTGTCGTGAGATCGATAATGAGATCGATAGTGAGATCGATGGTGAAACTGATAGTGGCACCGAAAGTGAAATCGATTGTGAGACCGAATGTGAGACCGAAGGTTGGATCGATCGTGAGATCGATCGTGAGATCGATCGTGAAATTGATTAGCACCGAAACTGAGATATATTGTGAGATCGACAGTGGGATCGATTGTGAGATCGATACTGCGACCGATTATGAGATCGATTGAAAGATCGATCCCGCATTGTCCCGTCGATGGCCCGTCGGTGTCCTGTCGTGAAATCGATAGTGCGATCGAGCGCGAGATCGATGGTGAAATTGATCGTGACGTCGATAGTGAGACCGACAGTGAGACCGAATGTGATATCGATTGTGACATCGATTGTGGTATCGATTGAGATCGATAGTGGGACCGAATGTGAGATCGATAGTGAGATCGATAGTGAGATGATGTGATATCCATACTATGAAAGTGGGATCGATAGTGAGATCGATGGTGAGTTCGGTCGTGACATCGATTGTGAGACCGAATGTGAGACCGAATGTTGGATCGATAGTGAGATCGACAGTGAGTTCGATAGTGAGATCGATCGTGGAATCAGCATTGCCCCGCCGGCTGCCCATGCTGGTTGCCCATAATGGTTGTTCATCACGGCTGCTCATCATTGTCCTGCAGGTCGCTCATCATGGTTGCTCACCATGGCTGCTCATCATGGGGCGCCATCATGGTTGCTCATCATGGGACACCTTCTCTTGCTTCTCCTCCTCGTATCCATAATTTCTTTAACTCTAATCTCATTCTTTAAATCTTTAGCTCGGCTCAAGGGCTCAGGCCACGCGACGCAAGTCGGTCAGCTCGTCGTTTTTTTTTGCTAGGGCCGAGGCTCGATTGCCATTCGTCGCCCCCCTCCTCCCCCCCCCCTCCTCTGAGGATGGCGGCCACTTTCATTTGGCATCGTGGGCCGGGGGGTGCCGTTCTTGGGCCACTTTGTCGTCAGAGGACGAGTAAATGCCGTCGTTGATTGTCCACGCCGTCCTTCCAGTTCCCCTGCTTGTGTGAATTTGCATTTATGAAGATCTCCTCATCGTCGCCGCCACCGTCGCCGTCATCATCATGACCGTCTTCATTTTCATCCGCCTCGTCCTCCTCCTCGTCCTCCTCCTCCTTCTCCTCCTCCTCCGCCTCCTCCCCCGTCTCCTGCCCGTCACTGTCCTCCTCCTCCGGCTCAAGGCGCCCGCTGCGTTCGCGCTACCTCCCCAGGGCGCCCTCCTCGCGCATTTCTGCGGACGGGCTATCCACGAAATGGGGGGCCGCGTGGAGGACATGAAGAAGGCGGAGCTCATAAAGTACGCTGCCAGTCTTGGGGCCCCCACCAGGAAGCCGGCGGCGCCAACGCAGCGGCGCGCAGTCAAAGACGCGCACGAGGATTGCAAGCTGCGGGGGGCCGCTCAGCGGCAGTCGCCCCTGGCGCGCGCGGGCGAGCCAGGCGCTGCCAGCTCCGACCTGGCGGCGCCGTCACTTCCACGTGGGCCCGCGTCGGTGCAGGCCTCGGCGCGCGTAGGCGAGCCAGGCGCTGCCAGCTCCGGCCTGGCCGCGCCGTCCGTTTCACGCGGGCCCGCTTCGGCGGGGGCACCAGGTGCGCGCGCGGGCGGGCCCGGCTCTTCCAGTTTGAACCAGGCACGCGTAGCGCCGCCCGCCCCCGCCGCGGTAGCACGGAAAACGGTCGCGGGGGCGGCTGCACCATAGCTCCTGCCACCCGGTGGCTTGAAGGCGTTCGTTCAGAGCCACCCGGAATTCGCATGGCGCCCCAGGGGCCCGCGCCAGCTTGACAAAGGCATGGTCATCAAGTGGGCGCTGCCAGTGCAGGCCAACACGGCACCAGGCGCTGCCAGTGCGTCTGGCAGCAGTGTCCCTGCTGAGCAAATGGCACTGCCCGCCACAAACAGCCAGTCGTCCCCACCGACGCTGGGCGGAGGGTGCTCGTCAACGCCAGGCACTGCCAGCGTGACTCCCAAGGCAGGATAGGAGAGGTCCGGACGCACGCACCAGGCCCTGCCAGTGCACGCCCTGGGGTGAGTGCCGCGTCGCGCAGCGGCAAACCGAATGACACAAAACGCCCAAGCGAAAGAACAAAACAAAATCCGCCACGTCATCCACACCATCATCGGCCATCAGCACCACATTCACCACAGTTGTCGTCATGAGCCACCCTCCTCCCCCCCCCCCCCACAACCTCCTTATCACCCGCAGGGTGGTCGTATAGGTATGGAAGAGTGGTGCGTGCGTTGGAGGGAGACGAAGATTCGTGAAGAAGGTCGGTCGCCCGAGGAACGAATGGGTTAGTCAAGTCGCCAAACACGCTGCTGTGATCGGAGAGAATATCCATTGTGAGTCCGGTTGGAGGGCCGGTGTGAGCCGGCATTGCATGTCCTAGTTGCGTCTACGCGCCTTTCGGCGTACGACTTGTGGTGGTGGTGTGTGGCGCATCAGTGCCATCCCCGAATGCAGCAGGAGCAGCGGTAGCGGCCTGGCAGGGCGGGGAAGCAGGGACGAGAAGAAAGGAGTGGGGGAGGAGGGAGGACCGTAGCAGGAACAGGGGGAGAGGGGAGGGGGAGAGACGCAAGCTATGTGCGCGCGCGTCATATCTGACGTCCTACCCCTCCCTCCCATCCCTTACCATGGCGCTGATTTTCTCTATCCGCGGACTAGTGGGTGGTGGTGCGCGTGCGTGCGTGCGTGCGTGTGTGCGTGGTTGTGGTGGTGGGTGGTGGTGGTGGTGGTGGTGGTGGTGGTGGGTGGTGGTTGGGTGGGTGGGTGGGGGGGTGGGTGGGTGGTGGGTGGGTGGGTGGGTGGGTGGGTGTGTGTGTGTGTGTGTGTGTGCGTGTGTGCGCGTGTGCTGTGGCATGGCACGGGAAATGACGCCAGCGCTGCAGCGGGAGCACGAGTCGAAACGGGCGGAAGCGCGGAAATGAGGCCAGCGCTGCAGCGGGAGCACGATTCGGAACGAGCGGGGCCCGAAAATGAGGCCGGCGCCTCGGCGAGAGCAGCATTTTGAAAAAAATGCAGGCGAAAACCCAACTCCCGGGAATCCTGTGTGTAAAAAAGCAAGACAGGCGGGGGGGTCGGCTACTTTCAGGCCGCCATCGGGGGAAGAGGGAGAGTAGTATTCATATTGAGTAATTGTGGAGGGACGAGGGGCAGGGAGGAGGGGGAGGGAGGAGGGAAGGACGGAGGGAAGCAGGAGCAACATGAGCCACACGAGGAGGCGAGAAGACAACATGGGGAGGCCAACAGGAACCGCTACCGCTACTCCTCAGATCTCTCCTGGGGTGCGTGCGGACAAGGATCTCGAGGCGAACCCAGCGGTGGCGACGAGGGCCTCCCAGGAGGCCGACCAATGTGAAAACGGGCGAAGGGGTACAGCTATGGGTACATCTTACTCCTCTGACAGCAGCGCCAGGCGCGCTCCGCCTCCACGCTCGGCCAGCGCTTCTCCCTCCGCAGCGCGTGCCACAACTTCTCGTAGTTCTTCAGGTCGTACCCTCGCCGCCCCCTCTGCCGCCTCTCCTCTGCTGCGTCCTCCTCCAACCTCTCCTCCTCGTGCTGCGCTTCTTTTTTGCGCTTCCTCCTCCCGCGCCACCTCCGTATCCCTCCCCCTCCCCTCTTCCTGCTCCTCCTCCTCCTCCGCTCCCCCTCCCCTCTTCCTGCTGCTCTTCCTCCCCTCGTCCTGCTCCCCTCTTCCTGCACATCCTCATCCCTCCCCCTCCCCCTTCCCCCCTCTTTCTCTTTGTTCTCCTCGCGCGGGCAGCAGCAAGGAAAGAAGAGGATGCAGGACGCAATCCTCCAAATGGGGGGAGGAGGAGGGCAATGCAAGCTCAAGATGTAGAACCTTTTTTTTTTCTTGGGCGGCCCAAGATGGCACGAGACACGTGCGTCGACACCAAGCCAATAATAGTTGGCAGCCCCAAGGGGTGGGGCGGGGGGGAAGGGGTAAGACAACGCCATGACGACGACGACCGCGAGCAACGATGCATAAAAACGAAATCGCCTGGGGGGGGAACAAAACGTCGTGACGACGACGACGAGCGAGGGATCCACAAGTTCGGCAAATGGGGGGATGTAATGCAACGCCGTAGCGACGACGGCGACGACGCGGCCGACGGACGCTGGGCGACCCACGACTACGAGCATCCGTGGGCGGGGGGGGAATAGTAGATTTTTTGTCGCTGGGAGCGCTGTCCCGCCAACTTCCAAAGACACGACGAAAAGGGGGGGGGAAAGTCCCCCCCAACAGGATCCGGCTATCCCCACTAAATTGCCATCGCATCGCTCGGACGTCCGTTCCCCGTGCAACTGTTCGACGTCGTGGGTGCATGTTTCACCAGATGATCAAGGATGCTCCTCGATGGTGCTCGCCAAGAGCAGATGCACACGTTCGAGCGATGCCAGAATTAGTGGACGTGCTCAATCCACTTCGTATGCGTCCTGTGACTTTCTGTCGCTGTGTGTTAAGAGGTGGGGCTGCTCCTCCTGTTAGACCTAAGAGCTGTTGGCTAGAGTGTCAATCCGGCGCAGCCATCCCACCCCATCCCACCCAAGGTCGGTCGACCCTGGGGGTCATTGAACTAAATAGCCGTAACAAAACAACCCGTGGAAGCGAACCGGCAAGCCTCCCAAGGGGCTCGGGGTAGCTCAGTCCCCCTGCGCCCTGGGGAGGGTGGGGAGGAGGAGAAGGGAACGAAGAAACAGCGCTGACAAGGAGAGGAGGAGTGGGGGGCGACCTCATCCTGCTCCTGCTCCTTCTGCCGCTCCTCATTGCGGTTGCTGCCGCCGACGCTGCCGACAACTGCTCCCCCACCCTTTGTACCCACCGCTCGGAAGAAGTGGATAAAAACACGGAGTATGAAGGCGTTGGAAATAATTTGATTACATGTCCGTCCGTCCCCTGCCGACGAACGAGGGGAACCCACGGGACCCCTGAAGTAGGAAGGCGCCTATCGTATTGAAATTCGCCAAGATCTACGCCAGGGAGGTCGAAAACAGTTAATGACAACACATTAAATAAATAAACCCATATGGTTCAATGCGTGTGAATTACTTGATCTAACCATACACAACAATTAAATCATCTAAATAAATTTAAGTATGACTTGTTTTTAATCATGTTAGCGGAATGAATTAATACATCGTACGGCTTCTATACATAAATTTGTGTACCTTATTCATGTTTTCCGGCAGGCCTCAATTATGTGTTTCTGTAATTAATCCGCACGGATGAATGACATGTCATGAATTGGGCGGCGCCTGAGCCTCTCCAGGATCTTATCCAGGGAGGTCGATTAAATCAAGTAGTACATTCAGCGAATCAAATGAAGTATTCAATGTACATACATTGGTTATTATTCAAATTATGAGTTTCATCTAGTTTCGTATTACATATTACTTAATCGCACAAAACAAACCAAATCTATTGACTTCGTCTGATGTATGTGATTCATTCACGCTGAATAGTGACAAATAAGAGGAACTCTATTTTCTCAAATACTTTACTTTATTTAAGGTGTTCAAGGTTATTGTCCGGCCCTTCTAGCAGCTATTCTGGCAGGCCTCAGGGTTGCTGAAACTATTCAATTCTTCACACGAGTAAAATTAAATAGAGTATATTCGTTGGGCGGCGCCTGAGGCTCTCCAGGATCTTCATCAGGGAGGTCGTCAACAATACATTTAGTACATGACATAACTGAGCAAATGAAATAAACTGGTTTTTATTGATATGAGTTCATGTGTTGAACTCATCTAATTTAATCGTGCATAATTTACTTCATCCACACACATTGATTAAACACATTCAATGAATTGGGCCGTGCCCGAGGCTAGCCAGGATCTCCGCCAGGGAGGTTGAACACAATCACTGAAATTACAAATAACTGAATATATACAACAACTCTGCAGCATCAAACTGATTAGAGTACTAAAGTAATCGCGCATATAAGTAAACATGCATTTAATACATGTGTTAGTCTAAATATGGATGGATTTACCTAAACGAGTGGGATTAATTCAGCACGGTGAGCTGGAAACTTCTCAAATCATACACATGTATACTAGAACCACGCGCGCGCTTCGCGCGCGCTTAGGTTATAGCTGCTCGAATGCTGACTGCACTAATAACAACAAAACGGTCATGAATCATGAAGTCCACATTCTCTGTTTCCTCCTGCCTCTTCTCCGTTTCCGTTCTCATCGACCGGTCGACCGGTGATCTGTCGCCAAGCTATTGGCCAGGAGCAATGCATCGCTACAGCGCCATGTTGCACTATGGTATGGAATGCCATGAGACAAGACGCTACGCTATGAAGCGCAATCGTACGATGCAGTATGCAATGCAATCGCATGAAATACTCTGCAGTGCGCATTGCATGCCATGCCATGCTGTGGTGAGAAATGTTGTGATAATATATGGGATGATACGCTGAGCCATAACATGCTATGTTTCATATGAAGAGCGATGCTACCGCGTTACATGGTATGCACAGACACGGCATGCCGGGCGATGCAATGCAATGCAATGGTATGCCATGTTTGGGCGGCATTTTGGGAAGCCTCTAGAAGGCAATATTGGAGGGCCGTCTGGGGTGCTCTTTTTTTCCTGCAGAGGGATCGAATCCGCGTCGGCCCCTTGGACACGGTGTCACTATAACGAAAAACGTGCTCGCATTCAAAGAGAGGCCCTCGGCAGATCGGGAACCCGAGCTCGAATTCAAAAATTAACAATTGCATCAAATGGCCTCTGGCCAGCCGGCGACAGGCAGTGCAACGTATGCACCTACATTCGAAGGCTAGCACTTGCGATTATCGTGTCGATTTCGAGCGCCTGAACATTGTGTTCCCCATTCTGCGGGATACCTGTGGGCTGGGTCAACTGCCGCAGCTCACAGCGCAACCAACGCGGAGGGAAAAACAGGGTGGACAGCTGGAACATACGATCACGTGTAGAAACAATCGCCTGAACATTGTGTTCCCATCATGCGGGAAACCTGTGGGCTGGGTCAACTACCGCAGCGCACAGCGCAACCAACGCGAAGGGAAACATAGGATCGGCAGCTGGAATGTACGATCATGTGTACGTTGGAACGACGGCAACGCAGGCTAACAATCGGTGCCGATCCCCTCAACAATAGTCAGAGGGCTGCACGCGGAGGCCTGGAGCACAGAGTGGAGTGAAACGGATCAAGCCCAAAGCGTAGCACAGCAACCGAAGAAGGAAGGAGATGAGAGCGAGGGCATCCTGAGCCAAGAGAAGAGCACTGGCACTTGTCCTGCTCCTGCCGAAGGGGCCCTCAGCTAAGATCATCACGATCAATAAACATGCGACCAGGGTGTAAACCCGTGGAACACGATTACATTGAACAACCGAGCTTCGGGATTTCAAACAAGGTGTACGTGCTGTCACGCTAGCAGGCGAGCACATGCGATCAGGGGAAAGAGAGCGCAGATCTTCGAAATCCTATCCATAACTAACAGTACTCCATTGTGAGCGTTCTTGTTCCTCCATGCGGGAAGTCTTCAATGAAAAGCGTTTTGCATAACGAGATGAAACAGCGGAGACAAATTGGGAGAAGGAGGCGGAGAGGAGGGACAGAGAAAGAGAGAGACAAATAATGGGATGATACATGTTTCCGGCAGAAGGAATTAACCCGAATCGGCCCCTTGCACGATATAACAATAATGCGAGAACCGTGCTCGCGTTCACAGACAGGCACTCGACAACACGTCTGTCATGGGCCGACAGAACGGGAACCCGAGCTCGGATTCAAGAGGCAATGTTTCTGGCTCCGACGGGTGGAGGCTGAGCACAACCGCCCTAATCCCACCAGCCCTCTGAGGCCGCGAATGGTTTAGAGCGCTTCCTCATCCGACCCCCTGTCCTCCCCTTTGGGATCCTCATACGTCTCCCCGCCGCCCTCTCTCCCTCCCCGCACCTCAAGGATAATTCACGACACGCATGAAAAATCAGACCCGCAATCTGTATTGACAATAATCTGGGCGTCAGTCGCAACTCTGCAGCGAGCGCCTGGAAAAAACGCCTCGGGAACGTGGGAGCCGCGATCGCGGGCCCGCGGGTCCGCGGTCTGAAAGCCCGCTGGGCCGTCGGAGAGGAGCAAGGAGGAGGAGGGGGAGGAGGGAGGAGGAGGGGGAGGAGAAGGGCAGACGTCCTGAGACGGCCAGGAAGCCATATTATGGATACATGCAGTCCCTGCCTGAACGAGGCAGGAACCCCCGTCACGGACGAGGCCAGGAGCCAGAGAAGGTGAGACGGCATCGCCTCGCATGCGTGCTTCCTGCAACGCGGCGAACCTGGGGCACTCCTTACACGCGCAACATGGCTGCGCGAGGCTTCGGCACTGCTGCACTGGGCCCAAGGGGTGTTGAAACCGTGGTCAACCCGGTCGCCGCCACCACGCCGAGGCGGTACAGGCCTTTGGTTCAGATCGAGGCCACGTGCTGCGTGCTACCATTCTTGTGTCGACAGCGGTGCAGACGCCCACACACGCAGCGCGCACTGTTAGCAGCAACGCGCGGTAAAAACTGCAGGCCAGCAGGGTCTCCATGTGCCCCGCCCCTCTCTGCTGAGGCGTCGATCCCCCCGCTCTGTCTGCAAGGATAACCTACCGTCCGCCACGAGTCAGTCACTCAGTCAGGAGGAAGAGGAGGAGGAGGAGGAGGAGGAGGAGGAGGAGGAGGAGGAGGAAGACGACCACTACGCCATGTCACAGGGTGACGATGACGGTCGGCTTGCAAATGTCGATGTGATCTGAGTTGTCACCGCAGCCGCCGACGCCAGGGGCGTCCGGCAGAAGCAAGACCACCTGCTTGACCGGCGACAGGGTGGTGTTCTGCTTGCTCTTCCGAGAGGTCTCCGAGCTCCAGAACAGGGAGCTGAAGATGGAGGAGGCCTGCATCCCTGGCATCGCGCCTGGTAGGGTAATCGGTAGAATTGCCTGCGCTCGCGAGGGGAACCTGTAGAGAGAGCGGCTTGAGTCAAAATGGCAACGGAAGCCTCTTTTTGGGCTTCTTTTGCGCCTTGTGGAGCCTCTTGGGGGGAGGGGCCTCTTGGGCTCTGTTGGGGGCCTCTTTGGGCATCCTGGGGGCCTCTTGGGGCGGAAGGCTCGAATTGTCGGTTCGTGCTCCCCCTCTTGTACCCCTCTTGGGGCCGCCTTGGGGCCCTCTTGGGCGATCTTGGGCACCTCTTGGGCCGTCTTGGGACTCTCTTGCGCCGTCGTCGCGCCCTCTTTGGGTGCCTCTTGGGCCGCCTTGAGCTGATTTATGGGGCTCATGGGCTGTCTGGGACCGTCGGAAGCACGAAACAGCGAGAACACCAGCAACCTATAACCTACTTTTGTTCGCCTCCTGAGTGCCGCATGGGAGTCCTTCGAGGGCACCCTGGCGGTCTTGAAGCCCTTTTGTGCTGCCTTCAAGCCATGTTGGACCAAGTTTGAAACGCTCTTGTGCGGTATTGGGCTCTTTTTTCCAATTCCACGGATCGGTTCAGTCCCCTGAGGGGGCGCAATTGCCTCGACCTGCTTGTTGGCAGGGCGCCAAACAAGCATTCTTCTACAGGCGCGGCGGCCAACAAGGAGTCCAACACCTGCGCACGTTCGCTAAAGGTGTGCAGTGAGATGCATGCGTCGTGCCCTGAGCAATGACGGCTGTCGGCTCATTGAGCCCGCGCCGCTGAAGGACAACCAAGTCTTGTCTCACGATTGCGAGCCCTTGTTTCAAAAACCTATATCCCATATGCATAAACTTGCACGTGGGTCTTACGCTCCAAGAGAGCCCAAAACCTTTAGCGGTCTTGGGCTCTTTTGGAGCGCGCTTGAGCCATCGTGGCGCCCTCTTGGTCGTTTCTCGGGCCCCCTTCCCCCTCCTTTGACGGGTTCTGGCACCCCCGCTGGGCTCAATACGGCCGAAGAGAAATCAGCGCACTCTGGGGCCCCCGGACCCCCCCAATGATATACATATACATGTGTGTATATGTATACACATATGTATGTTTAGGTATATGTAGATGTAAGTGGACATACGTTTGTGATTATGATTCTATCCAGTGCGCTCAGGGCCCCTGAAGTGCAGGGCCCGACATGTACAAATTGAGTGCGGATTGCTGCGCGCGTGTGCTCTCGTCCCTCGTCGCCATGCCGTCATTCGACGTCTTTGTCGTGGTCACTTTACGCGTCTGTATGTGCAGTGTGTACGGTGGCACCGTCTGAATAGATTGTGTTCAGCGATGCTGTAGTGTTTCACCGCACCGCAACTCGTACGGTCGCAATCGTGTAGCGCTGGCACAGGAGAGGAATTCCTTGCCATTTTCGCCAGAGCCCCGTACGCAACGAAATACGCGCACAGATTTATCGATCTCCCTCTCTCTCTCTCGCGCCATCCCTATTGTCTCTCTGTGTCAGCCCGCCCCGCCCAACCCCCCTTTATCCGCGTCGGCCTTTCTATGCGTGTTACATTTTGTTTCGCGTCCGTCCTGCGCATAAGCACCGCGAGAAACGAATCGGAAAACATGGCCGCACCGCGCTGGCCCTTCCAAGATCTGATGCCAACACGCATATGTCATGAAATCTTGTTTCCCATCCCGCAAACACCCACCAACTTCAGCATCTGCTCCGATACCGTAGTCATCAATCCGCTTCCCGTCAAGGGGCAAAAACAACACCCATCGGACACGTACGGCAGCGAGGCTCAAGAGCGGCAAAACTCGAATGCGGCAAGTGGCAAGCTGAGGAAGATGATCAAACGAACTCGCATGTCCTCAAAGTGGGCATCTGGGCTACTCCACGGAAGCACCACCAACAAAACAGAGGTGAGACGCGACAGCACCGACACTGGGCCATACTCTGACATTCCCCCATTTCAACTGAGCAACGATAGCCAAAGGGAGAGGAAGAGGGGGGGAGGAGAAGGGAAGAGAAAGAGGAGGACAGAGGAAGCAGCCAGACAAACTAGTGAAATTTCAAACCCTCCGAGCCTCAGAGGATCGGAAATCGGGCACGTTGAACTGTAAGTTGCGTGCGGAAGCGTCTCAATGGAGTGAGACAGCAAGGCTAAGAGTTGCCCCCAATCGCAACTAAAGTCAAATGACTGAATACTGGATGAAACAATCCACACGACCAAGCCGTGTGGAGGCGGCAAGCCAAAGAGGGCAACGCGAGCGAGCAGCGGCTCTCCGGAGGGAGCGGCCGACAAGACCGGGCGGCATATCCATGGCCCACCGCTGCATGCAACCGGCGCGGGCGCCAATTTCCCGCACGGGAGCGGCCACCCTGGCGCACACCGTGCCACGACCCTGGGAGAGGAGGAGACGAGAGGGGAGGGAGGCGGAGGACGGAAGTAAGGAGGCGAGGGGGACGACTGCGCGCTCAAGACGCGAGCCCGGGGCCTCCACAGCCGCCCATAGACCTGCCGGCTGGGATCCACAGATCGGCACAACGATCCGGAGGGAGGGGGAGGGCAAGAAGGCGAGGAGGCGGAGGAAAGGAGGCGAGGGGGGCGACTGAACGCTCTAGTCGAGCGCTTGGAGCCTCCACGGCCGCCCAAGGACCTGCCAGGTGGGATCCACAAGTCGGCACAGCGATGCGGAGGAAGGGGGAAGGCGAGAAGGCGAGGAGGAGGAGGAGGAGGAGGAGGAGGAGGAGGAGGAGGAGGATTAGGAGGAGGAGGAGGAGGACGGGGGCAGGCGAACGCGACGGACTCGCGCCTGAGGCGTTTCGAATGATCCTTAAAGCATGCATGGAGGCGACACGGCCGCACGCATCTCTATCCAACATTGAAGTCGCATCAAAGCCGAATTCATGCTGAGACGGGAGGGCAGGGAAGCGAATCCGCACCGTGGGCGTATCGAGCGAATATTGGAGCTCGCTGGGGAGCCCCAAGGCAACCCGCATCTCCATCCAACACGGAACTCCCATCAAACGCGAATTCAAGCGAGACGGGGGAGAGAGAACAGGACATCTCCTCCTCCCCGATGCGGCGCCGCAGTGCGGCACGGAAGACTGGAGCTATGACGCGCGAGCTCCACGCCGCCATGGAGGAAGGGGGGAGGTGGGGAGGGAGGGGGAGAGGGAGGGAGGGCACCAGCCGACGCCGACGCCGACGCCGACGACGACGACGACGACGAGCGGGGGAGGGGCAAGCCGAGCGGGAAGGGAGGCCAAGCCTCGACCATCGAGCAGGCAGCCGCGCTCCGCGCGCGCCTGCCGCGCTCCACGCGGGGCGGCCGGGGAAGAGGGAGAAGGAGGGGAAGGGGGGCGGGGCGCGACCGACGACGCAGCAGACGACGACAGGAAGAGAGGAGGGAGGGAGAGGAGGGGGAGGAGGGGGAAGGAGGAAGGCGGCGGGTGGAGTCGAATGAGACAATACAGCCTGGACGCCAGAGCCCAGAACGCGTTCCACAGGGAGCAAGCTGCACCAACCGCGCGCGCCCGCCGCGTCCTGGCGGCTTGAGGGAGGAGGGGGAGGCGGATAGAGAGAGAGAGAGAGAGAAGAAAGACAAACAAATGAGAAACTACGATCCCCTGCAAGCTCCCGGATTTTGAGCCTGAGCGCGCTGCGGCACGCGAGTGCTCCGCTGGAGGCTGCGCGCCGGGCCCAGCAGCGCGTCAGGTACACCCCGCACGTGGCCAGGGCTCGGCGGCGGAGCTCTGGCGCGGTCGCTTCCGAACACGGCGGGGCAATCAATGCGAAACTGGCCAGTCGCGCCTCTGGCGTGTCTGGGCGCGCAAGCCCCAGCTCACGGTATGTGGCTGCAGAAACGTGCGGGCATTCTGCGTAGTGTTCGATGGAATCATCACCCCCCCGAACATCCAAAGAAGCAAGTTGCCCGTCTCTGGAATCGGCGGCTCGTGGCCCAGCAGTTCCACAAGGTCCTGATGCATGCGGCGAGCACCCGCGGGGCGCACAGCTGAGAGATCGCAGGAGATGTGGACATGACGCGGTCCAACATGATGTGCTCTGGGAGGCCGCGCGCCCACCTCGAAAGCCGCGCCCGCAGGAACGCGCGCAATTCGATGGAACGATCACGGGCAATCAGGCGCGCGCAGGCGCGCTGCCAGAGCCTGCGCGCTCGGTCCACGTTTCGGGCTCTGGTATCCAAGGCCACGCGCGCGGGCGTCAACCCCCGCTCCACGAAATGCTGTCTGGCGGCGTCCAGCTGGAGGATAAACGCATTCTGGCACCAGGGTTCCCAAGCGCCCGAGCGACTGCGCGGTGCAGGGCCGCACCTGTCGGAGTCTCGTCGCCCGTTCTGCAAGCCGGAGCCCGCCTTCCGACTCCGCCCCCCGCCTGCAGAGACCCTGTACTTCGCCGCAAGGGACACTGCATGGAGGTCTGCGACGGATGCGGCAAAGCCCAGCAGCGGCAGACCGTGAACAGCAGCAGGCGGCGCCCACCGGTACGGACCAGGAACAGCATCTGCAACGCCTCGGCCTCGAGTTTCGCCCACCCCGACGGCGGCGCGCCCAGTTGCGCCAAGAAGCTCAGCGTGGAGAACGCGCACGCGGAATATGCCACTGTGTTGGCGCACGTCCCGCCTCCGGAACGGCCCCACTCCCGGGCGCGCTCCTTGAACTTTGCGCACGCTGGTTCCCGCCCGTGCTCTGCGCGCGCTGGCCCACGCACGAAGCCCAAGTGGTTGGCCTGGTGCGAGAAACGGATCCCGCCCCAAGAAGGCGCGCGCGCCGCGATCTCCTGCCACGCGCTCTCGGGGCCCCCTGTCCGGAGCGGCGCCCAGTAGGTCTTGCCGATGTTCAATCGCAGGCCCGAGATGGCGGCGCAGGCGTCGAAGAGCGTCTCGAGCGAGCCAGCCGCCGCGGCGCCCTGCGGCAGGACCAGCGCCAGATCGCCCGCATAGGCGCGCCGAACTGCCCGCGGAAACGCCCGGCCGAGGCGCCGCAGCAGAAGGTCGGCGGCCGCCGCGAAAAGCAGCGGCGACAGCGGGCAACCCTGCCTGACGCCAGCGGTCACAAGGAAACCGTCGTGCAAGCTGCCCCCGACAACCAGCTGGCACCTGCTGTTGCAGTGCAGAGCGCCGACGTAGTTCAGCACGGTGTCAGGGGGGCCCGAGTCTGCAAGGACCTCCAGGCGGAAGTCTTGTCCAACGCTGGGAAACGCCGCCGCGAAGTCGAAGAAGACTGCGGCGCCGTCCGGCTCCGTACAGGCGGTGGTCTGCATCGCCGCGTCTACATCCACCACGTTGGCGAGCAGGGAGCGGCCGCCAATAAACCCGCGCTGCTCTGGCGACACGACCTGCGCTAGTAAGGGCTCGATGGGGCGGCGCGCGGCTCCAACCAGTAGCCGGTTGTCCGCGCTGACGAAGCTCAGCGGGCGAGTGTCGCCTGGCGCGTAATGGGGCGCCCCGTCAGCCCCCGCGCCCGTTGTCGTCTTCGGCAGGAAGACCATCAAGCTGTCGTTGTAGCTCGGGAGGTCGCGCACGATGGCTTCGTTCGCGCCGGGGCTGCAGAGCTGGCCGTGAGCTTTGTGCAGGACGTCCGCGGCCAGGGGGGCGAGCTGCTTCCGCGCGGCGAACGGCATCCCGTCTGGGCCGGGCGCGGTCGACGGCGCGCCGTCCAGCGCGCCCTGCACGTCGCTCAGCCGGAGGCGCCATCGGGAGTCGTCGGCCGACGGGAGCGAGGGCCCGCCATGCTCTGCTCGGGCGCGCCGCTCGTCGAGAAGCCACTGCCGGCGGAGGCGTGCGTCCAGCGGCCGCGCGCGGAAGGTCGATCTCCAGTTCTCCCCGAGAGCGTCTGCCATAGCAGCAGGATGCGCGACCACCTCGCCCGCGCGATTCAACACCGCGGCAAGCGACCGGCCGTGGGGTCCCTGGCGATGCTCGCTTCAGCACCTGCAGCGGGCGGCGGGAATGCCACGTCAGCTGCGGCGGCTCCGAGTGGCCGATGCGCCCCGCAGACCTCCGAGCCTGGGAGGGCGAGGCCGGCCACGCCGCGGGCCAGGCACACCCGGCAGTGCGCCGCCATGGCGGCCGCAATCGGTCGGGCCCGGAATCGCTCGAATCGGTCGAAGGCACGCCCGGGCGCAGGCTGGCGCCCGAGGGGCCCAGCGACGGCGGCCAGCGCTGCCGTCACGCCGATGGCGAGCAGCGAGCAGAAGCCTTACAGGGGCTTGAGCCAGTGGTAGAAACAATGGCCGCCATGCACGTTTTCCGAAGTCATGCCGCGCGCGTTTGTGCAGATTTGCGGGTGCGGCGTCGGCGCTGGCATCGATATAGGTTACGGCCCGCGGCGTGACAACTGCGGTTTCGGCGAATGTTTTACGCGCCGAAGAAAGTTCTCGGCCGTTTCTAACGTGGTCGAACCGATACCGTTGCACTGGTTTTCGGAGTCGCGAGCCGCGCCAAAAGGTCCTTCCCGAAACGCACAAAACTTCAAGATGCAACTCGCGGCGACTCGCGCCCACATCCGATGTTCAGGTTATGCTGGCCCCCCCCCGCCCCGCGTTTGGACTTACCCATGGCTTGAGCCACAATGGCTACGGACGCCCTCTGGAGGCCATCTTGGGGCCGTCTTGAGGGCCTCGTGGGCCGTCTTGGGCGCACCTGGGGGCGTCGTGCAGCGTGGACTTCCCGGGGCCTTCCTGGGGGCCGCGAGGCCCGTGCTGAGGCGGTGTCGGAAGCCTCGTGGGCCGCGGTGGAGTGTCGAAATGTCGAGAAAGAAGAGGAGGAGGAGGAGGAGGAGGAGGAGAAGGAGAAGGAGAACGAGGAAGGATGAGGAGGAGGAATGAGGAGGAGGAGGAGGAGGAGGAGGAGGAGGAGGAGGAGGAGGAGGAGGAGGAGGAGAGGGCACGGTAACCATTGAAAATCCCCGGCGAGATCAATGATTTGTGCCTCTCGGGTTACTTGTCTGGTGCCTCGGGCGCCCACTGAAGCTGGCCCAGGAAGGAGGAAGAGGAGGAGGAGAAGGGCCTCCCAGCGCAGCCCGAAAGCCGCCGGAGGCCGTTCCGAAGACCTCTTCGGTGCTCTCGGGGCGTGCCAGACCCAGTCTGGTGGACCGTCGTACCAATGTGTGGGCCCTCTGTGCGATCACGAGGCCCCCGTGGGAACCACGAAGGCGCTCCTGGAGCCCCTGCGGCACCCATGTGGCCCATGTGTACCAATGGTCTCGGTCCCGGGCTCGCCCGAGGCCTACTCCGACATGTACAGACATATCTATATATGCTTATATATATGTGTACAGATAGGTATGCACATACATATATATATATATATATATATATATATGTATGTATGCGTGTGTGTATCGTGTTACATGTACATAACCATCCGTTCATACTTGTACATCGGTATGGGGATGGGAGACCTCAACACGCACACCTACCCACGCTTTGCGCTGCAGACCCCTCCCGAGGCGCGTTTTGGCCAGGGTGTCGACTGGGGGGTCCAGCCGCGGCAGGTCTGCGCTGGATCGGATCGCGAAATCGGACCGGATCGAGAGCGGGTCGAATCGCCAACGAATCGTCCCGAATCGGATCGGTATCGAATCGCCGCGCCCCGCTTCCAGCTGGCACTGGCCGATGCCGCTGAATGAGGCCATATCGAACCGAATTGGAATCGCAGCCCCAGCCAGCGAACCGACTCGCATCGAATCGGATAATAGGCGGCCCTGCGCGGCGCCGTGAAGCCTCCCGCAGCCGGAATCAAGACATTCAACCTCCAAAACGACAAGAACGACGACGATGTCCTCGTCCTCGTCCTCCTCCTCCTCCTCCTCCTCCGCCTCCGCCTCCTCCGGTCCTCATCCTCATCCTCCTCCGCCTCCTCCTTCTCTGGGGGGACAGGCCACCTCCTCCTCCTTCTCCTCCTCCTCCTCCTTGCCTTCCTCCTCCTCCTTGCCGTTTCCCTCCTGCTCGCCCCCCCCCCGCGAGAGGCGTGCTCCCCGCCCCGCCCCTCCGCGAGAGGCGTCCGGCGCGGAATCGCCGCCCCGTCGGCGCAGCTCCTCCGCGAGGGCGCCGAGGCCGCCGCTCTGGGTCCAGTTGCCTCCGCGGCGCGCCCTCCCCCCCCCCCGCCGTGCCCTCTCGCCGCCCACGCCGCGGCGAGGGGAGCGGGGAGGGGGGGAGGGCAAGCCAGGTGCGCTCGCGTCGGATCTGACGTCCTACCCCTCCCTCCCATCCCTTACCATGGCGTAGATACCCTCTCCATTCGCACAGTCGGATGTCGCAGCAGGGCATAGCATTACGTGGCATGGCATGGCGTTGAAGATCAACGCGTCGCCTGACATAGCATGGCGTGGCGACGCCCCAAAGTGGGGGGGTTGCTGCGGGCAAGAACTCAGCGAATCGACACCGAATGTGGAATCACTTACGATGGTTGTCTCGGGAGGACATGCTTTATATTTTTGGGCCTGTTTGGAAGGACCACAACCATGCCGTGGCATGGCGCTGGAAATAATAACGCCAACGCTGCAGCGGGAACACGACTCGGAACGAGGTGAGGCGCGGAAATGAGGCCAGCGCTTCAGCAGCGGGAGCACGATTCGGAGGACGCGTAGCCTGACATAGCATGGCGTGGCGACGCCCCTACGTGGGGGCGGGGGGGGCTTCTTCAACCAAAAAATCGAGGAATCGACACCACATGTGTAATCACTTCCGATGGTTTTTTGTTGGGGGGTATTTTCTAGATTTTGGGGCTTGCGGCGCCTATTTGGAAGGACCGAACGCCATGCCGTGGCATGACGCTGGAAATGATGATGCAGCGGGAGCACGATTCGGAACGAGCGGAAATGCGAAAATGAGGCCAACGCCGCAGCGGGAGCACGATTCTGAACGAGCACTAGCCCGAAAATGGGGCCAGCGCTTCAGCGAGACCAACATTTTGACAGACAACCTAATCGAAAACCCGTTTCTTGGGAATCCTTTGTAAAAAGCCATGCGCGGAGGGGGGCCGGATATTTCCCGGACGTCACCAATGGAGAGAAGAGTATTGTTCATATTATGTAGTTGTGGAAGGAACTGGAGGAAGAGCGGGAACCAGGGAGGGAGGGGGGAGGAGAGATGGGGGCGACGAGGCGATCGTCCCTGTGGAGGGAAGGGGGGGGGGAAGGACCGATGATCGATGACCGAGGAGGATGAGCAGGAGGAGGGGGAGGAGGAGGAAAAGGAGGAAGAGGAGGAAAAGGACAGGGAGGAGGAGGAGGAGGAGGATAATGAGGAGGAGGTGAACAAGGCCGAGGAGGAAGAGAAGGATAAGGAAAAGGGAAAGGAGAAGGAGGAGGTGGAGCAAGAGGAGGAGGACGAAGAGAAGCAGGAGGAGGAGACGGAGGAGAAGGAAAATAAGGAGGTGGAGACCGTTGTGGTGGAGCCGTGGGGGGCCACTGGAGGAGAAGGGGCAAAAGCAGGAGCAGGATCAGGAGGAGGAGGGGGACATTTGTTTTTGACATTCGCTTCGGGGGTGAACTAAAGCCAGGCGCGTTCCTCGGCCAGCAGCTGACCCCCAGACATTTGCCTGGGGCGCTGCCGGTTCCGATTCGGCTCCACCGAACCCTGCCCTACAGGGAGGAGGAAGAGGAGGAGGAGGAGGAGGAGGAGGAGGAGGAGGAGAAGGAGGAGGAGGAGGAGGAGGAGGAAGGCTGGAGGAGGCGAGGGGGAGGATATCAACTGCTAAGCACTGGGGTAACTCACTTCCCACATTCTAATGGGCTGACCACAGAACAAAGCGAGACCTGACCTTCCCACCATAAGGGGATGAAGACAAGAAGAACTAGGGGATTACTTCGCCAGACTTACCTGGACCCCTGTAGTGAGTAAGACTGCCCACCCAACCTTTCCCCTCCCAAACAAGAACACCCCCTGGACGCCAACGTGCAGGTTCGGGCTTTCAGACATGGCATTGCCATGGCACGACACGCCAAGAGACGGCAGAGTTTTGCAACTTAGCCCTGGCTGCCAATTCCATGCACTGGCTTGTGGGAGAGAGTGGGCTAACTGGGCTGAACTGCAGCTGCGCCAACTAGCGCCTGCACTACAAAAAAATAGCAGGGAAACGTACCCGTTTCACAGTGCTGCCACTATGGCCAAAAAGGATGCGACCGACAGTGTGAAGGTTAAAGAACGCTGGGTAGCTGACGAATGCCCTTCCCGAGCGCGAGAACAGACCAACACAAAAGTTTGAGGAGTCGACCGAAAACCTGTAGCCATAGAAAAACAGCTCTCAAATAATCCATAAACAATTGAGCCTCTCCTGCCCACGATGTAATATACACTGCCGCTGGGCTGATGACATGGGTGCTACCATTGACAATCGAATCTCCACTTACTCTGAAGAAGAGGAGCCTGAACTGGATCTGCTCCTCCGTGGAACAGGCGCACTGCCGGGAGATGTGATTTGATGTTTTGCACGACTGGGCTACACCTGGGAGTCCTCCAACAGCTGCTGGGGGTGTTTGATCTCGATTGCCTGGAGACCGCATTTGAGCTCAAGAAGTCTTGGATTGGAAGGGCC